>CM024268.1:20243322-20259892 GCA_013621005.1 Aeschynomene evenia
TTTTCCTCACCATCTCAGCGTTGGAGTAGGTCTTTCCCAAGACCTTTAGCTGATTTATGATGTGGAGAAACCTTATGACATGTTGTCAATGGTTTCCTCAGGTTGCATGCAGAAGGACTCGTACTTATGTACGAGCATTGATACCTTGGTTTCCTTGACTTCATCATTTCCTTCATGCAGCATGTGTAATCTCTCCCAAATTTCTTGAGCGGTGTCACACGACACAATCTTGTCGTATTCTACCTTGGGCAGGGCGCAGAGAAGAATGTATTTAGCTTTGAAGTTGAGTTGTATCTTCTCCTTCATCTCTTGAGTCCATTCGTCCTTAGGGACTCGTCTTGTATAGGTTCTGAGTGCTGGAGGTGCCACTCCTGGCTCAGCGTCTATTGCAACTACAGCATCCTCTGTAATTGTCTGCAGAGGCTGATAGTCTCCATTCTCGATCCTATCCCATAAGTCCAGACTGGTGTGCTTGATGAAGCGTCATCCTGTCACGCCAGTAGTCGAAGCTGTCTCCGAGAAACATCGGAGGTCTGTTTATTGAAGCCCCATCTGATATGAATGCAGCTGGTGAATTCATATTTCCCTTCGTGGATCTTTTTCCTTGACACTGCTAAATGCTCAACCCCTTAAGGACCGAGCTCTGATGCCAATTGAAAGTGTATGTGTGCACGAGAAGGGGGGTTGAATCGTGCAAGTTTTAAAAATTACTTCTTAAAACTTTTACTTAGAAAGTTGTTTTTACTCAGAAGGTAGAATTAAGAGTTTGCAGCGTAAATTACTTTCTGAGAAGATTAAGTTTCTGAGAACTTAGTCTTTCTGAGAAAGTTCCTTTCTGAGCAATTTTAAGAAAATGACTTTACGTTAGAATTTCTTAAACGCTTTCTGATTTTAATCAATAAAGTTTTTACGAGACTTCTTAATTAAAATCGTGGCAAAGTTTTCCTCAAAGATTTATGCAAGTAAAGAGTAAGGGAGAAAAGCTTAACACAAAGAATTTTATACTGGTTTGGTTATAACCAACCTACTCCAGTCCTCAACCTTCAGTTGAGAGTTCTTGGATTATTCTTCTTAAAGTGCCTTCCCAGACAACACTGCCTTTACCAAGTAAAGGACTTCCACCACTTCACCCGAAGTGGATTTCCTTGCCTCACACTAGAGGACTTCCTTGCCTCCAACACTAGAGGACTTCTTTGCCTTAATCACTTAAGGACTTCCTTGCCTCACACTGAGGACTTCTTTGCCTTAAACACTTAAGGACTTAAACTTTGCCTCAAAAACACTTCGAGGACTTAAACTGCCTTCAAACAGCGAAGGACTTAGCGTTTTTCGGAAAGTTGTTTTTGCTTTGAAACCAACTACTAAGATTAAGTTACAAACTTAATTTGACCCTTAGTAGACTTCTAGATTTAACTTACAATTGTAAGAATTTACACCAATACAGAACTAGAAAATTTTCGCAAAGTTGAAAGAACAATTCCGTAAAATTGTCTTTCTGAGAAAGTTCTAAGTTTTCGCAGATGATTTTCAATTCAGCAGAGTTTTTGCACGTTTAATCAAGAGTTTTTAGCGCAAGAGTTTCGTCACATTGCTCTGGAATTGAACTCATATATATAGGCATCAAAGAGCCGCGAAATTAGAAGCTTTCACTTTGCTTATGTGGCTGTGTCCTTTTCAGAACGGCTCCCTGCTACAGTCAGCACGAAATGAGGAACTTTTCAGAACTGCACAGTGCGCGTGTTCCCACTTCCTTAGCTAGTTGTAGCGAGCTTTCTGAGACTTCTTGCGATCCCTTGAGTCCAGACCCTTGGTTGCTTCTGAGTCCAACTTTCTGAAAGTTGTACGGACTTCTGAGGCGAACCTTCTGAGGGAAGACCCTTCTGAGAACTACTAGTCGCAAGGTCTCTGAGACCCTTCTGAGGCGACAGTGTTCTTTCCTCAGAAACATGTTTTCACCTTCTGCGCTTCTGAGACATCCTTTCTGATATCTTTTTATTTTATCAATTGATCTCGAGGCTTGATGTTTTGTCTTGGTCTTTGCTCATGGTATTGCAATAATTTAAAGCTTTCTGAGACACTTAGCGCACATATTAGTACACCTTAAGTAAAATTTTTTATACTTATGGCTTACCTTGTTATCATTAAAACTTTCATTGCTCTAAGAGAATTATGCCTAATTCTCTCAGAAGGGTTCTGGAGCTTACAATCATTCCTTTTGCTCCTTAAATCAACACATGGTACTGCTGTTAGGAAAAGGAGAAGGTTTAGATTCCAAGAAGGTGGTGCGGGAAGGAGGAGGTTAAGGAAATTATTACTGAGGCTTGGAAGTTGGAAGGAAGAGGCTCTCACATGTTTAACTTGGTGCAGAAACTAAAATTATGTAGACATAAGTTGGTGCAATGGCAACAAAACAGCAATTCAAATTCTAGCAGGAGAATGAATGAACTAAAAGATGAGCTGCTGAAACAAAAAGAAAGGGGAGAAGGGGCTGATAGAAGAGAAATGATCAGAATTGAAAGAGAGCTAAATGAGATTATTATTCAAGAAGAGAGGTTTTGGAAAGAAAGTCCAGAATCAGATGGTTGAAGCATGGAGATCAAAAAATACTAGGTTCTTCCATTCCAAATATAAAGAGAGGAATCGGAAGAATAAGATACACAACTTAAAGAGGAGTATAGGGGATGTTGTCTCAGACCAGAAAGGCATTGCAGAGGTTGTTGTGGAGTTCTTTGCAGATTTGTTTAAGACAAGCAATCCAAGGAGCCCTAGGGATATCTTTGAAGAGTTCAATCCAAAAGTAACAAATCAAATGAACTAGTGGTTGACTAGGGCTGTTTCAGCAGAGGAAATCAAGAAGGCAACTTTTTCTAAACCCAACTAGTGCACCAGGTGATGATGGTTTCAATGCAAAATTCTTTCAATTCTATTGGGAGGTGGTAGGAAGGATGTATGCACAGCTGTTAAAAGTTTCTTCTCAGGAGGAAGGATGCTAAGAAGTGTGAATCACACTCAAATCTGCCTTATTCCAAAGGTGAATGATGTGGCTGATATGACACAAATAAGACCTATAAGCTTATGTACGGTTTTGTATAAAATCATATCTAAAGTATTAGTACATAGGCTTCAAAGGTTTATGAACAAAATTGTCAGTATTAATCAAAGTGCCTTTGTTAAAGGGAGATTAATATCTGATAATATTCTAGTAGCCCATGAATACATGCATTTTTTGAAAAACAAGAAGGTGGGGAAGAACTTTGATATGGCTGTGAAGATTGATATGAGCAAGGCCTATGACAAAGTAGAGTGGAGCTTTTATGCTTCATTATGCAGAAAATGGGATTTCACAGGAGGGATTAAGTGGATTAAGGAGTGCATTACTACTACTTCGTTTTCTGTGTTAGTGGAAGGGCAACCTTTTGGGTATTTTAATCCCCAAAGGGGTTTGCGTCAAGGAGACCCTTTATCACCATATTGTTATTGTTTGTGCTGAAGGTTATCATTTCTCCTCTATAAAGCTGAAAAGGAAAGGAAATTACAAGGCCTAAGAATTGCCAGTCACTGCCCAACTATATCGCACTTATTTTTTGCTGATGATTCTATCCTTTTTAGCAAAGCATCTCCTAGTCATTGTGACAATTTGTTAAAAGTGCTGGAAACCTATGAAGCGCTAAGTGGACAACAAGTGAATTTAAACAAGTCTGCAGTTTTCTTTAGTGCAAACACTCCCCAGAGGTTAAGATCCCAATTAGCAAGAAGAATGCACATCAACAATGTGGGGACCCAGGACAAGTATCTGGGGCTCCCATCGGTTGTAAAAAGATCAAAAAAGGAGACTTTCTTATACATTAAGGAAAGAGTGGCAAAAAGACTGATGAATTGGAAGAGAGGCATGCTCTCTGCTGGAGGGAGACAGGTGCTTATTAAAGCTATTGGCGAAGCGATTCCAATTTATGCCTTATCCTGTTTCAAGATGCCAGAGAGCCTTATCGATGAACTGCATAGAATGATGAACCAATTTTGGTGGGGGCAGAAAGGAGGCAAAAGGAAGATGGCATGGATTAGCTGGGATAAAATGTCCCGGCCAAAGAGAGAAGGAGGTCTGGGAATTAAGGATTTAAAGGCACTGAACTAGCCTTGTTAGCAAAACAGGGCTGGAGGCTTTTAACTGCTAAATCATCTATGTTGTATAAAGTCTTTAAAGGAAAATACTTTAGGAACGAGACTTTTCTCACAGCTGCTACAGGTCATAATCCATCATGGGCTTGGAGAAGTCTTTTAGAGGGAAGGAAAGTTCTTGAGAAAGGAGTAAAGTGGAGAGTGGGCAGAGGAAACAATATAAGAACCTTTGAGGATCCTTGGATCTCAAACAGTTACCCGTTCAGAATTCCAGAGGGAGCTCATAGAGATGAATCATTAGGATTGGTGCATAACTTGATGAATCAAAATGAGGATTGGAATAGGGAACTAATCTTTCAAAAATTCCCGAACCCCATTGCAGAAGATATTATGAAGATTAAGATTACAGGGAGGGAAGATGATTTCTTCTGGTGCAAAAGCAAGGATGGGAAATTTACTGTATCCTCAGGGTATGATGTGGCTTACCATTTCTTTCATGAAGACAGAGAAGTTCTACCAATACACATGAAAATTCCCCAAATTTGGAGGAGCATTTGGAAGATTAAAGTGCCCCATAAAGCAAAGCTTTTCATGTGGAAAGCCTTGCATGATGGAATCCCAGTAAGGAGAAAGATCAAAGAACGAATACCTGGAATTTCTGAAATGTGCCCTTGGTGTGAAGATAAGGTGGAATCTGTTGAGCACTGTCTCCTAGAGTGCAAAATGGCAGCAACAATGTGGTCAGAGCTGGAAGTTACTCATTTAACAGCAACACAACCCTTAGCTCAGACATATCAATGGTGGCTGGAGGTTCTCTTGAAGCTGAGGATGGAGCCTGAGAGAGAGGATAGACTTAGTACAATAGCAAGTGGATGCTGGAATATTTGGAAAGCTCGAAACAAGAAGATTTTTGAAGGAGAAGTATCAAGTCCAAGAGAGATTGCTCTCCAAACAAGGTTGCTGGTGGAGGAATTGAAGAGTGCAGGACTACATTTCTTTTTAGTTTATCTTTCTTTGTGTTTTGTGACCTACCATATGTGTAGTGTCCTTGGCTGGGCCCATTTTTTCCTTTTCTTGTTAAGTTGTATGTGTCCTAAAAAGACCATTCTCATTTATTTTTATTAATAAAATTATCTATCTTTGTTAAAAAAAAAATACTACACCATTTCAATATTTTTTTCGATCTCTGTATCTTTATAGTTCAATATTCATATCAATAGGAGAGTCTAGTGCACACCATATTAATAACAATATTGACCTTAACGCTCCATATATTGAGGTTTGTTCAATTTTCTTTTACACATACTGAATTTAATTGGTTAGGTATGTGTAATTATTTTTATTTGGTATGTGTAATCTCTTTTTATATGATATGTGTAATCCTCTTTTTTTTATATGTATAATCCTCTTTGTTAGGTATATATAATCCCTTTACATAGTATATATATGTGTAATCTCTTTTATTTAATACTAGTCTTGTACCCATGCGATACACAGTGATTATATCAAATTTTACGTTTAAGATATTGAATAATTAATAAAAAAATATTGTATAAAATGAAGTTAAATGAAAATATGTTATTCATAAATTTATTTTGTAAATATAACAATAAAAATACATAATGAAATTATTATTATATTAGTGGATGCAAATAAAATTATTCAATCACATAATTAGTTTTCATATTTTTCAATATCAAATTTGTATTTATAAAATATTTATAATTATTTTTCAACAATCAACCAAAAATAATCATAATTTATAGATTATCATCACTAAAAACTATCGAAATCATAGAAAATATTCCAAAATTAATAATTATCATGAATATTACTAATTATTTATATCTATTCTCGTCCAACAATCAATAAAAATTTAAAAATTACTAATTCATGTTCATAATTATCCCTAATTAACAAAAAGTATTAAAAATATGTAATATCAATCACTAAAATTCTCTAAAATATTCACTAATTATGAATCACTAAAAATCACTAAATTACAGGTAAAATATATATTCAAATATCACTTATTATCAAACATTAATAATTACTAATAATTCGTAATTATTCTCTTTTAAAAAAATATGTTCATTATTTATGTTTTACATTTCCCGTGAGACAGTTAATCAATCATGTCAAATATTAAATTATGACAATTAAGTTGAGGTAATTGAATTCGGTTAATTAACAAAATCAACCTTATCTAAAACAAATTATAAAATAAACTATTTTTTTAATGTAGGATTTAATGTAGTGAATAATCAAATAATTAGGTAAAAATTATTTTAATTTAGATATATTATAATTCAAGTTAATCTTATGTAATATTGAAACCTTTCTTCTATAATAATTAGATATATTAATAATTTAAGTTAATATTATAATATTTATTTAAAATATTATAATTCAAGATTTATTATGATAGTAATATGAATATTTTCAATATTTACATTGTAAGATTAAATAAAATAAATATTAGGAGGATTTTGATAGTATCACATGTTACACGGTTTAGGAGGATTAATATAAGGGCTAATCAGTAAATATCATTACCTGTCTTTTAATATATTAATAGAGATTCAGTATATCTTAAACAAAAATTATTTCTTTTTTAAAATATAAATATTAAATATTTATAAAAAATTTGTAATCATTAATAAAAATAAAACTGAAATCAAACTCAATCAATCAAGATACACGTAGAAAACTAACAATAATAGTAAAAAATTATGAAACACAATCTTTTATGCATAATATTTTTTTTGATGTTATATCAAATTGCATTTAAACTTACCATCTTAAATATTTTTTTGTTTAAAAATATTCGAATTGATATGTTTCTCTAATTACATTAACTTTCCAAAAAGGGAGTCATTCAAGAATATAAAAAAGTTAGAATATAAAAATTATTTATTTTAAAAATACAGTAGTAAAAAATAGAAAATTTATTTAATAAATTAAAAAAACAAAATGCAAATTCATAGAGAAACTGATTGAATTTTCTCATTCATTATAAGAAAATAAAATATTAAAAAATAAAAAATCATTTGATAAAAAATATAATAAAAATAGTAGAGAAAAGAAATATAAAAATATCAAAAAACTCTTTCGCAGTCTTAGACCCAAGCCGCTGTCACCACCTACCTGAACAAAGAAAGAAAATTAAAATCTTTTTAAAAATAGAAAAATAAAAATAATGATGAATAAAAAATTGATTGTAATATTCAATGATAATACAAAATATGAGGAGTACAAAGATATTAAATGTAAAGTAAAAGACACACAAAAAAAGGAAGAAAATAAGATAGTAAAAAAATAGACATAAGAAGAAAAAATGTGTAGAAGATGGATGAAGAAAAAGAATATGGAGAATAAAAAGAAGAAAAAATGAAAAAAATAGAATAAACAGAAAGAGAGAGAAAAAAATGGAGGAAGAGGAAGAAGACAGAAGGAGGTGAGAAAAAATTTAAAAAAAAGAAAAGAAAAAGAGTTGAAAAAAATGAAAGAAAAGTGAAACAATAAAAAAGATGAAGAATAGAAATGGAAGAAGAAGAATTAAAAATAAATTAAAAAATTGAAAAAAAATGAAGGATGACTAAGAAGGTAGATGAAAAAAATAAAATAAGAAAAAAAAAAGAGAGCAAGAAATAGAGATGACAAAATAAGAGAGGAAGAGAAAAAAATGAAGTTGAAAAGGTTGACAAGGTGGAAAGAAAAAAAGATCTGAATGAATGAGTAGATATTTTACAACAAAATATGTATATATATAAGTATTTGATAGAGAAATTTTCTTCAATATTTTTAGTTAAAAATAGAATAATATTTTTAATAAAAATATATTGTTCAATATTGCATCAATTTATTAATTTCTTACTCTACTATTTAAAAAATTGAATTTCATGTCATTCTATTTATTAAATTAGAAATATGTTTAGAATATGAAAGATAATTAATTAATCTATATTATACACAATTATTTTAAATAGTATAAATCAATTATTTTAAATAAAATAAAAGATATATATATTAGAATATAATATTTAAAAAGATTCATTAAAGATTTGTAAATATTCTGGAAGAAAAAAATAAAGGACGCCTAAATTAGCATACATGTCACATTTATAGAGACTCAATTAATGGATAAATTAGTAATTAACCTTAACCTCTTTTTTACAATATTATATAGATATAGATATAAATGTATAATCCATTTATATAGTATGTGTAATTTTTTTTATATAATACGTGTAATCTGTTGAGAAACATGTTTAAATTTATTCAACAATCCATTCTGAATATTTGAACACGATATGTGTAAACAATAATGCTATATGTACACTCTCCCATCAGTCACCCTTCACTTTTTTATAGTGGGCCCCATCAGAATGAAAAAGTAATCTTTGATGAAATTGATGGAGTGACTGATGATGGCTGCAAAATGGTGTACAAGAAGTATTGTTGATGTGTAAAATTCAAAAGATTGTGTGAGAGAATTATTTTTTAATTTTGATAGAAAATTTCTTTATGAATGTGAAATCATTTAATAGTGTATTAAAAATTGTGTAATAAGAACATTAATTACTCACAATTTACATCTACTATATTTATCTGGTTAGCTGATTTGATGGTTACCACATTTATCATGATTATTGATGTAAATAATATTCCAATATGCAGAGATAGGTAATACATAACTGCTTTTAAACTAATGATCTTTTAAAATAGAAAATGCTAAATGTATATAGTACAGTACTTCTCCACTCATTTTTTACATCATTCTAATATTGACAACTTTGATAAATGTGTTTTTAACTTGTGAACATATTCATCAAAGTTATGAACATTTGAATGAGTGAAAAAATGAGTGAAGAGATACTGTGTTATGTACCAATAATACTCCGTTTTAAAATTCAATCCATGGTCAAATAAAATCCTTCACTTCCTAGTTCCTACCTTGCACCTAACTTAATGAACAACACATGATATGGAAAGTATAATCTAGATGGAAATAATGGTTGTTCTGCAACATGGACAGTGTGAATTATTTTCTAACCATGGCTGCAAGCATTTGGAATGGAATCTATGCGGACATGGGAGATGCATCACTGTATCTCCAACCTTGATTAACTCCAAGCACACAGCACACTCTTCTTGTTGTAAGGCCTTCCAGATCAATTTGGTCCAACTAAACCTCCTTAAACAACTTTTCTTTGACCCAAATACATCTCTCTGCGACTCTGCTAATATCTTTGTCCTTCTGCCCTCTGCAGACCCTATGCTGTTTTCCCCACAAATAATTGATTACAACTTCAAGAATAATTAAACTGAGAAAAAAGATCATTAGCTTATCAACGATTCATGTTCTTAGGTTCTGACAGATCTGAAATTAATGGGTCTATGTTCATAAATTCTTTGATACCTAATAAAATTCATGAACACTAGTACTCATCATCAATCATTTGGTTATAAAAAAAATTTATGTTTATTTTTAAAATTTATTAAGTAAATCATCAAATCATAGAATATATATACCACAAATGCTTAGCTAACAACATTTTTTCCGTCAAAATAGTCAACAAAGCTCATCTAACATTTTATGACCCAAATAGCATTTTAATTATAAGTATATTTTTAATGGGCTGGGTGATTATAACCAAAATTCCTATTTATGGGCTATTTTGACTGATTTTTTTGTTGTGCCTCTAGCAATTCTCTATACGATAATGGGTAAAAAAAACCTTATTTTCTTTTTGTTTTCGTTGTACCTTTTGTTTTCTGATTTTCTTTGTGATCTAAACTTATCATCCAATCTCCGTCTGGCTTCTCTGGCAGCTTCTGCCGCATCCTTATCTGGGTGTGCTCGGTACAATATGCTGCTATCCTGTTTTAAATCCAAAAACAGCGACAAAATTAATGCATCTCTGGGTCAACAGTAGCAATGAATAACATGTACATGCCACTTGAAAGAAACACAGACATTTTTTTTAGTGAAAACAACCAACAAACTCTTTTTAACACTTTAAGGCTCAAATAACACTTTTAATCATGAGTATATTTTTAATGAGCTGAGTCATTGTAACCTAAATTCCTATTTATGGACTAATTTGACTGATTTTTTGTTGTAACTCGTGGAATGCTCGGAAAGAAATAGAGATGATGGGTTGGATACTGACCAGTGAAGAGGGCCAAGAAAGAACAGAATCATTTTTGCTTGAATACAAACAGAAAGAAGGGCGCCTTGTGGGGGTGGGGGTTTTATTTAAAGTATGAATTAGATTCTTAAAAAGACTTGTTCTCTATTATATGCTGTATTTTGCCTAGTATACCGTGTTGACAAATTTACAGAAAAAAAGAAAGTGAATGCTAGAGTTCAATGAGCAAAGCATCGCCTCGAGCCTCGGCTCATTGGAGATGCGGATTAATTAGTAAAGCAGATTTTGTATTGCTTTAAAAAAAAAATAGAAAGAATACATAAATAGGAGTTAGATGGGATGCTTCTTACTGCATCGAAAAATTTCTCTTTTAATAATTAGTGCTTTAGCCTTTAGACTAGAGTTTGTGGACAAAATTGGGCCAGAGTTTGGCATATTATGTGTCATTGTGTCAATTGTCATCAATCCTCTGATTCATAAAGCTGCACATAGATTATTAGTTAATTAATGCTAATCAGTAAAAAACACAAAATACATTAGGTAAGATGTATATTATATATTACATGTATTAATGAATATAAATTATTTACACTAATCTTTGTTGGCACTTCGTGTCCGTCAAGTCGTATTTTTATTTTTTTCCAAGTCGTATTATATATATATCTTTTAATTTTCTTAAAGATGTAGAAAAAATAAAAATAGTAAAAGAAATAACATGGAAATAGAGGTAGTTATCAATTATTTATTTTTATAATTTTCTAATTTTAATTTTAAAAATTAAAAATAACTATCCAATGAGTGTGGAAACAAAAATTTTTTAATTTTTTCAATCTTCTTTATATACAGTATAGATCTTTAATTTTTATCCACTAACAATGCACCATCTTTTTACACAGTCATCCAATCATGTGCTGCTACGTCAACCATTATTGTGTTTTCCCTCTCCCACTACTTGAAAAGTCATACAAACGGAGCATTTTGATTGGAAGATAGTGTAAAATATCTTTACATTGTCGGTGCAATAATTAAACTCTTATTTGTAGTGATTAATATTTGTGCATTTATATATGTTATGTGATACAATTTTATTTTTATTTTATATATTATGTGTTAATTTATATCACATGAACATGGTGTACACTATATAGAGTAATGCATATGCATTATACATATTAATAGTGTAATGTTTATACATAATAAATACGTTAAACTAGTATCTAACGTGTGTTTATATATAACACGTAATGCGTGCTATATGTATAGTACATGTACGATGACACATATATATGTTATGTATAGCACACATTGAATATTAGTTGAACGTATTGCTGTTTAAGAATAAGCATTACTGTATTAATAATTGAGCATCTATATGATTGATGTTGATTAAATATTTGTTTTTGACCTATTCTTCTAGTTAATTAGTATACATTAAAGTGAGGATCTATCTAGAATAGAGGAAATAAAAATGATGATATTTTTGTAGGAATGAAATTTATATATGACTAGTCTTATACCTGTGAGATGTACATTATTATATCAAATTTTACGTTTAAAAATATTATACAATTAAAGAAAATATTTATATAAAAAAAGTTAAATGAAAATATTATTCATAATTATTTTGTAAATATAAATAATAAAAATATATAATAAATAATTATGAGCATTGCTAGGCACAACAAAAAAACCAGCCAAAACATCCAACAAATAGGAATTTGGGTCACAATCACCCAACCCATTAAAAATATACTCATGATTAAAAGTGCTATTTGGGCCATAAAGTGTTAAATGAGCTTTGTTGGCTGTTTTGGCTGGTTTTTTGTTGTGTCCCAAGCATTTGTGAATAATTATTATATTAGTGGATGCAAATAAAATTAAAATGAGATATTGGAGGATTGTCTAAGAACTACTTATCATATAAATGAATATGTAATTTTTAAATTACTTCTGTAAATGGATCATGTATATTATTAAACCATCACATATCAAACATATTTGTCATACCTTTTTAGCTATATTGTCATATCCTATTTAATGAATTTCTATCTAATTATCCTAAAATATGATTTTTCCTTCTATTTTATTATTACTAATATTCTTAAATAAATCTAGAATTTTAAAAAATATTTAATCTCTAATCAATCACTAAAAACCACAAATTATCCATAGATTATCAAACACTAAAAATCACATAAAACATTAAAAATTACTAATTATCATTGAATCTGATTCATATTCATATTATTCAATCACATATTTATTTATAATATTCAATCGCGTAATTAGTTTTCATCTTTTTCAATATCTAATTCGTATTCATAAAATATTATAATTATTCTCTTTCAACAATCACCAAAAATAATCATAATGTACATATTATCAATCACTAAAAACTACTGAAATCATAGAAAATATTCAAAAAAATACTAACTATGAATCATGAATAATTACTAATTGTTTATCTATTCTTGTCCAACAATCAACAAAAATATAAAAATTTATTAATTCATGTTCATAATCTTTCCTAATTAACAAAAAGTATTAAAAATATCTAATATCAATCACTAAAATTCTCTTAAAAGTTCACCGATTATCAATCACTAAAAATCATAAAATTACAGGTAAAATATTCAATATCACTAATTATCAACATTAAGAATTACTAATAATTTGTAATTATTCTATTTCAAAAATATGTTCATTATTTATGTTTTACATTTCCTATGAGACAATTAATCAATCATATCAAATATTAAATAACGACAATTATGTTGCGGTAATTGAATTCATTTAATTAACAAAATCAACCTTATCTAAAATAAATTATAAAATAAAACTTTTTTACGTGGGATTGAATGTAGTGAATAATCAAATAATTAGATAAAAATTATTTTAATTTAGATATATTATAATTCAAGTTAATATTATGTAACATAGAAACATTTGTTCTATTAATAATTAGATATATTAATAGTTTAAGTTAATATTATAATATTATCTAAAATATTATAATTCAAGATATATTATGTAATATTAAGATAGTAATATGAATATTTTTTCATATTTACATTGTAACATTAAATAAAATAAATTTTAGAAGGGTTATGATATTATCTTATGTGGCACAATTTAGGAGGGTCAATATAGGGGCTAATTGGTAAACAATCATTACCTATCTTTTAGTATACTAGTAGAGATTCAATATATCTTAAACAAATATTATTCCTTTTTAAAATATAAATTATTAAATATTTATTGAAAATTTGTAAATCATGAAAAAAAATAAAATTAAAAATCAAACTCAATCAATCAAGATACACATAGAAAACCAACAATAATAGAAAAGTTCATGAAACACAATCTTTTATACAGAATATTTTTCTTGAGGTGATATCAAATTGCATTTAAAATCACTATCTTATTAAATATTTTTTTATTTAAAGATTTGAATATCTCAATTGATATGTGTCTTTAATTACATTAACTTTTCAAAAACGAAGTCATTCAAGTTAGAATATAAAAAAGTTAGAATTTAAAATCTTATTTTATTTTGAAAATATTGTAGTAAAAAAAGAATTTATTTTATTTAATAATATAAAAACAAAAAAGCATATCCATAGAGAAACTGATTGATTTTTCTCATTCCTTATAACAAAATAAAACATTAAAAAAAATCATTCAAATGGTAATAAAAAAAAAGTCATTTGATTAAGAAACATAATAAACATAGTAGAGAAAGGAAAAAGTAAAATATCAAAAGACTCATCTGCAGCCTTAGGCCCAAGCCGTCGTCACCATCTACCCGAACAAAGAAAGAAAAAATTAAATCTTTTAAAAGAATAAGAGAAATAAAAAAAATGATAAATAAAAACCGATTGTAAAATTAAATGATAATACAAAATATGAGGAGCACAAAGATATTAAAAAAAAGTAAAAGACACACAAAAAAGGAGGAAGGAAATAAGATAGTAAAAGAAAAATAGACATAAGAAGAAAAATGTGTAGAAGATTGATGAAGAAAAAATATGGAGAATGAAGAAAAAAAAAGAAAAAATAGAATAAACAAAAATATAAGAGAAAAAAATGGAGGAGGAGGAAGAAGATAGGAGGAGGTGAGAAAAAAATTTAAAAAAGAAGAAAAAGAGATGGAGGAAAAATGAGGAGATTAAGAAAATAATAAAAAATGTATAGAAGAAAGATGAAGAAT
The DNA here is from genome assembly GCA_013621005.1 of Aeschynomene evenia. NCBI lineage: Eukaryota > Viridiplantae > Streptophyta > Magnoliopsida > Fabales > Fabaceae > Aeschynomene > Aeschynomene evenia. The sequence continues at coordinate 20,257,804 of CM024268.1, forward strand.
AGAAAATGAAAGAAGAAGAATAAAAAAATAAAATAGAAAATAGAAAAAATGAAAAAGGAATAAGAAGGTAGACGAAAAAAAAGAAAGAAAAAGAGAAAAAGAGGAGGAGCAAGAAATAGAGATGACAAAATAAGAGAGAAAGAGAAAAAAAATTAAGTTTAAAGGGTTGATGATGTGAAGAGAAAACATGGATCTGAATGAAAATGAATGAATAGATACTTTAAAACAAGATATGCTCATTAATTCAAGTTGTGAGAGTTTAGAGGCTAACCCAATAGAGAAATGATACTTGTACACCCCAAATCAGCCACCAATGTATTTTATACAAAATACGTATATATTAGCATATAAATTCAAAAGTAGGATTATTTTTACCCACTCGCTTGTTCATTTTAATTTTCTTCGCCCACTCATTTGTTCATTTTAAGCTCCTTTAAGAACCCCATAACCCTCTTGCATATAAATAAGAGAAACAAACACACGAAAAACAGAATAACTCTGTAATTTCCCACGCACACACAAGGCTCTGTCTTTGTTGGCTTATAGTTAAAAATATATTGGATTGTGGTCTTTATTTATGTTGGATTGTGGTCTTTATTTATTATGTTGGATTGTGATCTTTATTTATTATGTTGGATTTGGTATTTATTATGTTGGATTGTGGTCTTTATTATGTTGAATTGTGGTCTTTATTATTTGAATGGGTCTTTATTTATGTTGGATTGTGGTCTTTATTTATATTGAATTGTGATCTTTATTTATGTTGGATTGTGGTATGCTTGTCATCATTCAGAATTTCATCTTTTGCTCCAACTCTGACCTCACCATCTTTGAACACTTTTGGTTTGCTTTTACTTTCATCATCATTTATAATGTGCTTGTCATCACCCTCATATTTGGCAGTATCAAGTGAATGATCTTGCTTCTTTTCTTTATTGTCATTTTCAATTTGATCTTTTGCTGCAATTGTTCTATTTACTGTCTTAGCTTCAGAAAGCATGGTAGTGATTGGGATTTCAAGACGGTGCTTCAATTCTTGTATTTTAGCCTCCTTTTGCTTAAGATTCTCTCTCAGTGCAGTTAGTTCAGATCCTTCTTGTCCCAAATTGACCCCTTTTGCTTCCATTTTTCTAAACTCGTTTTGTTTCTCCTCGAATGCGAATTCCATCACTTTCTGCTCATCACGTAGGGAATCCATGGTGGATTGTGGTATTTATTTATGTTGGATTGTGGTTTTTATTATGTTGGATTGTGGTCTTTATTTAAGTTGGATTGTAGTTTTTATTATGTTGGATTGTGGTCTTTATTTATATTGGATTGTGGTCTTTATTATGTTGGATTGTGATCTTTATTTATGTTGGATTGTGGTTTTTATTATGTTGGATTGTGGTCTTTATTTATGTTGGATTGTGGTTTTTATTATGTTGGATTGTGGTCTTTATTTATGTTAAATTGTGGTCTTTATTTATGTTGGATTGTAGTCTTTATTATGTTGGATTGTGGTCTTTATTTATGTTGATTGTGGTCTTTATTATGTTGGATTGTGGTATTTACTTATGTTGGATTGTAGTCTTTATTATGTTGGAGGAACAACAAAGCAGCATGGCACAACATGAAAGCATATATTAAATATGACTTTTTGTGTCCATATTCACCCTCTTGGATGTTGGATTGTGGTCTTTATTTATGTTGGATTGTGGTTTTATTATTTGGATTGTGGTCTTTATTTATGTTGGATTGTGGTCTTTATGTTGAATTGTGGTCTTAATTTATGTTGAAGTGTGGTCTTTATTAATGTTGGATTGTGGTCTTTATTTATGTTGGATTGTGGTATTTATTATGTTGGATGTGGTCTTTTATTATGTTGGATTGAATCTTATTTATTTAGGGTTCATATTCACTCCTAAAATTATGTTGGATTATTCAGGCGCATGAGTTTCACTCTTTCAAATGTGAAAGTAGATGTTTTAAAAAATTAAATTATACAAAAATACGTATTTTAGTCACAATGGCTGATTGGTGGCTGATTTGGAGTGTACATGTAGCATATCTCAACCCAATATTGCAACTAAACATAAAGTGTTAAAAA
>CM024268.1:20284157-20294414 GCA_013621005.1 Aeschynomene evenia
ACCAAAGTAAGACAAATGAAGCTCAATACACTCAATTAGACCAAAATAGGCTCATTACATATCCTTTGGTTATCTAACTTCCTAGTGACTAAAATGGAGCCATTGACCAAAGTAAGACCAATGAATTCAATACACTCAATTGACCAAAATAGGCTCATTACATCATCCTTTGGTTATCTAAACATCCTAGTGACTAAAATGAGCCATTGACCAAAGTAAGACCAAATGAAGCTCAATACACTCAATAGGACCAAAATAGGCTCATTACATCATCCTTTGGTTATCTAAACCTTCCTAGTGACTAAAATGGAGCCATTGACCAAAGTAAGACCAAATGAAGCTCAATACACTCAATTAGGTCCAAAATAGGCTCATTACATCATCCTTTGGTTATCTACTGTAAGCTCCAGAACCCTTCTGAGAGAATTAAGCATAAATTCTCTTAGAGTCATGAAAGTTTTAATGATAACAAGGTAAGCCATAAGTATAAAATTTTACTTAAGGTTTTGCTAATATGTGCGCTAAGTGTCTCAGAAAGCTATAAATTATTGCAATGCCATGAGCAAAGACCAAGACAAAACATCAAGTAACCTCGAGATCAATTGATAAAATCATAGCGCCAAAGATATCAGAAAGGATATCTCAGAAGCGCAGAAGGTGAAAACATGCTTCTGAGGAAAGAACACTGTCGCCTCAGAAGGGTTTCAGAAGACCTCGCGACTAGTAGTTCTCAGAAGGGTCTTCCCTCAGAAGGTTAGCCTCAGAAGTCCGTACAACTCTTAGAAGGATGGACTCAGAAGCAACCAAGTGTCTGGACTCAAGGAAGTGCAAACAGACTCAGAAAGCTCGCTACAACTAGCCAAGGAAGTGGGAACACGCGCACTGTGCAGTTCTTAAAAGTTCCTCGTTTTGCGCTGACTGTAGCAGGGAGCCGTTCTGAAAAGGACACAGCCACATAAGCAAAGTGAAAGCCTCTAATTTCGCGGCTCTTTGATGCCTATATATATGAGTTCAATTCCAGAGCAATGTGACGAAACTCTTGCACTAAAACTCTTGATTAAACGTGCCAAAACTCTGTTGAATTGAAAATCATTTTGCGAAAACTTAGAACTTTCTCAGAAAGACAATTTTTACGAAATTGTTTTTCTAACTTTGCAAAATCTTCTAGTTCTGAATTGGTGTAAATTCTTACATTTGTAAGTTAATCCTAGAAGTCTACTAAGTGTAAAACTAGGTTTGTAACTTAGTCTTGGTAGTTGTTTTCGATCAAAACAAACTTTCTGAAAAACGCTAAGTCCTTCGTTGTTTGAAGGCAGTTTTAAGTCCTCTAGTTTGAGGCAAGAAGTCCTCTGTTGAGGCAAGGAAGTCCTCTGTTGTGAGCAAGGAAGTCCTTAATTGTTTAAGGCAACGAAGTCCTCTGTGTGAGGCAAGAAGTCCTCTGTTGTGAGGCAAGGAAGTCCTTAATGTTTAAGGCAAGGAAGTCCTCTAGTGTGAGCAAGGAAATCCACTTCGGGTTGTGAAGTGGTGGAAGTCCTTTACGTGGTAAAGGCAGTGTTGTCTGGGAAGGCACATTAAGAAGAATATCTAAGAACTCTCAACTAAAGGTTGAGGACTGGAGTAGGTTGGTTATAACCGAACCAGTATAAAATCCCTTGTGTTAAGCTTTTCTCCCTAACTCATTACGTGTCCAAATCTTTGAGAAAAACTCTATCACAACTTTAATCAAGAGGTCTTTTGAAAACCTTATTGATTAAAATCAGAAAGCTTTTAAGAAACTCAAATCTTAAGTCGTTTTCTTAAAAATCTCTCAGAAAGGAACTTTCTTAGAAAGACTAAGTTCTCAGAAACTTAATCTTCTCAGAAAGCATTTTCCGCTGCAAACTCTTAATCATACCTTCTGAGTAAAAACAGCTTTCTAAGTAAAAGTTTTAACAAGCAATTTTTAAAACTTGCACGATTCAACCCCCCCCTTCTCGTGCACACATACACTTTCAATTGGCATCAGAGCTCGGTCCTTGGGGTTGAGCACTTCGCAGTGTCAAGGAAAAAGATCCACGAAGGAAATATGAACTCACCAGCTGCATTCATATCAGATGGGGCCTCAATAAACAGACCTCCGATGTTTCTCGGAGACAGCTTCGACTACTGGCGTGACAGGATGACGCTGTTCATCAAGCACACCAGTTTGGACTTATGGGATAGGATCGAGAATGGAGACTATCAGCCTCTGCAGACAATTACAGAGGATGCTGTAGTTGCAACAGACGCTGAGCCAGGAGCGGCACCTCCAACACTCAGAACCTATACAAGACGAGTCCCTAAGGATGAATGGACTCAAGAGATGAAGAGAAGATACAACTCAACTTCAAAGCTAAATACATTCTTCTCTGCGCCTTGCCCAAGGTAGAATACGACAAGATTGTGTCGTGTGATACCGCTCAAGAAATTTGGAGAGATTACACATGCTGCACGAAGGAAATGATGAAGTCAAGGAAACTAAGGTATCAATGCTCGTACATAAGTACGAGTCCTTCTGCATGCAACCTGAGGAAACTATTGACAACATGTCAATAAGATTTCTCCACATCATAAATCAGCTAAAGGTCTGGAAAGACCTACTCCAACGCTGAGATGGTGAGGAAAATTCTCAGAAGCCTCTCTGCCAAGTGGCGCCCAAAGGTGACAGCAATCCAAGAAGCAAAGGATCTAAATCAGCTGGGTTTAGATGTATTGTTTGGCTCACTCAAAACTCACGAGATTGAGCTTGAAGGACTACTTGGAGGACCATCTTCATCCTCAAGACCTCAGAAAGCTCTGGCTCTGAAAAGTCAGATCAAAAAGACTTCAAAAGCCTTAAAGGCTGAAGAAATATCTGAATCTGAAAACGATCAAAACTCAGATTCCGATGAAGATGACATCTCTCTTCTAGTAAGGAAAATGAAGAAAGCTTGGAAGAGAAGACCAAGCAAAGACAAAGAGATCACACCTAGAAAAGGAAAGTCAAAGTCTTCTGATGCCACATGTTTGGCTGTGGAAAAAGGGCCACTTCAGAACGGAGTGCCCTCAGAACAAGGGAAAGAAGAAGTTCATTCCCAAGAAGAAGAAGAAGGCAATGGCTGCTACATGGAGTGACTCAGAAGAGGAAGACTCTGACTCAGAAAGTGAAGAGGAAGCTAATGTCTGCTTCATGGCCGTACTGACTATATTCTGGAAACAGAATCTGAGTCAGAAGAGGTACCAAACACTCCTCCTCTCTCATACTCATACAATGAGATCTCAGAACTCTATGAAGAGCTTCTGAGAGACTCAAACGAATTAGCTAACAATTTCAGCAAACTAAGAAAGTCTTTTAAATCCTTAGAAGCTGAAAATGCTAGACTAATTCAAGAAGTAGAGAACCTAAGGCTTGAAAGAGATGACTTTAAAAATAGATATCTTGAAAGTCACAACCTCTATCAAGCTTTAGAAACAATGTCCTCTGTAACTATTGAAAAAGCCGAACTGGCTTTGATAGAATTACAAAAGACAAATGAGCTTCTCACTTCTGACCTGGTTAAGATGGTCAAGGGTGAAAAAATGATGACACTCTTGCTTGGTGGTCAAAGACCTTACAAGGATAAGAGTGGACTTGGTTATGAAGAAATCTTCGAACCAAATGACATTGATCCATCCTTAACTAAATCACCTCGCACGTGCATAGCATGTTTTAAGAGTGGCCATGGTTCTGAAAAATGTCCTATGTTGAAAAAGGAAAAATCTCTAAGCCTCATAAGGCTCAAAAGAAACTCAGAAGGCTAAACTTTCTAAGAAGAGTAACCCCTCTCAGAAGGGAAAAACTTCTCAGAAAGCAAAGCTTCTGAAAAGGGCAAACAAAAAGTCTCTGACTCTCAAAACCATGACCCCTCTAAGAAAAGAAGGCAAAAGTCCAAGAAAGCTAACAAGCAAGGACCCAACAAGAATGGGTACCTAAATCTGTTAATTCTGTGACTGCAGGTGCATCATCAAGCGCTGCTTCACCACCACGATGAGCAGTGGTACCTTGACAGTGGCTGCTCAAGGCACATGACTGGAAGCAAGCACTGGTTCAGAAGTCTCAAGCCCAAGAAAGGCGGAACAGTGCGATTCGGTGATGGCGCTAAAGGAGAGTCACTGCAATCGGAGATGTTGGTAAGGATTCCTCTCACCAAATCTCTGATGTACTTTTGGTCGATGCTTAACTCACAATCTATTAAGCATTAGTCAATTTTGTGACAAAGGCTTAAAAGTTGAGTTTTATGCCAAGTATTGTCATGTGATTAATCTCACAAATGACAAGATCGTTCTGGAAGGAAAACGTGTTGGTAACATTTATGTTATCCATCTGGATGATCTAAAGGATCAAAATGTGGAATGCCTTGTCTCTGTCCAAGAAGACAAATGGCTATGGCATAAGAAACTTGGTCATGCCCATATGAGACTTCTTTCTGAACTCTCTCAGAAAGGACTTGTAAAGGGCCTTCCCAGAATTAAGTATCAGAAGGATGCAACCTGCGACTTCTGTGAAAAAGGGAAACAGACCAAGGCTTCCTTTCCCAGTAAAGTGGTATTTCTACTCAGAAACCACTGGAACTGCTCCACATGGATCTCTTCGGACCAACCAGAACAACTTCCCTTTCTGGAAAACGCTATGGTCTTGTCATAGTGGATGATTACTCCAGATTCACTTGGGTTTTCTTTCTAGCTTCTAAGGAAGAAACTTTTGAGAAGTTCAAAGCATTTGCGAAAAGAGTTTCAACTGAAAAAGATTCGCACATTCATGCCATTAGATCAGATCATGGTGGTGAATTTGAGAATCATGCTTTTGAAAAGCTTTGTGAAAATCTGGGCATAGCTCACGAATTCTCATCTCCCAGAACTCCTCAACAAAATGGAGTAGCTGAGAGAAAGAATCGAAGCCTTCAAGAGATGGCTAGAACAATGCTTAGAAAGTGGACTTTCAAAAGGTTTCTGGGCTGAAGCAGTAAATACTTCATGCTACATTCAGAATCGAGTCTTTCTAAGACCAATTCTGAAAAAGACACCTTACGAGCTATGGAAAAATAAAATACCAAACATCTCTTATTTCCATACATTTGGTTCTTCTTGTTTTATTCTCAACACCAAGGACAAACTCTCTAAGTTTGATCCTAAATCCGATGATGGATACTTCCTAGGATACTCCTCAGTCTCTAAAGCTTACAGAGTATATAACAAAAGGAGTAAATGTGTTGAAGAGACAATCCATATTAAATTCAAAGAACTTAGTAAGGACCTGTCTCAGAAAGATGCTAACTTAGAAGATGAATTTGAGAAACTCAACATCACTTCTGAGAAAGCCAAAAAAAAATTCTTATAGATGATGAGACTGACTTCCAACCCATGGAACCATCATCTTCATCTAAAGAGAAATCCAGTAACATCATCAAAGCTCCAGAACCTAGAGAATCTACTTCTCCAAATTCAATGGAACCTAGATTCTCAGAAGGACAAGCTTCTGATGACTCAGAAAGAGAACCTTCTGTGTCTCATTCTCAGAACCCTACCCCTAAAGGGATCAGAGGTTCAAGAGACTTGAAGAAACATCTCTCAGAATGAAGTCTTGGGCAATCCAGAAAGTGGCGTGAGAACCAGAAGGAACTATACAAATCTTGCTATGGTCTCTGAACTTGAACCAAATTCCATAGAAGAGGCGTTAGATGATCCTAGCTGGGTAAATGCCATGCAGGATGAACTTGACCAATTTGAGAGAAATCAAGTTTGGAAACTGACTCAGAAACCCAAAGGCAAGAGTGTCATTGGGACTAAATGGGTGTTTCGAAACAAACTTGACGAAAACGGTCAAGTCGTGAGAAACAAGGCAAGATTGGTTGCTCAAGGGTACAACCAACAAGAAGGGATAGATTATGATGAAACTTTTGCCCCAGTCGCAAGATTGGAAGCTATCAGAATGTTGCTAGCTTTTGCTGCACATAAAGGTTTCAAACTCTATCAGATGGACGTTAAGTCCGCCTTCTTGAATGGATACCTTTCTGAGGAAGTTTATGTAAAACAACCTCCTGGTTTTGTGAATGATGCATTCCCGAATCATGTATTCAAGCTTACAAAGGCTCTCTATGGTTTGAAACAAGCTCCAAGAGCTTGGTACGATAGATTGAGCTCTTTCTTGCTTAAAAACGGATTCTCAAGAGGGAAAGTGGACACAACTCTTTTTACGCTCTCAGAAGACTCTGGCTTCTTGATTGTCCAGATTTATGTTGATGACATAATATTTGGCGCAACAATGAATGCCTTTGCAAAGAATTCTCCAAGCTTATGCAAGGTGAATTCGAGATGAGCATGATGGAGAATTAAAATTCTTCCTAGGATTGCAAATCAAGCAAGAGTCGGAAGGGACAGTCATTCATCAAGAGAAGTATACCAAGGAACTTCTGAGGAAGTTTCTGATGGATAAGGCCAAACCCATGAGCACTCCCATGCATCCCTCTCAAGTAATTGACTTGGATGAAGATGGTGAGAAAGTCTCAGAAAGCAACTATCGAGGGATAATTGGCTCACTTCTCTACTTAACCGCCTCCAGACCAGATATCCAACTCAGTGTTGGATCTGTGCTAGATTCCAGTCTAAGCCCAAGCAATCACACTTGACTGCAGTTAAACGAATTTTACGATATTTAAGTGGAACTACTAATCTTGGTCTTTGGTACGAGAAAGGTTGTTCTTCTGATGTTGTAGGTTACTGCGATGCCGACTACGCTGGAGATAGGATAGATCGCAAAAGCACAAGTGGGTGCTGCTGCTTCTTTGGAAAATGCTTGATCACTTGGTCTTGCAAGAAGCAAAATACGATCGCCCTATCAACTGCTGAAGCTGAATATGTGTCTGCTGCGAACTGCTGTTCTCAGATGCTCTGGATTAAGAATCAGCTACTTGATTATCAATTAAGGTACACCAAAATTCCTATCCTCTGTGATAATACAAGTGCTATCAACTTAGCTAAGAATCCTATTCAGCATTCTCGATCCAAGCACATCGATATAAAACATCATTTTATTAGGGATCATGTGCAAAAAGGCGACATTGAACTCAAATTTGTAAATACTGAGGATCAAATCTCAGATATATTTACAAAGCCTTTACCCGAGGATCGTTTCAATGTTCTGAAAGGATTTCTCAATTTAAGATGTTTCTGAGTGCTTTGAAATTTAAAAACTCTCTTAGAAACCCCCCCTTAGTCCTAGTTTAGATTCTGAGACGAACAAATAGAACTAAGCCTCTGAGCTTGAAGTAGGAAAACACAGGAAAACCCTATCTGAGAAAATTTGGTCTCAGAAGACTCATCTCTCAGAAAGGAGATCTTCTGAAACATCTCTCAGAAGGAGGATTTCTCAGAAGGACCACCTCTCTCAGAAAGGTACCTTCCGAGAAACAAGTTACCAACGGTAACTTTTGGATAAGTGGCAGAAAACGGCTAGTTATCAACCATGACATCAACAAAGTCTTCAAGACTTTGAATGGTGGCGCTGTCATCGCCGACGACCCAGAATGGGTCAAGGAGGTAGATGACTCGGAAGAAGAAGTCGTGACTCTTCTGACTGGTAGCAACAGCCTACCACTCAAAGGAGTAAAGGTGCCTCATCTCACGCAAGAGGCTCGGATCATCTTCTCCGTTGTGCAACACACCTTCTCCCTCGGATTGGAGACATGGGGAACGTTACCACCATGGACGCCTGCCTGCTGTACCACCTACTGAAAAAGGAAAGAGTAGATTTTGGGAGGATGGTGCTCAACTACATGATGCACCAGGCTCATCCAAAGAGGGCTCTCACAAGTCTACCTTACGGAAGCCTTCTGACCAGAATCCTCGACCATTTCTCCTTCCCACTTGAAGACTATGAATATGTCTTCAACCACAGTAAGTTCTCCATGGTCACCTTCAACAACATCAAGAAGAAGAAGGTACCAGATACGGGGGCACCTAAGAAGAAGGAGGAAGCAAAGCCTTCTAAGGGAACTACTGGTCCCATCCAGCCCTCTAAGGCTGAGAAAGGAAAGGAAAAGGTTTCCGATCCTCCAGAAAAGAAGAAGAAGAAGCAAAAGGTGACTCATCCTTCTCCAACAAGGGTGACACGGAGTATGGCTTCTGAGGAAGCTCAGAAGGCACCTACAGTTGCTGAGGCTGCTGAAGACTCAGAAGAAACAACATTTGAGCAACCCATGACCAGAAAAAGGAAAGCACCTCCCACTCTCCAAGTCCCAGACGTGCCACCAGAAGGGAAAAAGAAACGTGGTCGTTTGGTAAAAGCTAACTCTAACACTCCACCTTCATTTCTTCACTCTTCTTCTACTTCGATTCCTATTTCTGATTCTGTTGATGGTTTTAAACCCAACAAATTTAAACTAAACTCCTACATTCCTTGAAATATCAGGGAAAAACTCACAAAGGAGGGGATAAAACCACCAAGAAACAGAGCCCGCCAAAGCCGACGGGTAAAGAAATTGTAGCAGTTACTGCTACTGCTGCCACCACCGCTGCTGCTACTACAGCTACTGTTGAAGAAGAAGCAGAAGCTTCTCATCACTCCTCCCCATCTGGACATGTCTCCCCCACCAGAGAAGACATTCAGGGGCATGAAGGAAATGTCGCTGATTCCTCTTCCGAGGAAGAAGATGCGGCACACTTTCACATTGTGCATCGCACTCCAGATGCTGGAAGCTCCAAGAAAGAGCCCCAGAAGAAGCCATCTAAGGTTTCTATGGTTGAACTTCCTGAGGCAACCACAACTGAAGTTGCCACTGTGAATGCTGAGTCCTTGGCTCAGACGATGCTCGACGTCCAGAAGGCGCTGGATCTACCTTCTGAGACTCCAGAAGCTGCTCCGATGCAACAACAACAACAACTACAGCATGAGGAACGCTTCATTGAACCAACTTCTGAGGTTGGTCTCCTCTCTTCTGAGATCCCTCTGGAACATGAGGACACTCATGACTCAACACATGACGTAGTGCCAGGGACCACCAGCACTGGGCTCAGCTCAGAGTGGGCGCTGACGCTACCATGGCTGCCGGAGTTGCAGCAGTTGAGGCATTTGTTGCCCACAGTTCCTTAGAAGGAACTCTCTGAGAAGGACTCTCAGAAGGAACCAGAGGTTCCTCCTCAAGATATAACAGAGGTTCCTCCTACATCCTTTGATCAACAAGGTCCCACCTTCTCCATAACGGACTCAATGATCGGTTCTGGCTTTCAGCTGGGAAGGATGGTAGTCACTCCACCCTCTGTGCAATTTCGGCCTTTCTTTGGTCGAATTGAGAAGTTGAAGAGCACTGAAGCCATGCATAGACAGATCTCAACCTTCAACCTCTCCGATGATGCTCAGACTTCTGGTGCTATGGAGCAACCATCAGCTAGGCAACCCTCTGATCTAGACCTTGCTCTAGTTGCTGAGGACACTCAAAGGCAGCCTTCGATTGAACTTGCTGCTATTGAAGGTAAAGCTGTCCAAGAAGAAGAACCTCCTGAATATCAAACAAGGGATATAATCGATGAAGTACTTGAGGCTGAAGTCTCTCGTCCTCCTTCATCTCAACCCTCATCTTCTCACCAGCCTTCCACTGCCTCTGACCTTCCTCCAGAATGCGCTCAGAATGCGACTCAGAGCGAGATTCTCATGGAGATATGCCAGCTGCTACGCTACATTGCCAGAAGGCAGTAGTTCTAAGTCAATGATGGCGTTTATGTCTTAGCCACCCTTTTTGATGTAACAAAGGGGAGTAGATAAATGATTGATAAAATTTTTTACTTTGGCTATCGTAAACACTAGGCTAAAACTTAGGGGAGCAACAACTTAGGGGGAGCCAAAATCTTTTGTATCTTTACAAAACCATAAATGAAAAATCATTTCTTTGGCATCTCATGTTTACCTATCTTATGCTTATCTTTTATATTTATTTTTTGGCATCTCTTGATTACTTAGCTTGATATTTCTGAATCTCATAGATACATTATCATGAAATACATGCTATGAAACTGATAATCTCAAACAGTAATCATACATTGCATACTTGAACTGTTGATTATCTCAGCCTTCTAAGAAAATAACGAAGCCTTCTCTCAGAAAGCTAAATTAGTTTCTAAGAAAGCAAAGTGAATTCTGAATAGTTATGAACTTACTCAGAAACACTTCTGAACTTAAGCAAAATTATTAACTTAAGACTTAAGTGTTATCATCAAAAGGGGAGATTG
>CM024268.1:20296141-20306498 GCA_013621005.1 Aeschynomene evenia
CATTACATCATCCTTTGTTATCTAAACCTTCCTAGTGACTAAAATGGAGCCTTGACCAGAGTAGAAGCTCAGACCAAAAAGGCTCATTATCATCCTTTGTTTATCTAGTGACCCTTTGAAAGTAAGACCAAAGAAGCTCAATACACTCAATTAGAACCAAAATAGGCTCATTACATCATCCTTTGTTTATCCTAGTGACTAAAATGGAGCCATTGACCAAAGTAAGACCAAATGAAGCTCAAGACACTCAATTAGACCAAAATAGGCTCATTATATCATCTTTGGTTATCTACAACATCCTAGTGACTAAAATGGAGCCATTGACCAAAGTAAGACCAAATGAAGCTCAATACACCAATTAGGACCAAAATAGGCACATTACATCATCCTTTGTTTATCTAAACCTTCCTAGTGACTAAAATGGAGCCATTGACCAAGTAAGACCAAATGAAGCTCAATACACTCAATTAGGACCAAAATAGGCTCATTACATCATCCTTTGTTTCTACAACTTCCTAGTGACTAAAATGGAGCCATTGACCAAAGTAAGACCAAATGAAGCTCAATACACTCAATTAGCACCAAAATAGGCTCATTACATCATCCTTTGTTTATCTAAACCTTCCTAGTGACTAAAATGGAGCCATTGACCAAAGTAAGAACAAATGAAGCTCAATACACTCAATTAGACCAAATAGGCTCATTACATCACTTTTGTTTATCTAAACCTTCCTAGTGACTAAAATGGAGCCATTGACCAAAGTAAGACCAAATGAAGCTCAATACACTCAATTAGGACCAAAATAGGCTCATTACATCATCCTTTGGTTATCTACAACATCCTAGTGACTAAAATGGACCCATTGACCAAAGTAAGACCAAAGGAAGCTCAATACACTCAATTAGGACCAAAATAGGCCATTACATCATCCTTTGGTTATCTACAACATCCTAGTGACTAAAATGGAGCCATTGACCAAAGTAAGACCAAATGAAGCTCAATACACTCAATTAGGACCAAAATAGGCTCATTACATCATCCTTTGTTTATCTAAACCTTCCTAGTGACTAAAATGGAGCCTTTGACCAGAGTAAGACCAAATGAAGCTCAATACACTCAATTAGCACCAAAATAGGCTCATTACATCATCCTTTGGTTATCTACAACATCCTAGTGACTAAAATGGAGCCATTGACAAAGTAAGACCAAATGAAGCTCAATACACTCAATTAGGACCAAAATAGGCTCATTACATCCTTTGTTTATCTAAACCTCCTAGTGACTAAAATGGACCATTGACCAAAGTAAGACCAAATGAAGCTCAATACACTCAATTAGGACCAAATAGGCACATTACATCATCCTTTGTTTATCTAAACCTTCCTAGTGACTAAATGGAGCCTTTGACCAAGTAAGACAAAATGAAGCTCAATACACTCAATTAGGACCAAAATAGGCTCATTACATCATCCTTTGGTTATCTACAACATCCTAGTGACTAAAATGGAGCCATTGACCAAAGTAAGACCAAATGAAGCTCAAGACACTCAATTAGGACCAAAATAGGCTCATTATATCATCCTTTGGTTATCTACAACATCCTAGTGACTAAAATGGAGCCATTGACCAAAGTAAGACCAAATGAAGCTCAATACACTCAATTAGGACCAAAATAGGCTCATTACATCATCCTTTGTTTATCTAAACCTTCCTAGTGACTAAAATGGAGCCATTGACCAAAGTAAGACCAAATGAAGCTCAATACACTCAATTAGGACCAAAATAGGCTCATTACATCATCCTTTGTTATCTACAACATCCTAGTGACTAAAATGGAGCCATTGACCAAAGTAAGACCAAATGAAGCTCAATACACTCAATTAGCACCAAAATAGGCTCATTACATCATCCTTTGGTTATCTACAACATCCTAGTGACTAAAATGGAACCATTGATTAAGTAAGACCAAATGAAGCTCAATACACTCAATTAGGACCAAAATAGGCTCATTACATCATCCTTTGTTTATCTAAACCTTCCTAGTGACTAAAATGGACCCATTGACCAAAAAGACCAAATGAAGCTCAATACACTCAATTAGGACCAAAATAGGCTCATTACATCATCCTTTGTTATCTACAACATCCTAGTGACTAAAATGGAGCCTTGACCAAAGTAAGACCAAATGAAGCTCAATACACTCAATTAGACCAAAATAGGCTCATTACATCATCCTTTGTTTATCTAAACCTTCCTAGTGACTAAAATGGAGCCATTGACCAGAGTAAGACAAATGAAGCTAATACACTCAATTACCAAAATAGGCTCATTACATCATCCTTTGGTTATCTACAACATCCTAGTGACTAAAATGGACCCATTGACCAAAGTAAGACCAAATGAAGCTCAATACACTCAATTAGGACCAAAATAGGCTCATTACATCATCCTTTGTTTATCTAAACCTTCCTAGTGACTAAAATGGAGCCTTTGACCAGTGTAAGACCAAATGAAGCTCAATACACTCAATTAGCACCAAAATAGGCTCATTACATCATCCTTTGGTTATCTACAACATCCTAGTGACTAAAATGGAACCATTGATTAAAGTAAGACCAAATGAAGCTCAATACACTCAATTAGGACCAAAATAGGCTCATTACATTATCCTTTGTTTATCTAAACCTTCCTAGTGACTAAAATGGAGCCTTTGACCAAAGTAAGACCAAATGAAGCTCAATACACTCAATTAGACCAAAATAGGCTCATTACATCATCCTTTGTTTATCTAAAACCTTCCTAGTGACTAAAATGGAGCCATTGACCAAAGTAAGACCAAATGAAGCTCAATACACTCAATTAGACCAAAATAGGCTCATTACATCATCCTTTGTTTATCTAAACCTTCCTAGTGACTAAAATGGAGCCATTGACCAAAGTAAGACCAAATGAAGCTCAATACACTCAATTAGGACCAAAATAGGCTCATTACATCATCCTTTGGTTATCTACAACATCCTAGTGACTAAAATGGAGCCATTGACCAAGTAAGACCAAATGAAGCTCAATACACTCAATTAGGACCAAAATAGGCTCATTACATCATCCTTTGTTTATCTAAACAGTGACTAAAATGGAGCCATTGACCAAGTAAGACCAAATGAAGCTCAATACACTCAATTAGGACCAAAATAGGCTCATTACATCATCCTTTGTTTATCTAAACCTTCCTAGTGACTAAAATGGAGCCTTTGACCAAGTAAGACCAAATGAAGCTCAATACACTCAATTAGCACCAAAATAGGCTCATTACATCATCCTTTGTTTATCTAAACCTTCCTAGTGACTAAAATGGAGCCATTGACCAAAGTAAGACCAAATGAAGCTCAAATACACTCAATTAGGACCAAAATAGGCTCATTACATCATCCTTTGTTATCTAAACCTTCCTAGTGACTAAATGGAGCCTTGACCAAGTAAGACCAAATGAAGCTCAATACACTCAATTAGGACCAAAATAGGCATTACATCATCCTTTGTTTCTCCTAGTGACTAAAATGGACCCATTGACCAATAAGACCAAATGAAGCTCAATACACTCAATTAGGACCAAAATAGGCTCATTACATCATCCTTTGGTTATCTAACATCCTAGTGACTAAAATGGAGCCATTGACCAAAGTAAGACCAAATGAAGCTCAATACACTCAATTAGGACCAAAATAGGCTCATTACATCATCCTTTGTTTATCTAAACCTTCCTAGTGACTAAAATGGAGCCTTTGACCAAGTAAGACCAAATGAAGCTCAATACACTCAATTAGCACCAAATAGGCTCATTACACCATTTGGTTATCTACAACATCCTAGTGACTAAAATGGAGCCATTGACCAAAGTAAGACCAAATGAAGCTCAATACACTCAATTAGGACCAAAATAGGCTCATTACATCATCCTTTGGTTATCTACAACATCCTAGTGACTAAAATGGAGCCATTGACCAAAGTAAGACCAAATGAAGCTCAATACACTCAATTAGGACCAAAATAGGCTCATTACATCATCCTTGTTTATCTAAACCTTCCTAGTGACTAAAATGGAGCCATTGACCAAGTAAGACCAAATGAAGCTCAATACACTCAATTAGGACCAAAATAGGCTCATTACATCATCCTTTGTTTATCTAAACCTTCCTAGTGACTAAAATGGATTGACCAAGTAAGACCAAATGAAGCTCAATACACAATTAGACCAAAATAGGCTCATTACATCATCCTTTGTTTATCTAAACCTTCCTAGTGACTAAAATGGAGCCATTGACCAAAGTAAGACCAAATGAAGCTCAATACACTCAATTAGGACCAAAATAGGCTCATTACATCATCCTTTGTTTATCTAAACCTTCCTAGTGACTAAAATGGAGCCTTTGACCAAAGTAAGACCAAATGAAGCTCAATACACTCAATTAGCACCAAAATAGGCTCATTACATCATCCTTTGTTATCTACAACATCCTAGTGACTAAAATGGACCCATTGACCAAAGTAAGACCAAAGGAAGCTCAATACACTCAATTAGGACCAAAATAGGCACATTACATCATCCTTTGGTTATCTACAACATCCTAGTGACTAAATGGAGCCATTGACCAAAGTAAGACCAAATGAAGCTCAATACACTCAATTAGGACCAAAATAGGCTCATTACATCATCCTTTGTTTATCTAAACCTTCCTAGTGACTAAAATGGAGCCTTTGACCAGAGTAAGACCAAATGAAGCTCAATACACTCAATTAGACCAAAATAGGCTCATTACATCATCCTTTGGTTATCTACAACATCCTAGTGACTAAAATGGAGCCATTGATTAAAGTAAGACCAAATGAAGCTCAATACACTCAAGTAGGACCAAAATAGGCTCATTACGTTATCCTTTGTTTATCTAAACCATCCTAGTGACTAAAATGGACCCATTCACCAAAGTAAGACCAAATGAAGCTCAATACACTCAATTAGGACCAAAATAGGCACATTACATCATCCTTTGTTTATCTCAACCTTCCTAGTGACTAAAATGGAGCCTTTGACCAGAGTAAGACCAAATGAAGCTCAATACACTCAATTAGCACCAAAATAGGCTCATTACATCATCCTTTGGTTATCTACAACATCCTAGTGACTAAAATGGAGCCATTGACCAAAGTAAGACCAAATGAAGCTCAAGACACTCAATTAGGACAAAAATAGGCTCATTATATCATCCTTTGGTTATCTACAACATCCTAGTGACTAAAATGGAGCCATTGACCAAAGTAAGACCAAATGAAGCTCAATACACTCAATTAGGACCAAATAGGCTCATTACATCATCCTTTGTTTATCTAAACCTTCCTAGTGACTAAAATGGAGCCATTGACCAAAGTAAGACCAAATGAAGCTCAATACACTCAATTAGGACCAAAATAGGCTCATTACATCATCCTTTTGTTATCTACAACATCCTAGTGACTAAAATGGAGCCATTGACCAAAGTAAGACCAAATGAAGCTCAATACACTTAATTAGCACCAAAATAGGCTCATTACATCATCCTTTGGTTATCTACAACATCCTAGTGACTAAAATGGAAACCATTGATTAAAGTAAGACCAAATGAAGCTCAATACACTCAATTAGGACCAAAATAGGCTCATTACATTATCCTTTGTTTATCTAAACCTTCCTAGTGACTAAAATGGACCCATTGACAAAGTAAGACCAAATGAAGCTCAATACACTCAATTAGGACCAAAATAGGCTCATTACATCATCCTTTGGTTATCTACAACATCCTAGTGACTAAAATGGAGCCTTTGACCAGAGTAAGACCAAATGAAGCTCAATACACTCAATTACGACCAAAATAGGCTCATTACATCATCCTTTGTTTATCTAAACCTTCCTAGTGACTAAAATGGAGCCATTGACCAGAGTAAGACAAATGAAGCTCAATACACTCAATTTGCACCAAAATAGGCTCATTACATCATCCTTTGGTTATCTACAACATCCTAGTGACTAAAATGGAGCCATTGACCAAAGTAAGACCAAATGAAGCTCAATACACTCAATTTGGACCAAAATAGGCTCATTACATCATCCTTTGTTTATCTAAACTTCCTAGTGACTAAAATGGAGCCTTTGTCCAGTGTAAGACCAAATGAAGCTCAAGACACTCAATTAGCACCAAAATAGGCTCATTACATCATCTTTGGTTATCTACAACATCCTAGTGACTAAAATGGAACCATTGATTAAAGTAAGACCAAATGAAGCTCAATACACTCAATTAGGACCAAAATAGGCTCATTACATTATCCTTTGTTATCTAAACCTTCCTAGTGACTAAAATGGACCATTGACCAAAGTAAGACCAAATGAAGCTCAATACACTCAATTAGGACCAAAATAGGCACATTACATCATCCTTTGTTTATCTAAACCTTCCTAGTGACTAAAATGGAGCCTTTGACCAGAGTAAGACCAAATGAAGCTCAATACACTCAATTAGCACCAAAATAGGCTCATTACATCATCCTTTGTTTATCTAAACCTTCCTAGTGACTAAAATGGAGCCATTGACCAAAGTAAGACCAAATGAAGCTCAATACACTCAATTAGACCAAAATAGGCTCATTACATCATCCTTTGTTTATCTAAACCTTCCTAGTGACTAAAATGGAGCCATTTGACCAGAGTAAGACAAATGAAGCTCAATACACTCAATTTGCACCAAAATAGGCTCATTACATCATCCTTTGGTTATCTACAACATCCTAGTGACTAAAATCATTGACCAAAGTAAGACCAAATGAAGCTCAATACACTCAATTAGGACCAAAATAGGCTCATTACATCATCCTTTGTTATCTACAACATCCTAGTGACTAAAATGGAGCCATTGACCAAAGTAAGACCAAATGAAGCTCAATACACTCAATTAGGACCAAAATAGGCTCATTACATCATCCTTGTTATCTAAACCTTCCTAGTGACTAAAATGGAGCCATTGACCAAGTAAGACCAAATGAAGCTCAATACACTCAATTAGGACCAAAATAGGCACATTACATCATCCTTTGTTTATCTAAACCTTCCTAGTGACTAAAATGGAGCCTTTGACCAGAGTAAGACCAAATGAAGCTCAATACACTCAATTAGCACCAAAATAGGCTCATTACATCATCCTTTTTTATCTAAACCTTCCTAGTGACTAAAATGAGCCATTGACCAAAGTAAGACCAAATGAAGCTCAATACACTCAATTACGACCAAAATAGGCTCATTACATCATCCTTTGTTATCTAAACCTTCCTAGTGACTAAAATGGAGCCTTTGACCAAGTAAGACCAAATGAAGCTCAATACACAATTAGGACCAAAATAGGCTCATTACATCATCCTTTGGTTATCTACAACATCCTAGTGACTAAAATGGACCCATTGACCAAAGTAAGACCAAATGAAGCTCAATACACTCAATTAGGACCAAAATAGGCATTACATCATCCTTTGTTATCTACAACATCCTAGTGACTAAAATGGAGCCATTGACCAAAGTAAGACCAAATGAAGCTCAATACACTCAATTAGGACCAAAATAGGCTCATTACATCATCCTTTGTTTATCTAAACCTTCCTAGTGACTAAAATGGAGCCCATTGACCAAGTAAGACCAAATGAAGCTCAATACACTCAATTAGCACCAAAATAGGCTCATTACATCATCCTTTGGTTATCTACAACATCCTAGTGACTAAAATGGAGCCATTGAAAAGTAAGACCAAATGAAGCTCAATACACTCAATTAGGACCAAAATAGGCTCATTACATCATCCTTTGTTTATCTAAACCATCCTAGTGACTAAAATGGACCCATTGACCAAAGTAAGACCAAATGAAGCTCAATACACTCAATTAGGACCAAAATAGGCACATTACATCATCCTTTGTTTATCTAAACCTTCCTAGTGACTAAAATGGAGCCTTTGACCAGAGTAAGACCAAATGAAGCTCAATACACTCAATTAGCACCAAAATAGGCTCATTACATCATCCTTTGGTTATCTACAACATCCTAGTGACTAAAATGGAGCCATTGACCAAAGTAAGACCAAATGAAGCTCAAGACACTCAATTAGGACCAAAATAGGCTCATTATATCATCCTTTGGTTATCTACAACATCCTAGTGACTAAAATGGAGCCATTGACCAAAGTAAGACCAAATGAAGCTCAATACACTCAATTAGGACCAAAATAGGCTCATTACATCATCCTTTGTTTATCTAAACCTTCCTAGTGACTAAAATGGAGCCATTGACCAAAGTAAGACCAAATGAAGCTCAATACACTCAATTAGGACCAAAATAGGCTCATTACATCATCCTTTTGTTATCTACAACATCCTAGTGACTAAAATGGAGCCATTGACCAAAGTAAGACCAAATGAAGTCAATACACTCAATTAGCACCAAAATAGGCTCATTACATCATCCTTTGGTTATATCCTAGTGACTAAAATGGACCAAAGTAAGACCAAATGAAGCTCAATACACTCAATTAGGACCAAAATAGGCTCATTACATCATCCTTTGTTTATCTAAACCTTCCTAGTGACTAAAATGGAGCCATTGACCAAAGTAAGACCAAATGAAGCTCAATACACTCAATTACAAAATAGGCTCATTACATCATCCTTTGTTATCTACAACATCCTAGTGACTAAAATGGAGCCTTTGACCAAGTAAGACCAAATGAAGCTCAATACACTCAATTAGACCAAAATAGGCTCATTACATCATCCTTTGTTTATCTAAACCTTCCTAGTGACTAAAATGGAGCCATTGACCAAGTAAGACCAAATGAAGCTCAATACACTCAATTGACCAAAATAGGCTCATTACATCATCCTTTGGTTATCTACAACATCCTAGTGACTAAAATGGAGCCATTGACCAAGTAAGACCAAATGAAGCTCAATACACTCAATTAGGACCAAAATAGGCTCATTACATCATCCTTTGTTTATCTAAACCTTCCTAGTGACTAAAATGGAGCCATTGACCAGAGTAAGACAAATGAAGCTCAATACACTCAATTTGCACCAAAATAGGCTCATTACATCATCCTTTGGTTATCTACAACATCCTAGTGACTAAAATGGACCCATTGACCAAAGTAAGACCAAATGAAGCTCAATACACTCAATTTGGACCAAAATAGGCTCATTACATCATCCTTTGTTTATCTAAACTTCCTAGTGACTAAAATGGAGCCTTTGACCAGGTAAGACCAAATGAAGCTCAAGACACTCAATTAGCACCAAAATAGGCTCATTACATCATCTTTGGTTATCTACAACATCCTAGTGACTAAAATGGAACCATTGATTAAAGTAAGACCAAATGAAGCTCAATACACTCAATTAGGACCAAAATAGGCTCATTACATTATCCTTTGTTTATCTAAACCTTCCTAGTGACTAAAATGGACCCATTGACCAAAGTAAGACCAAATGAAGCTCAATACACTCAATTAGGACAAAATAGGCACATTACATCATCCTTTGTTTATCTAAACCTTCCTAGTGACTAAAATGGATTGACCAGAGTAAGACCAAATAGCTCAATACACTCAATTAGCACCAAAATAGGCTCATTACATCATCCTTTGTTTATCTAAACCTTCCTAGTGACTAAAATGAGCCATTGACCACCAAATGAAGCTCATACACTCAATTACGACCAAAATAGGCTCATTACATCATCCTTTGTTTATCTAAACCTTCCTAGTGACTAAAATGGGCCTTTGACCAGAGTAAGACAAATGAAGCTCAATACACTCAATTTGCACCAAAATAGGCTCATTACATCATCCTTTGGTTATCTACAACATCCTAGTGACTAAAATGGACCATTGACCAAAGTAAGACAAATGAAGCTCAATACACTCAATTAGGACCAAAATAGGCTCATTATATCATCCTTTGGTTATCTACAACATCCTAGTGACTAAAATGGAGCCATTGACCAAAGTAAGACCAAATGAAGCTCAATACACCCAATTAGGACCAAAATAGGCACATTACATCATCCTTGTTTATCTAAACTTCCTAGTGACTAAAATGGAGCCATTGACCAAAGTAAGACCAAATGAAGCTCAATACACTCAATTAGGACCAAAATAGGCTCATTACATCATCCTTTGTTTATCTAACCTTCCTAGTGACTAAAATGGAGCCATTGACCAGAGTAAGACCAAATGAAGCTCAATACACTCAATTAGCACCAAAATAGGCTCATTACATCATCCTTTG
>CM024268.1:20307022-20320131 GCA_013621005.1 Aeschynomene evenia
TAATGAGGCCTATTTTGGTCCTAATTGAGTGTATTGAGCTTCATTTGGTCTTACTTTGGTCAATGGCTCCATTTTAGTCACTAGGATGTTGTAGATAACCAAAGGATGATGTAACGAGCCTATGTTGGTCCTAATTAAGTCTATTGAGCTTCATTAGGTCTTACTTTGGTCAATTCTTCCATTCTACTTACTAGGATGGTTTAGACAACCAAAGGATGACCTAATGAGCCTATTTTGGTCCTAATTGAGTGTATTGAGCTTCATTTGGTCTTACTTTGGTCAATGGCTCCATTTTAGTCACTAGGAAGGTTTAGATAACCAAAGGATGATCTAATGAGCCTATTTTGGTCCTAATTGAGTGTATTGAGATTCATTTGGTCTTACTTTGGTCAATGACTCGATTTTAGTCACTAGGATGCTGTAGATAACCAAAGGATGACTTAATGAGCCTATTTTGGTCCTAATTGAGTGTATTGAGCTTCATTTGGTCTTACTTTGGTCAATTGCTTAATTTTAGTCACTAAGATATTGTAGATAACTAAAGGATGATGTAATGGGCCTATTTTGGTCCTAATTGAGTGTATCGAGCTTCATTTGGTCTAACTTTGGTCAATGGCTCCATTTTAGTCACTAGGATGTTGTAGATAACCAAAGGATGATGTAATGAGCCTATTTTGGTCCTAATTGAGTGTATTGAGCTTCATTTGGTCTTACTTTGGTCAATGGCTCCATTTTAGTCACTAGGATGTTGTAGATAACCAAAGGATGATGTAATGAGCCTATTTTGGTCCTAATTACGTGTATTGAGCTTCATTTTGTCTTACTTTGGTCAATGGCTCCATTTTAGTCACTAGGATGTTGTAGATAATCAAAGGATGATGTAATGAGCCTATTTTGGTCCTAATTGAGTGTATTGAGCTTCATTTTGTCTTACTTTGGTCAATGGCTCCATTTTAGTCACTAGGATGTTGTAGATAACCAAAGGATGATGTAATGAGCCTATTTTGGTCCTAATTGAGTGTATTGAGCTTCATTTTGTCTTACTTTGGTCAATGGCTCCATTTTAGTCACTAGGAAGGTTTAGATAACTAAAGGATGATCTAATGAGCCTATATTGATCCTAATTGAGTGTATTGAGCTTCATTTCGTCTTACTTTGGTCAATGGCTCCATTTTAGTCACTAGGATGTTGTAGATAACCAAAGGATGACGTAATGAGCCTATTTTGGTCCTAATTGAGTGTATTGAGCTTCATTTGGTCTTACTTTGGTCAATGGCTCCATTTTAGTCACTAGGATGTTGTAGATAACCAAAGGATGAT
The DNA here is from genome assembly GCA_013621005.1 of Aeschynomene evenia. Classification (NCBI taxonomy): domain Eukaryota; kingdom Viridiplantae; phylum Streptophyta; class Magnoliopsida; order Fabales; family Fabaceae; genus Aeschynomene; species Aeschynomene evenia. The sequence goes on from CM024268.1 coordinate 20,308,343, forward strand.
GTAATGAGCCTATTTTGGTCCTAATTACGTGTATTGAGCTTCATTTTGTCTTACTTTGGTCAATGGCTCCATTTTAGTCACTAGGATGTTGTAGATAATCAAAGGATGATGTAATGAGCCTATTTTGGTCCTAATTGAGTGTATTGAGCTTCATTTTGTCTTACTTTGGTCAATGGCTCCATTTTAGTCACTAGGATGTTGTAGATAACCAAAGGATGATGTAATGAGCCTATTTTGGTCCTAATTGAGTGTATTGAGCTTCATTTTGTCTTACTTTGGTCAATGGCTCCATTTTAGTCACTAGGTAGGTTTAGATAACAAAGGATGATCTAATGAGCCTATATTGATCCTAATTGAGTGTATTGAGCTTCATTTGTCTTACTTTGGTCAATGGCTCCATTTTAGTCACTAGGAAGTTGTAGATAACCAAAGGATGATGTTATGAACCTATTTTGGTCCTAATTGAGTGTATTGAGCCTCATTTGGTCTTACTTTAGTCAATGGCTCCATTTTAGTCATTAGGATGTTGTAGATAACCAAAGGATGATGTAATGAGCCTATTTTGGTCCTAATTGAGTGTATTGAGCTTCACTTGGTCTTACTTTGGTCAATGGCTCCATTTTTACTAGGATGTTGTAGATAACCAAAGGATGATGTGTTGAGCCTATTTTGGTCCTAATTGAGTGTATTGAGCATCATTTGGTTTACTTTAGTCATTGGCTCCATTTTAGTCACTAGGATGGTAACCAAAGGATGATGTAACGAGCCTATGTTGGTCCTAGTTAAGTGTATTGAGCTTCATTAGGTCTTACTTTGGTCAATTCTTCCATTCTACTTACTAAGAAGGTTTAGACAACCAAAGGATGACCTAATGAGCCTATTTTGGTCCTAATTGAGTGTATTGAGCTTCATTTGGTCTTACTTTGGTTAATGGCTCCATTTAGTCACTAGGATGTTGTAGATAACCAAGGATGATAATGATCCTATTTTGGTCCTAATTGAGTGTATTGAGCTTCATTTGGTCTTACTTGGTCAATGACTCGATTTTAGTCACTAGGATGTTGTAGATAACCAAAGGATAACTAATGAGCCTATTTTGGTCCTAATTGAGTGTATTGAGCTTCATTTGGTCTTACTTTTGTCAATGGCTCCATGTTAGTCACTAGAATGTTGTAGATGACCAAAGGATGATGTAATGAGCCTATTTTGGTCTTAATTGATTGTATTGAGCTTCATTTTGTCTTACTTTGGTCAATGGCTCCATTTTAAGTCACTAGGATGTTGTAGATAACCAAAGGATGACGTAATGAGCCTATTTTGGTCCTAATTGAGTGTATTGAGCCTTATTTGTCTTACTTTGGTCAATGGCTCTATTTTGTAGTCACTATGATGGTTTATATAACCAAAGGATGATGTAATGAGCCTATTTTGGTTCTAATTGAGTGTATTGAGCTTCATTAGGTCTTACTTGGTTATTCTTCCAAAGGATGACCTAATGATCCTATTTTGGACCTAATGACCTATTGGTCCTAATTAAGTTTATTGAGCTTCATTTGGTCTTACTTTGGTCAATGGCTCCATTTTAGTCACTAGGAAGTTGTAGATAACCAAAGGATGATGTGTTGAGGCCTATTTTGTCCTAATTGAGTGTATTGAGCATCTTTTTGTCTTACTTTAGTCATTGGCTCCATTTTAGTCACTAGGATGGTTTATATAACCAAAGGATGATGTAACGAGCCTATGTTGGTCCTAATTAAGTGTATTGAGCTTCATTAGGTCTTACATTCGTCAATTCTTCCATTCTACTTACTAAGAAGGTTTAGATAACCAAAGTATGACCTAATGAGCCTATTTTGGTCCTAATTGAGTGTATTGAGCTTCATTGGTCTTACTTTGGTCAATGGCTCCTTTTGTCATTAGGATGTTTTAGATAACAAAGGATGATGTAATGAGCCAATTTTGGTCCTAATTGAGTGTATTGAGCTTCATTGGTCTTACTTTAGTCAATGACTCGATTTTAGTCACTAGGATGCTGTAGATAACCAAAGGATGACTTAATGAGCCTATTTTGGTCCTAATTGAGTGTATGGAGCTTCATTTGGTCTTACGTTGGTCAATGGCTCCATTTTAGTTACTAGGATGGTTTATATAACCAAAGGATGATGTAATGAGCCTATTTTGGTTCTAATTGAGTGTATTGAGTTTCATTAGGTCTTACTTTGGTCAATTCTTTCATTTTAGTCACTAGGAAGTTTTAGATAACCTAAGGATGACCTAATGAGCCTACTTTGGTCCTAATTGAGTGTATTGAGCTTCATTGGTCTTACTTTGGTCAATGGCTCCATTTTAGTCAATAGGATGGTGTAGATAACCAAAGGATAACCTAATGAGCCTATTTTGGTCCTAATTCAGTTTATTGAGCTTCATTTGGTCTTACTTTGGTCAATGGCTCCATTTTAGTCAATAGGATGGTGTAGATAACCAAAGGATAACCTAATGAGCCTATTTGGTCCTAATTGAGTGTATTGAGCTTCATTTGGTCTTACTTTGGTCAATGGCTCCATTTTAGTCACTAGGATGTTGTAGATAACCAAAGGATGATGTAACGAGCCTATGTTGGTCCTAATTAAGTGTATTGAGCTTCATTAGGTCATACTTTGGTCAATTCTTCCATTCTACCTACTAGGAAGGTTTAGACAACCAAAGGATGACCTAATGAGCCTATTTTGGTCCTAATTGAGTGTATTGAGCTTCATTTGGTCTTACTTTGGTCAATGGCTCCATTTTAGTCACTAGGATGTTGTAGATAACCAAAGGATGATGTAATGGGCCTATTTTGGTCCTAATTGAGTGTATTGAGCTTCATTTCGTCTTACTTTGGTCAATGGCTCCATTTTAGTCACTAGGATGTTGTAGATAACCAAAGGATGACGAAATGAGCCTATTTTGGTCCTAATTGAGTGTATTGAGCTTCATTTGGTCTTACTTTGGTCAATGGCTCCATTTTAGTCACTAGGATGTTGTAGATAACCAAAGGATGATGTAACGAGCCTATGTTGGTCCTAATTAGTGTATTGAGCTTCATTAGGTCTTACTTTGGTCAATTCTTCCATTCTACTTACTAGGAAGGTTTAGACAACCAAAGGATGACCTAATGAGCCTATTTTGGTCCTAATTGAGTGTATTGAGCTTCATTTGGTCTTACTTGGTCAATGGCTCCATTTAGTCACTAGGATGTTGTAGATAACCAAAGGATGATGTGATGAGCCTATTTGGTCCTAATTGAGTGTATTCAGCTTCATTGGTCTTACTTTAGTCAATGGCACCATTTTAGTCACTAGGATGTTGTAGATAACCAAAGGATGACTTAATGAGCCTATTTGGTCATAATTGAGTGTATTGAGCTTCATTTGGTCTTACTTTGGTCAATGGCTCCATTTTAGTCACTAGGATGTTGTAGATAACCAAGGATGATGTAATGAGCCTATTTTGGTCCTAATTGAGTGTATGAGCTTCATTTGGTCTTACTTTGGTCAATGGCTCCATTTTAGTCACTAGGATGTTGTAGATAACCAAAGGATGATGTAACGAGCCTATGTTGGTCCTAATTAAGTGTATTGAGCTTCATTAGGTCTTACTTTGGTCAATTCTTCCATTCTACTTACTAGGAAGGTTTAGACAACCAAAGGATGACCTAATGAGCCTATTTGGTCCTAATTGAGTGTATTGAGCTTCATTTGGTTTTACTTTGGTCAATGGCTCCATTTAGTCACTAGGATGTTGTAGATAACCAAAGGATGATGTAATGAGCCTATTTTGGTCCAAATTGAGTGTATTCAGCTTCATTTGGTCTTACTTTGGTCAATGACTCGATTTTAGTCACTAGGATGTTGTAGATAACCAAAGGATGACTTATGAGCATATTTTGGTCCTAATTGAGTGTATTGAGCTTCATTTGGTCTTACTTTGGTCAACTGCTTAATTTTAGTCACTAAGATATTGTAGATAACCAAGGATGATGTAATGGGCCTATTTTGGTCCTAATTGAGTGTATTGAGCTTAATTTCGTCTTACTTTGGTCAATGGCTCCATTTTAGTCACTAGGATGTTGTAGATAACCAAAGGATGACGTAATGAGCCTACTTTGGTCCTAATTGAGTGTATTGAGCTTCATTTGGTCTTACTTTGGTCAATGGCTCCATTTTAGTCACTAGGATGTTGTAGATAACCAAAGGATGATGTAATGAGCCTATTTTGGTCCTAATTACGTGTATTGAGCTTTATTTTGTCTTACTTTGGTCAATGGCTCCATTTTAGTCACTAGGATGTTGTAGATAATCAAAGGATGATGTAATGAGCCTATTTTTGTCCTAATTGAGTGTATTGAGCTTCATTTTGTCTTACTTTGGTCAATGGCTCCATTTTAGTCACTAGGATGTTGTAGATAACCAAAGGATGATGTAATGAGCCTATTTTGGTCCTAATTGAGTGTATTGAGCTTCATTTTGTCTTACTTTGGACAATGGCTCCATTTTAGTCACTAGGAAGGTTTAGATAACTAAAGGAGATCTAATGAGCCTATATTGATCCTAATTGAGTGTATTGAGCTTCATTTGGTCTTACTTTGGTCAATGGCTCCATTTTAGTCACTAGGAAGTTGTAGATAATCAAAGGATGATGTGATGAACCTATTTTGGTCCTAATTGAGTGTATTGAGCCTCATTTGGTCTTACTTTAGTCAATGGCTCCATTTTAGTCACTAGGATGTTGTAGATAACCAAAGGATGATGTAATGAGCCTATTTTGGTCCTAATTGAGTGTATTGAGCTTCATTTGGTCTTACTTTGGTCAATGGCTCCATTTTAGTCACTAGGATGTTGTAGATAACCAAAGGATGATGTAATGAGCCTATTTTGGTCCTAATTGAGTGTATTGAGCTTCATTTGTCTTACTTTGTTCAATGGCTCATTTTAGTCACTAGGATGTTGTAGATAACCAAAGGATGATGTAATGACCCTATTTTTGTCCTAATTGAGTGTATTGAGCTTCATTTTGTCTTACTTTGGTCAATGGCTCCATTTTAGTCACTAGGAAGGTTTAGATAACTGAAGGATGATCTTATGAGCCTATATTGGTCCTAATTTAGTGTATTGAGCTTCATTTGTCTTACTTTGGTCAATGGCTCCATTTTAGCCACTAGGAAGTTGTAGATAACCAAAGGATGATGTGATGAACCTATTTTGGTCCTAATTGAGTGTATTGAGCCTCATTTGGTCTTTCTTTAGTCAATGGCTCCATTTTAGTCACTAGGATGGTTTATATAACCAAAGGATGATGTAACGAGTCTATGTTGGTCCTAATTAAGTGTATTGAGCTTCCTTTTGTCTTACTTTGGTCAATGACTCTATTTTAGTCACTAGGATGTTGTAGATAACCAAAGGATGATGTAAGAGCCTATTTTGGTCCTAATTGAGTGTATTAGGCTTCATTTGGTCTTACTTTGGTCAATTCTTCCATTATACTCACTAGGAAGGTTTAGATAACCAAAGGAAGGCCTAATGAGTTTATTTTGGTCCTAATTGAGTGTATTGAGCATCATTTGGTCAATGGCTGCATTTTAGTCACTAGGATGTTGTAGATAACCAAAGATGATGTAATGAGCCTATTTTGGTCCCAATTGAGTGTATTGAGCTTCAATTGGTATTACTTTGGTCAATGGCTCCAATTTAGTCACTAGGATGATGTAGATAACCAAAGGATGACCAAATGAGCCTATTTTGGTCCTAATTGAGTGTATTGAGCTTCATTTGGTCTTACTTTGGTCAATGGCTCCATTTTAGTCACTAGGATGTTGTAGATAACCAAAGGATGATGTAATGAGCCTATTTTGGTCCTAATTGAGTATATTGAGCTTCATTTGGTCTTACTTTGGTCAATGGCTCCATTTTAGTTACTAGGATAGTTTATATAACCAAAGGATGATGTAACGAGCCTATGTTGGTCCTAATTAAGTGTATTGAGCTTCATTAGGTCTTACTTTGGTCAATTCTTCCATTCTACTTACTAGGAAGGTTTAGATAACCAAAGGATGATCTAATGAGCCTATTTTGGTCCTAATTGAGTGTATTGAGCTTCATTTGGTCTTACTTTGGTCAATGGCTCCATTTTAGTCACTAGGATGTTGTAGATAACCAAAGGATGATGTAACGAGCCTATGTTGGTCCTAATTAAGTGTATTGAGTTTCATTAGTCTTACTTTGGTCAATTCTTCCATTCTACTTACTAGGAAGGTTTAGACAACCAAAGGATGACTAACGAGCCTATTTGGTCCTAATTGAGTGTATTGAGCTTCATTTGGTCTTACTTTGGTCAATGGCTCCATTTTAGTCACTAGGAGTTGTAGCTAACCAAAGGATGATGTAATGAGCCTATTTTGGTCCAAATTGAGTGTATTCAGCTTCATTTGGTCTTACTTTGGTCAATGACTCGATTTTAGTCACTAGGATGTTGTAGATAACCAAAGGATGACTTAATGAGCCTATTTTGGTCCTAATTGAGTGTATTGAGCTTCATTTGGTCTTACTTTGGTCAACTGCTTAATTTTAGTCACTAAGATATTGTAGATAACCAAAGGATGATGTAATGGGCCTATTTTGGTCCTAATTGAGTGTATTGAGCTTCATTTCGTCTTACTTTGGTCAATGGCTCCATTTTAGTCACTAGGATGTTGTAGATAACCAAAGGATGACGTAATGAGCCTATTTTGGTCCTAATGAGTGTATTGAGCTTCATTTGGTCTTACTTTGGTCAATGGCTCCATTTTAGTCACTAGGATGTTGTAGATAACCAAAGGATGATGTAACGAGCCTATGTTGGTCCTAATGAAGTGTATTGAGCTCATTAGGTCTTACTTTGGTCAATTCTTCCATTCTACTTACTAGGAAGGTTTAGACAACCAAAGGATGACCTAATGAGCCTATTTTGGTTCTAATTGAGTGTATTGAGCTTCATTTGGTCTTACTTTGGTCAATGGCTCCATTTTAGTCACTAGGATGTTGTAGATAACCAAAGGATGATGTGATGAGCCTATTTTGGTCCTAATTGAGTGTATTCAGCTTCATTTGGTCTTACGTTAGTCAATGGCTCCATTTTAGTCACTAGGATGTTGTAGATAACCAAAGGATGACTTAATGAGCCTATTTTGGTCCTAATTGAGTGTATTGAGCTTCATTTTGTCTTACTTTGGTCAACTGCTTAATTTTAGTCACTAAGATATTGTAGATACCAAAGGATGATGTAATGGGCCTATTTTGGTCCTAATTGAGTGTATTGAGCTTCATTTCGTCTTACTTTGGTCAATGCTCCATTTAGTCACTAGGATGTTGTAGATAACCAAAGGATGACGTAATGAGCCTATTTTGGTCCTAATTGAGTGTATTGAGCTTCATTTGGTCTTACTTTGGTCAATGGCTCCATTTTAGTCACTAGGATGTTGTAGATAACCAAAGGATGATGTAATGAGCCTATTTTGGTCCTAATTACGTGTATTGAGCTTATTTTGTCTTACTTTGGTCAATGGCTCCATTTTAGTCACTAGGATGTTGTAGATAATCAAAGGATGATGTAATGAGCCTATTTTGGTCCTAATTGAGTGTATTGAGCTTCATTTTGTCTTACTTTGGTCAATGGCTCCATTTTAGTCACTAGGATGTGTAGATAACCAAAGGATGATGTAATGAGCCTATTTTGGTCCTAATTGAGTGTATTGAGCTTCATTTGGTCTTACTTTGGTCAATGGCTCCATTTTAGTCACTAGGATGTTGTAGATAACCAAAGGATGATGTAACGAGCCTATGTTGGTCCTAATTAAGTGTATTGAGCTTCATTAGGTCTTACTTTGGTCAATTCTTCCATTCTACTTACTAGAAGGTTAGACAACCAAAGGATGACCTAATGAGACTATTTTGGTCCTAATTGAGTGTATGAGCTCATTGGTCTTACTTTGGTCAATGCTCCATTTAGTCACAGGATGTTGTAGATAACCAAGGATGATGTAACGAGCCTATGTTGGTCCTAATTAAGTGTATTGAGCTTCATTAGGTCTTACTTTGGTCAATTCTTCCATGCTACTTACTAGGAAGGTAGACAACCAAAGGATGACCTAATGAGCCTATTTTGTCCTAATTGAGTGTATTGAGCTTCATTGGTCTTACTTTGGTCAATGGCTCATTTTAGTCACTAGGAAGGTTTAGATAACCAAAGGATGATCTAATGAGCCTATTTGGTCCTAATTGAGTGTATTGAGATTCATTTGGTCTTACTTTGGTCAATGACTCGATTTTAGTCACTAGATGCTGTAGATAACCAAAGATGACTTAATGAGCTATTTTGGTCCTAATTGAGTGTATTGAGCTTCATTTGGTCTTACTTTGGTCAATTGCTTAATTTTAGTCAGTAAGATATTGTAGATAACTAAAGGATGATGTAATGGGCCTATTTTGGTCCTAATTGAGTGTATCGAGCTTCATTTGTCTAACTTTGGTCAATGGCTCATTTTAGTCACTAGGATGTTGTAGATAACCAAAGGATGATGTAATGAGCCTATTTTGGTCCTAATTGAGTGTATTGAGCTCATTGGTCTTACTTTGGTCAATGGCTCCATTTTAGTCACTAGGATGTTGTAGATAACCAAAGGATGATGTAATGAGCCTTTTGGTCCTAATTACGTGTATTGAGCTTCATTGTTTCTTACTTTGGTCAATGGCTCCATTTTAGTCACTAGGATGTTGTAGATAATCAAAGGATGATGTAATGAGCCTATTTTGGTCCTAATTGAGTGTATTGAGCTTCATTTTGTCTTACTTTGGTCAATGGCTCCATTTTAGTCACTAGGATGTTGTAGATAACCAAAGGATGATGTAATGAGCCTATTTTTTGGTCCTAATTGAGTGTATTGAGCTTCATTTGATCTTACTTTGGTCAATGGCTCCATTTTAGTCACTAGGAAGGTTTAGATAACTAAAGGATATCTAATGAGCCTATATTGATCTAATGAGTGTATTGAGCTTCATTTGGTCTACTTTGTCAATGCTCCATTTTAGTCCTAGGATGTTGTAGATAACCAAGATGACGTATGAGCCTATTTGGTCCTAATTGAGTGTATTGAAGCTCATTTGTCTTACTTTGGTCAATGGCTCCATTTTAAGTCACTAGGATGTTGTAGATAACAAAAGGATGATGTAATGAGCCTATTTTGGTCCTAATTACGTGTATTGAGCTTCATTTTGTCTTACTTTTGTCATGGCTCCATTTTAGTCACTAGGATGTTGTAGATAATCAAAGGATGATGTAATGAGCCTATTTTGGTCCTAATTGAGTGTATTGAGCTTCATTTTGTCTTACTTGGTCAATGCTCCATTTTAGTCACTAGGAAGGTTAGATAACAAAGGATGATTAATGAGCCTATATTGATCCTAATTGAGTGTATTGAGCTTCATTTGGTCTTACTTTGGTCAATGGCTCCATTTTAGTCACTAGAAGTTGTAGATAACCAAAGGATGATGTATGAACCTATTTTGGTCCTAATTGAGTGTATGAGCTCATTTGGTCTTACTTTAGTCAATGGCTCCATTTAGTCACTAGGATGTTGTAGATAACCAAAGGTGATGTAATGAGCCTATTTGGTCCTAATTAGTGTATTGAGCTTCATTTGTCTTACTTTGGTCAATGGCTCCATTTTAGTCACTAGGATGTTGTAGATAACAAAGGATGATGTAAGAGCCTATTTGTCCTAATTAAGTGTATTGAGCTTCATTTGGTCTTACTTTGGTCAATGCTTCCATTTTAGTCACTAGGAAGGTTTAGATAACCAAAGGATGATCTAATGAGCCTATTTGATCCTAATTGAGTGTATTGAGCTTCATTTGGTCTTACTTTGGTCAATGGCTCCATTTTAGTCACTAGGAGTTGTAGATAACCAAAGGATGATGTGATGACCTATTTTGGTCCTAATTGAGTGTATTGAGCTTCATTTGGTCTTACTTTGGTCAATGGCTCCATTTTAGTCACTAGGATGTTGTAGATAACAAAGATGATGTAATGAGCCATTTGGTCCTAATTGAGTGTATTGAGCTTCATTTGTCTTACTTTTGGTCAATGGCTCCATTTTAGTCACTAGGAAGATGTTGTAGATAACCAAAGGATGATGTAATGAGCCTTATTTTGGTCCTAATTGAGTGTATTCAGCTTTCATTTTGTCTCTACTACTTATGGTCAAATGGCTCCATTTTAGTCATAGGATGTTGTAGATAACCAAGGATGATTAATGAGCCTATTTGGTCTAATTGAGTGTATTGAGCTTCATTTGTCTTACTTTGTCAATGGCTCCATTTTAGTCACTAGGATGTTGTAGATAACCAAAGATTGTAATGAGCCTATTTTGGTCCTAATTGAGTGTATTGAGCTCATTTGTCTTACTTTGTCAATGGCTCCATTTTAGTCACTAGGATGTGTAGATAACCAAAGGATGATGTAATGAGCCTATTTTGGTCCTAATTGAGTGTATTGAGCTTCATTTGTCTTACTTTGGACAATGGCTCCATTTAGTCACTAGGAAGGTTTAGATAACTAAAGGATGATCTAATGAGCCTATATTGATCCTAATTGAGTGTATTGAGCTTCATTTGGTCTTACTTTGGTCAATGGCTCCATTTTAGTCACTAGGAAGTTGTAGATAACCAAAGGATGATGTGATGAACCTATTTTGGTCCTAATTGAGTGTATTGAGCTCATTTGGTCTTACTTTAGTCAATGGCTCCATTTTAGTCACTAGGATGTTGTAGATAACCAAAGGATGATGTAATGAGCCTATTTTGGTCCTAATTGAGTGTATTGAGCTTCATTTTGTCTTACTTTGGTCAATGGCTCCATTTTAGTCACTAGGATGTTGTAGATAACCAAAGGATGATGTAATGACCCTATTTTTGTCATAATTGAGTGTATTGAGCTTCATTTTGTCTTACTTTGGTCAATGGCTCCATTTTAGTCACTAGGAAGGTTTAGATAACTAAAGGATGATCTAATGAGCCTATATTGATCCTAATTGAGTGTATTGAGCTTCATTTGGTCTTACTTTGGTCAATGGCTCCATTTTAGTCACTAGGAAGTTGTAGATAACCAAAGGATGATGTTATGAACCTATTTTGGTCCTAATTGAGTGTATTGAGCCTCATTTGGTCTTACTTTAGTCAATGGCTCCATTTTAGTCATTAGGATGTTGTAGATAACCAAAGGATGATGTAATGAGCCTATTTTGGTCCTAATTGAGTGTATTGAGCTTCACTTGGTCTTACTTTGGTCAATGGCTCCATTTTAGTTACTAGGATGTTGTAGATAACCAAAGGATGATGTGTTGAGCCTATTTTGGTCCTAATTGAGTGTATTGAGCATCATTTGGTTTACTTTAGTCATTGGCTCCATTTTAGTCACTAGGATGGTTTATATAACCAAAGGATGATGTAACGAGCCTATGTTGGTCCTAGTTAAGTGTATTGAGCTTCATTAGGTCTTACTTTGGTCAATTCTTCCATTCTACTTACTAGAAGGTTTAGACAACCAAAGGATGACCTAATGAGCCTATTTTGGTCCTAATTGAGTGTATTGAGCTTCATTTGGTCTTACTTTGGTCAATGGCTCCATTTTAGTCACTAGGATGTTGTAGATAACCAAAGGATGATGTAATGAGCCTATTTTGGTCCTAATTGAGTGTATTGAGCTTCATTTGGTCTTAC
>CM024268.1:20337729-20353963 GCA_013621005.1 Aeschynomene evenia
AAATGGAGCCATTGACCAAAGTAAGACCAAATGAAGCTCAATACACTCAATTAGGACCAAAATAGGCTCATTACATCATCCTTTGGTTATCTAAAACCTTCCTAGTGACTAAAATGGAGCCATTGACCAAAGTAAGACCAAATGAAGCTCAATACACTCAATTAGGACCAAAATAGGCTCATTACATCATCCTTTGGTTATCTAAACCTTCCTAGTGACTAAAATGGAGCATTGACCAAAGTAAGACCAAATGAAGCTCAATACACTCAATTAGGACCAAAATAGGCTCATTACATCATCCTTTGGTTATCTACAACATCCTAGTGACGAAAATGGAGGCATTGACCAAAGTAAGACCAAATGAAGCTCAATACACTCAATTAGGACCAAAATAGGCTCATTACATCATCCTTTGGTTATCTAGAACATCCTAGTGACTAAAATGGAGCCATTGTCCAAAGTAAGACCAAATGAAGCTCAATACACTCAAATAGGACCAAAATAGGCTCATTACATCATCCTTTGGTTATCTACAACATCCTAGTGACTAAAATGGAGCCATTGACAAAGTAAGACCAAATGAAGCTCAATACACTCAATTAGGACCAAAATAGGCTCATTACATCATCCTTTGGTTATCTACAACATCCTAGTGACTAAAATGGAGCCATTGTCCAAAGTAAGACCAAATGAAGCTCAATACACTCAATTAGGACCCCAAAATAGGCTCATTACATCATCCTTTGGTTATCTAAACCTTCCTAGTGACTAAAATGGAGCCATTGACCAAAGTAAGACCAAATGAAGCTCAATACACTCAATTAGGACCAAAATAGGCTCATTACATCATCCTTTTGGTTATCTACAACATAGTGACTAAAATGGAGCCATTGACCAAAGTAAGACCAAATGAAGCTCAATACACTCAATTAGGACCAAATTAGGGCTCATTACATCATCCTTTGGTTATCTAAACCTCCTAGTGACTAAAATGGAGCCATTGACCAAAGTAAGACCAAATGAAGCTCAATACACTCAATTAGGACCAAAATAGGCTCATTACACATCATCTTTGGTTATCTACAACATCCTAGTGACTAAAATGGAGCCATTGTCCAAAGTAAGACCAAATGAAGCTCAATACACTCAATTAGGACCAAAATAGGCTCATTACATCATCCTTTGGTTATCTACAACATCCTAGTGACTAAAATGGAGCCATTGACCAAAGTAAGACCAAATGAAGCTCAATACACTCAATTAGGACCAAAATAGGCTAATTACATCATCCTTTGGTTATCTACAACATCCTAGTGACTAAAATGGAGCCATTGACCAAAGTAAGACCAAATGAAGCTCAATACACTCAATTAGACCAAAATAGGCTCATTACATCATCCTTTGGTTATCTACAACATCCTAGTGACTAAAATGGAGCCATTGTCCAAAGTAAGACCAAATGAAGCTCAATACACTCAATTAGGACCAAATAGGCTCATTACATCATCCTTTGGTTATCTACAACATCCTAGTGACTAAAATGGAGCCATTGAAAGTAAGACAAATGAAGCTCAATACAATCAATTAGGTCCAAAATAGGCTAATTACATCATCCTTTGGTTATCTAAACCTTCCTAGTGACTAAACTGGAGCCATTGACCAAAGTAAGACCAAATGAAGCTGAATACACTCATTTAGGACAAAAATAGGCTCATTAAATCATCTTTTGGTTATCTACAACATCCTAGTGACTAAAATGGAGCCATTGACCAAAGTAAGACCAAATGAAGCTCAATACACTCAATTAGGACCAAAATAGGCTCATTACATCATCCTTTGGTTATCTAAACTTCCTAGTGACTAAAATGGAGCATTGACAAAGTAAGACAAATGAAGCTCAATACACTCAATAGGACCAAAATAGGCTCATTACATCATCCTTTGGTTATCTAAACTTCCTAGTGACTAAAATGGAGCTATTGACCAAGTAAGACCAAATGAAGCTCATACACTCAATTAGGACCAAAATAGGCTCATTACATCATCCTTTGGTTATCTACAACATCCTAGTGACTAAAATGGAGCATTGACCAAAGTAAGACCAAATGAAGCTCAATACACTCAATTAGGACCAAAATAGGCTCATTACATCATCCTTTGGTTATCTAAACATCCTAGTGACTAAAATGGAGCCATTGACCAAAGTAAGACAAATGAAGCTCAATACACTCAATAGGACCAAAATAGGCTGATTACATCATCCTTTGGTTATCTACAACATCCTAGTGACTAAAATGGAGCCATTGACCAAAGTAAGACCAAATGAAGCCAATACACTCAATTAGGACAAAAATAGGCTCATTACATCATCCTTTTGGTTATTACAACATCCTAGTGACTAAAATGGAGCCATTGACCAAAGTAAAGACCAAATGAAGCTCAATACACTCAATAGGACAAAATAGGCTCATTACATCATCCTTTGGTTATCTAAACTTCCTAGTGACTAAAATGGAGCCATTGACCAAAGTAAGACCAAATGAAGCTCAATACACTCAATAGGACCAAATAGGCTCATTACATCATCCTTTGGTTATCTACAACATCCTAGTGACTAAAATGGAGCCATTGACCAAAGTAAGACCAATGAAGCTCAATACACTCAATTAGGACCAAAATAGGCTCATTACATCATCCTTTGGTTATCTACAACATCTAGTGACTAAAATGGAGCCATTGACCAAAGTAAGACAAATGAAGCTCAATACACTCAATTAGGACCAAAATAGGCTCATTACATCATCCTTTGGTTATCTACAACATCCTAGTGACTAAAATGGAGCCATTGTCCAAAGTAAGAACCAAATGAAGCTCAATACACTCAATTAGACAAAATAGGCTCATTACATCATCCTTTGGTTATCTACAACATCTAGTGACTAAAATGGAGCCATTGACCAAAGTAAGACCAAATGAAGCTCAATACACTCAATAGGACCAAAATAGGCTCATTACATCTCCTTGGTTATCTAAACTTCCAGTGACTAAATGGAGCCATTGACCAAATAAGACCAAATGAAGCTCAATACACTCAATTAGGACAAAATAGGCTCATTACATCATCTTTTGTATCTACAACATCTAGTGACTAAAATGGAGCCATTGACCAAAGTAAGACCAAATGAAGCTCAATACACTCAATTAGGACAAAATAGGCTCATTACATCATCCTTTGGTTATCTAAATCCTAGTGACTAAAATGGAGCCATTGACCAAAGTAAGACCAAATGAAGCTCAATACACTCAATTAGGACCAAAATAGGCTCATTACATCATCCTTTGGTTATCTACAACATCCTAGTGACTAAAATGGAGCCATTGACCAAAGTAAGACCAAATGAAGCTCAATACACTCAATTAGGACCAAAATAGGCTCATTAATCATCCTTTGGTTATCTACAACATCCTAGTGACTAAAATGGAGCCATTGACCAAAGTAAGACCAAATGAAGCTCAATACACTCAATTAGGACCAAAATAGGCTCATTACATCATCCTTTGGTTATCTACAACATCCTAGTGACTAAAATGGAGCCATTGTCCAAAGTAAGACCAAATGAAGCTCAATACACTCAATTAGGACAAAATAGGCTCATTACATCATCCTTTGGTTATCTACAACATCCTAGTGACTAAAATGGAGCCATTGACCAAAGTAAGACAAATGAAGCTCAATACAATCAATTAGGTCCAAAATAGGCTAATTACATCATCCTTTGGTATCTAAACCTTCCTAGTGACTAAAATGGAGCCATTGACCAAAGTAAGACCAAATGAAGCTCAATACACTCATTAGGACAAAATAGGCTCATTACATCATCTTTGGTTATCTACAACATCCTAGTGACTAAAATGGAGCATTGACCAAGTAAGACCAAATGAAGCTCAATACATCAATTAGGACCAAATAGGCTCATTACATCATCCTTTGGTTATCTAAACCTCCTAGTGACTAAAATGGAGCATTGACCAAAGTAAGACCAAATGAAGCTCAATACACTCAATTAGGACCAAAATAGGCTCATTACATCATCCTTTGGTTATCTAAACTCCTAGTGACTAAAATGGAGCCATTGACCAAAGTAAGACAAATGAAGCTCAATACACTCAATTAGGACCAAAATAGGCTCATTACATCATCCTTTGGTTATCTACAACATCCTAGTGACTAAAATGGAGCATTGACCAAAGTAAGACCAAATGAAAGCTCAATACACTCAATTAGGACAAAATGGCTCATTACATCATCCTTTGGTTATCTAAACATCCTAGTGACTAAAATGGAGCATTGTCCAAAGTAAGACCAAATGAAGCTCAATACACTCAAATTAGGACCAAAATAGGCTCATTACATCATCCTTTGGTTATCTACAACATCCTAGTGACTAAAATGGAGCCATTGACCAAAGTAAGACAAATGAAGCTCAATACACTCAATTAGGACAAAATAGGCTCATTACATCATCTTTGTTATCTACAACATCCTAGTGACTAAAATGGAGCCATTGACCAAAGTAAGACCAAATGAAGCTCAATACACTCAATTAGGACCAAATTAGGACAAATAGGCTCATTACATCATCCTTTGGTTATCTAAACCTTCTAGTGACTAAAATGGAGCCATTGACCAAAGTAAGACCAAATGAAGCTCAATACACTCAATTAGGACCAAAATAGGCTCATTACATCATCCTTTGGTTATCTACAACATCCTAGTGACTAAAATGGAGCATTGACCAAAGTAAGACCAAATGAAGCTCAATACACTCAATTAGGACCAAAATAGGCTCATTACATCATCTTTGGTTATCTACAACATCCTAGTGACTAAAATGGAGCCATTGACCAAAGTAAGACCAAATGAAGCTCAATACACTCAATTAGGACCAAAATAGGCTCATTACATCATCCTTTGGTTATCTACAACATCCTAGTGACTAAAATGGAGCCATTGACCAAAGTAAGACCAAATGAAGCTCATTACACTCAATTAGGACCAAAATAGGCTCATTACATCATCCTTTGGTTATCTACAACATCCTAGTGACTAAAATGAGCATTGTCCAAAGTAAGACCAAATGAAGCTCAATACACTCAAAAAAAATAGGCTCATTACATATCCTTTGGTTACTAAAATCTAGTGACTAAATGGAGCATTGACAAAGTAAGACAAATGAAGCAATAAATCAATTAGGACAAATAGGCTAATTACATCATCCTTTGGTTATCTAAACCTTCCTAGTGACTAAAACTGGAGCCATTGACCAAAGTAAGACCAAATGAAGCTCAATACACTCATTAGGACAAAAATAGGCTCATTACATCATCTTTTGGTTATCTACAACATCCTAGTGACTAAAATGGAGCATTGACCAAAGTAAGACCAAATGAAGCTCAATACAC
Organism: Aeschynomene evenia; assembly: GCA_013621005.1. NCBI lineage: Eukaryota > Viridiplantae > Streptophyta > Magnoliopsida > Fabales > Fabaceae > Aeschynomene > Aeschynomene evenia. The sequence goes on from CM024268.1 coordinate 20,343,193, forward strand.
TCAACTAGGACCAAATAGGCTCATTACATCATCCTTTGGTTATCTACAACTCCTAGTGACTAAAATGGAGCATTGACACAAGTAAGACACAAATGAAGCTCAATACACTCAATTAGGACCAAAATAGGCTCATTACATCATCCTTTGGTTATCTACAACATCCTAGTGACTAAAATGGAGCATTGCCAAAGTAAGACCAAATGAAGCTCAATACACTCAATTAGGACCAAAATAGGCTCATTACATCATCCTTTGGTTATCTACAACATCCTAGTGACTAAAATGGAGCCATTGACCAAAGTAAGACCAAATGAAGCTCAATACACTCAATTAGGACCAAAATAGGCTAATTACATCATCCTTTGGTTATCTACACATCCTAGTGACTAAAATGGAGCCATTGACCAAAGTAAGACCAAATGAAGCTCAATACACTCAATTAGGACAAAATAGGCTCATTACATCATCCTTTGGTTATCTACAACATCCTAGTGACTAAAATGGAGCCATTGACCAAAGTAAGACCAAATGAAGCTCAATACACTCTAGGACATTAGGACCAAAATAGGCTCATTACATCATCCTTTGGTTATCTAAACCTTCCTAGTGACTAAAATGGAGCCATTGACCAAGTAAGACCAAATGAAGCTCAATACACTCAATTAGGACAAAATAGGCTCATTACATCATCTTTGTTATCTACAACATCCTAGTGACTAAAATGGAGCCATTGACCAAAGTAAGACCAAATGAAGCTCAATACACTCAATTAGGACCAAAATAGGCTCATTACATCATCCTTTGGTTATCTACAACATCCTAGTGACTAAAATGGAGCCATTGACCAAAGTAAGACCAAATGAAGCTCATACACTCAATTAGGACCAAAATAGGCTCATTACATCATCCTTTGGTTATCTAAATCCTAGTGACTAAAATGGAGCATTGACCAAAGTAAGACAAATGAAGCTCAATACACTCATTAGGACAAAATAGGCTCATTACATCATCCTTTGGTTATCTACAACATCCTAGTGACTAAAATGGAGCCATTGACCAAAGTAAGACCAAATGAAGCTCAATACACTCAATTAGGACCAAAATAGGCTCATTACATCATCCTTTGGTTATCTAAACATCCTAGTGACTAAAATGGAGCCATTGACCAAAGTAAGACCAAATGAAGCTCAATACACTCAATTAGGACCAAAATAGGCTCATTACATCATCCTTTGGTTATCTACAACATCCTAGTGACTAAAATGGAGCATTGACCAAAGTAAGACCAAATGAAGCTCAATACACTCAATTAGGACCAAAATAGGCTCATTACATCATCTTTGGTTATCTACAACATCTAGTGACTAAAATGGAGCCATTGACCAAAGTAAGACCAAATGAAGCTCAATACACTCAATTAGGACAAAATAGGCTCATTACATCATCCTTTGGTTATCTAAACATCCTAGTGACTAAAATGGAGCCATTGACCAAAGTAAGCCAAATGAAGCTCAATACACTCAATTAGGACCAAAATAGGCTCATTACATCATCCTTTGGTTATCTACAACATCCTAGTGACTAAAATGGAGCCATTGACAAAGTAAGACCAATGAAGCTCAATACACTCATTAGGACCAAAATAGGCTCATTACATCATCCTTTGGTTATCTAAACTCCTAGTGACTAAAATGGAGCATTGACCAAAGTAAGACCAATGAAGCTCAATACACTCATTTAGGACCAAAATAGGCTCATTACATCATCTTTGTTATCTACAACATCCTAGTGACTAAAATGGAGCCATTGACCAAAGTAGACAAATGAAGCTCAATACACTCAATTAGGACAAAATAGGCTCATTAATCATCCTTTGGTTATCTACAACATCCTAGTGACTAAAATGGAGCCATTGACCAAAGTAAGACCAAATGAAGCTCAATACACTCATTAGGACCAAAATAGGCTCATTACATCATCCTTTGGTTATCTACAACTATCTAGTGACTAAAATGGAGCATTGACCAAAGTAAGACCAAATGAAGCTCAATACACTCAATTAGGACCAAAATAGGCTCATTACATCATCCTTTGGTTATCTAAACTCCTAGTGACTAAAATGGAGCCATTGACCAAAGTAAGACAAATGAAGCTCAATACACTCAATTAGGACCAAATAGGCTCATTACATCATCCTTTGGTTATCTACAACATCCTAGTGACTAAAATGGAGCCATTGCCAAAGTAAGACCAAATGAAGCTCAATACACTCATTAGGACCAAAATAGGCTCATTACATCATCCTTTGGTTATCTACAACATCCTAGTGACTAAAATGGAGCCATTGACCAAAGTAAGACCAAATGAAGCTCAATACACTCAATTAGGACCAAAATAGGCTCATTACATCATCCTTTGGTTATCTACAACATCTAGTGACTAAAATGGAGCCATTGACCAAAGTAAGACAAATGAAGCTCAATACACTCAATTAGGACCAAAATAGGCTCATTACATCATCCTTTGGTTATCTACAACATCCTAGTGACTAAATGGAGCCATTGACCAAAGTAAGACCAAATGAAGCTCAATACACTCAATTAGGACAAAATAGGCTCATTACATCATCCTTTGGTTATCTACAACATCCTAGTGACTAAAATGGAGCCATTGACCAAAGTAAGACCAAATGAAGCTCAATACACTCAATTAGGACAAAATAGGCTCATTACATCATCCTTTGGTTATCTACACATTCCTAGTGACTAAAATGGAGCATTGCCAAAGTAAGACCAAATGAAGCTCAATACACTCAATTAGGACAAAAATAGGCTCATTACATCATCTTTGGTTATCTACAACATCCTAGTGACTAAAATGGAGCCATTGACCAAAGTAGACCAAATGAAGCTCAATACACTCATTAGGACCAAATAAGGCTCATTACATCATCCTTTGGTTATCTACAACATCCTAGTGACTAAAATGGAGCCATTGACCAAAGTAAGACCAAATGAAGCTCAATACACTCAATTAGGACCAAAATAGGCTCATTACATCATCTTTGGTTATCTACAACATCCTAGTGACTAAAATGGAGCCATTGACAAAGTAAGACAAATGAAGCTCACACTCAATTAGGACCAAAATAGGCTCATTACATCATCCTTTGGTTATCTACAACATCCTAGTGACTAAAATGGAGCCATTGACCAAAGTAAGACCAAATGAAGCTCAATACACTCAATTAGGACCAAAATAGGCTCATTACATCATCCTTTGGTTATCTACAACATCCTAGTGACTAAAATGGAGCCATTGACCAAAGTAAGACCAAATGAAGCTCAATACACTCAATTAGGACCAAAATAGGCTCATTACATCATCCTTTGGTTATCTAAACCTTCCTAGTGACTAAAATGGAGCCATTGACCAAAGTAAGACCAAATGAAGCTCAATACACTCAATTAGGACAAAATAGGCTCATTACATCATCCTTTGGTTATCTACAACATCCTAGTGACTAAAATGGAGCCATTGACCAAAGTAAGACCAAATGAAGCTCAATACACTCAATTAGGACCAAAATAGGCTCATTACATCATCCTTTGGTTATCTAAACCTTCCTAGTGACTAAAATGGAGCATTGACCAAAGTAAGACCAAATGAAGCTCAATACACTCAATTAGGACAAAATAGGCTCATTACATCATCCTTTGTTATCTACAACATCCTAGTGACTAAAATGGAGCCATTGACCAAAGTAAGACCAAATGAAGCTCAATACACTCAATTAGGACCAAAATAGGCTCATTACATCATCCTTTGGTTATCTAAACATCCTAGTGACTAAAATGGAGCCATTGACCAAAGTAAGACCAAATGAAGCTCAATACACTCAATTAGGACCAAAATAGGCTCATTACATCATCCTTTGGTTATCTACAACATCCTAGTGACTAAAATGGAGCCATTGACAAAGTAAGACCAAATGAAGCTCAATACACTCAATTAGGACCAAAATAGGCTCATTACATCATCCTTTGGTTATCTACAACATCCTAGTGACTAAAATGGAGCCATTGACCAAAGTAAGACCAAATGAAGCTCAATACACTCAATTAGGACCAAAATAGGCTCATTACATCATCCTTTGGTTATCTAAACCTTCCTAGTGACTAAAATGGAGCCATTGACCAAAGTAAGACCAAATGAAGCTCAATACACTCAATTAGGACCAAAATAGGCTCATTACATCATCTTTGGTTATCTACAACATCCTAGTGACTAAAATGGAGCCATTGACCAAAGTAAGACCAAATGAAGCTCAATACACTCAAATTAGGACCAAAATAGGCTCATTACATCATCCTTTGGTTATCTAAAACCTTCCTAGTGACTAAAATGGAGCATTGACCAAAGTAAGACCAAATGAAGCTCAATACACTCAATTAGGACAAAATAGGCTCATTACATCATCCTTTGGTTATCTACAACATCCTAGTGACTAAAATGGAGCCACCAAAGTAAGACCAAATGAAGCTCAATACACTCAATTAGGAAAATAGGCTCATTACATCATCCTTTGGTTATCTAAATCCTAGACTAAAATCACCAAAGTAAGACCAAATGAAGCTCAATACACTCAATTCAAAATAGGCTCATTACATCATCCTTTGGTTATCTACAACATCCTAGTGACTAAAATGGAGCCATTGACCAAAGTAAGACCAAATGAAGCTCAATACACTCAATTAGGACCAAAATAGGCTCATTACATCATCCTTTGGTTATCTACAACATCCTAGTGACTAAAATGGAGCCATTGACCAAAGTAAGACCAAATGAAGCTCAATACACTCAATTATAAATAGGCTCATTCATCCTTTGGTTATCTAATCCTAGTGACTAAAATGGAGCCATTGACCAAAGTAAGACCAAATGAAGCTCAATACACTCAATTAGGACCAAAATAGGCTCATTACATCATCCTTTGGTTATCTACAACATCCTAGTGACTAAAATGGAGCCATCAAAGTAAGACCAAATGAAGCTCAATACACTCAATTAGGACCAAAATAGGCTCATTACATCATCCTTTGGTTATCTACAACATCCTAGTGACTAAAATGGAGCCATTGACCAAAGTAAGACCAAATGAAGCTCAATACACTCAATTAGGACCAAAATAGGCTCATTACATCATCCTTTGGTTATCTAACATCCTAGTGACTAAAATGGAGCCATTGTCCAAAGTAAGACCAAATGAAGCTCAATACACTCAATTAGGACCAAAATAGGCTCATTACATCATCCTTTGGTTATCTAACATCCTAGTGACTAAAATGGAGCCATTGACCAAAGTAAGACCAAATGAAGCTCAATACACTCAATTAGGACCAAAATAGGCTCATTACATCATCCTTTGGTTATCTACAACATCCTAGTGACTAAAATGGAGCCATTGACCAAAGTAAGACCAAATGAAGCTCAATACACTCAATTAGGACCAAAATAGGCTCATTACATCATCCTTTGGTTATCTAAACCTTCCTAGTGACTAAAATGGAGCCATTGACCAAAGTAAGACCAAATGAAGCTCAATACACTCAATTAGGACAAAATAGGCTCATTACATCATCCTTTGGTTATCTACAACATCCTAGTGACTAAAATGGAGCCATTGACCAAAGTAAGACCAAATGAAGCTCAATACACTCAATTAGGACCAAAATAGGCTCATTACATCATCCTTTTATCTAAAACCTTCCTAGTGACTAAAATGGAGCCATTGACCAAAGTAAGACCAAATGAAGCTCAATACACTCAATTAGGACAAAATAGGCTCATTACATCATCCTTTGGTTATCTACAACATCCTAGTGACTAAAATGGAGCCATTGACCAAAGTAAGACCAAATGAAGCTCAATACACTCAATTAGGACCAAAATAGGCTCATTACATCATCTTTGGTTATCTACAACATCCTAGTGACTAAAATGGAGCCATTGACCAAAGTAAGACCAAATGAAGCTCAATACACTCAATTAGGACCAAAATAGGCTCATTACATCATCCTTTGGTTATCTTCCTAGTGACTAAAATGGAGCCATTGACCAAAGTAAGACCAAATGAAGCTCAATACACTCAATTAGGACCAAAATAGGCATCATCCTTTGGTTATCTACAACATCCTAGTGACTGAGCCATTGACCAAAGTAAGACCAAATGAAGCTCAATACACTCAATTAGGACCAAAATAGGCTCATTACATCATCCTTTGGTTATCTACAACATCCTAGTGACTAAAATGGAGCCATTGACCAAAGTAAGACCAAATGAAGCTCAATACACTCAATTAGGACCAAAATAGGCTCATTACATCATCCTTTGGTTATCTACAACATCCTAGTGACTAAAATGGAGCCATTGACCAAAGTAAGACCAAATGAAGCTCAATACACTCAATTAGGACCAAAATAGGCTCATTACATCATCCTTTGGTTATCTACAACATCCTAGTGACTAAAACATTGACAAAGTAAGACCAAATGAAGCTCAATACACTCAATTAGGACAAAATAGGCTCATTACATCATCCTTTGGTTATCTAAACCTAGTGACTAAAATGGAGCCATTGACCAAAGTAAGACCAAATGAAGCTCAATACACTCAATTAGGACCAAAATAGGCTCATTACATCATCCTTTGGTTATCTACAACATCCTAGTGACTAAAATGGAGCCATTGACCAAAGTAAGACCAAATGAAGCTCAATACACTCAATTAGGACCAAAATAGGCTCATTACATCATCCTTTGGTTATCTAAATCCTAGTGACTAAAATGGAGCCATTGACCCAAATGAAGTAAAATAGGCTCATTACATCAATATCCTAGTGACTAAAATGGAGCCATTGACCAAAGTAAGACCAAATGAAGCTCAATACACTCAATTAGGACCAAAATAGGCTCATTACATCATCCTTTGGTTATCTAAATCCTAGTGACTAAAATGGAGCCATTGACCAAAGTAAGACCAAATGAAGCTCAATACACTCATTAGGACCAAAATAGCTCATTACATCATCCTTTTTATCTACAACATCCTAGTGACTAAAATGGAGCCATTGACCAAAGTAAGACCAAATGAAGCTCAATACACTCAATTAGGACCAAAATAGGCTCATTACATCATCCTTTGGTTATCTAAACATCCTAGTGACTAAAATGGAGCCATTGTCCAAAGTAAGACCAAATGAAGCTCAATACACTCAAAATAGGACCAAAATAGGCTCATTACATCATCCTTTGGTTATCTACAACATCCTAGTGACTAAAATGGAGCCATTGACCAAAGTAAGACCAAATGAAGCTCAATACACTCAATTAGGACAAAATAGGCTCATTACATCATCCTTTGGTTATCTACAACATCCTAGTGACTAAAATGGAGCCATTGACCAAAGTAAGACCAAATGAAGCTCAATACACTCTCAATTAGGACCAAAATAGGCTCATTACATCATCCTTTGGTTATCTAAACTAGTGACTAAAATGGAGCCATTGACCAAAGTAAGACCAAATGAAGCTCAATACACTCAATTAGGACCAAAATAGGCTCATTACATCAGTTATCTACAACATCCTAGTGACTAAAATGGAGCCATTGACCAAAGTAAGACCAAATGAAGCTCAATACACTCAATTAGGACCAAAATAGGCTCATTACATCATCCTTTGGTTATCTACAACATCCTAGTGACTAAAATGGAGCCATTGACCAAGTAAGACCAAATGAAGCTCAATACACTCAATTAGGACCAAAATAGGCTCATTACATCATCCTTTGGTTATCTACAACATCCTAGTGACTAAAATGGAGCCATTGACCAAAGTAAGACCAAATGAAGCTCAATACACTCAAATAGGACCAAAATAGGCTCATTACATCATCCTTTGGTTATCTAAACTTCCTAGTGACTAAAATGGAGCCATTGACAAAGTAAGACCAAATGAAGCTCAATACACTCAATTAGGACCAAAATAGGCTCATTACATCATCCTTTGGTTATCTAAACATCCTAGTGACTAAAATGGAGCCATTGACCAAAGTAAGACCAAATGAAGCTCAATACACTCAATTAGGACCAAAATAGGCTCATTACATCATCCTTTGGTTATCTACAACATCCTAGTGACTAAAATGAGCCATTGACCAAAGTAAGACCAAATGAAGCTCAATACACTCAATTAGGACCAAAATAGGCTCATTACATCATCCTTTGGTTATCTACAACATCCTAGTGACTAAAATGGAGCCATTGACCAAAGTAAGACCAAATGAAGCTCAATACACTCAATTAGGACCAAAATAGGCTCATTACATCATCCTTTGGTTATCTTCCTAGTGACTAAAATTCAAAGTAAGACCAAATGAAGCTCAATACACTCTAGGACAAAAATAGGCTCATTACATCATCCTTTGGTTATCTACAACATCCTAGTGACTAAAATGGAGCCATTGACCAAAGTAAGACCAAATGAAGCTCAATACACTCAATTAGGACCAAAATAGGCTCATTACATCATCCTTTGGTTATCTAAACATCCTAGTGACTAAAATGGAGCCATTGACCAAAGTAAGACCAAATGAAGCTCAATACACTCAATTAGGACCAAAATAGGCTCATTACATCATCCTTTGGTTATCTAAATCCTAGTGACTAAAATGGAGCCATTGACCAAAGTAAGACCAAATGAAGCTCAATACACTCAATTAGGACCAAAATAGGCTCATTACATCATCCTTTGGTTATCTACAACATCCTAGTGACTAAAATGGAGCCATTGACCAAAGTAAGACCAAATGTAGGACCAAAATAGGCTCATTACATCATCTTTGGTTATCTAAATCCTAGTGACTAAAATGGAGCCATTGACCAAAGTAAGACCAAATGAAGCTCAATACACTCAATTAGGACCAAAATAGGCTCATTACATCATCCTTTGGTTATCTACAACATCCTAGTGACTAAAATGGAGCCATTGACCAAAGTAAGACCAAATGAAGCTCAATACACTCAATTAGGACCGCTCATTACATCATCCTTTGGTTATCTAAACATCCTAGTGACTAAAATGGAGCCATTGACCAAAGTAAGACCAAATGAAGCTCAATACACTCAATTAGGACCAAAAGGCTCATTACATCATCCTTTGGTTATCTACAACATCCTAGTGACTAAAATGGAGCCATTGACCAAAGTAAGACCAAATGAAGCTCAATACACTCAATTAGGACCAAAATAGGCTCATTACATCATCCTTTGGTTATCTACAACATCCTAGTGACTAAAATGGAGCCATTGACCAAAGTAAGACCAAATGAAGCTCAATACACTCAATAGGTAAATAGGCTCATTACATCATCCTTTGGTTATCTAAAAGTGACTAAAATGGAGCCATTGACCAAAGTAAGACCAAATGAAGCTCAATACACTCAATTAGGACCAAAATAGGCTCATTACATCATCCTTTGGTTATTCCTAGTGACTAAAATGGAGCCATTGACCAAAGTAAGACCAAATGAAGCTCAATACACTCAATTAGGACCAAAATAGGCTCATTACATCATCCTTTGGTTATCTACAACATCCTAGTGACTAAAATGGAGCCATTGACCAAAGTAAGACCAAATGAAGCTCAATACACTCAATTAGGACCAAAATAGGCTCATTACATCATCCTTTGGTTATCTACAACATCCTAGTGACTAAAATGGAGCCATTGACCAAAGTAAGACCAAATGAAGCTCAATACACTCAATTAGGACCAAAATAGGCTCATTACATCATCCTTTGGTTATCTACAACATCCTAGTGACTAAAAATTGACCAAAGTAAGACCAAATGAAGCTCAATACACTCAATAGGACCAAAATAGGCTCATTACATCATCCTTTGGTTATCTAAACATCCTAGTGACTAAAATGGAGCCATTGACCAAAGTAAGACCAAATGAAGCTCAATACACTCAATTAGGACCAAAATAGGCTCATTACATCAGTTATCTACAACATCCTAGTGACTAAAATGAGCCATTGACAAAGTAAGACCAAATGAAGCTCAATACACTCAATTAGGACCAAAATAGGCTCATTACATCATTTGGTTATCTACAACATCCTAGTGACTAAAATGGAGCCATTGACCAAAGTAAGACCAAATGAAGCTCAATACACTCAATTAGGACCAAAATAGGCTCATTACATCATCCTTTGGTTATCTACAACATCCTAGTGACTAAAATGGAGCCATTGACAAAGTAAGACCAAATGAAGCTCAATACACTCAATTAGGACCAAAATAGGCTCATTACATCATCCTTTGGTTATCTACAACATCCTAGTGACTAAAAAGCCATTGACCAAAGTAAGACCAAATGAAGCTCAATACACTCAATTAGGACCAAAATAGGCTCATTACATCATCCTTGGTTATCTACAACATCCTAGTGACTAAAATGGAGCCATTGACCAAAGTAAGACCAAATGAAGCTCAATACACTCAATTAGGACCAAAATAGGCTCATTACATCATCCTTTGGTTATCTAAACATCCTAGTGACTAAAATGGAGCCATTGACCAAAGTAAGACCAAATGAAGCTCAATACACTCAAATAGGACCAAATAGGCTCATTACATCATCCTTTGGTTATCTACAACATCCTAGTGACTAAAATGGAGCCATTGAAGTAAGACCAAATGAA
>CM024268.1:20367450-20381886 GCA_013621005.1 Aeschynomene evenia
TCTAAACCTTCCTAGTGACCCATTGACCAAAGTAAGAGCTCAATACACTCAATTAGGATAGGCTCATTGGTTATCTAAACTTCCTAGTGACTCCATTGACCAAAGTAACCAAATGAGCTCAACACTCAATTAGGACCAAAATAGGCTCATTACATCATCCTTTGGTTATCTAAACCTTCCTAGTGACTAAAATGGAGCCATTGACAAAAGTAAGACCAAATGATGCTCAATACACTCAATTAGGACTAAAATAGGCTCATTACATCATCCTTTGGTTATCTACAACATCCTAGTGACTAAAATGGAGCCTTTGACTAAAGTAATACGAAATGATGCTCATTACAATCAAAAAGGACTAAAATAGGCTCATTACATCATCCTTTGGTTATCTAAACCTTCCTAGTGACTATAATAGAGCCATTGACCAAAGTAAGACCAAATGGAGCTCAATACACTCAATTAGGACCAAAATAGGCTCATTACATCATCCTTTGGTTATCTAAACCTTCCTAGTGACAAAAATTAAGCCATTGACCAAAGTAAGACCAAATGATGCTCAATACACTCAATTAGGACTAAAATAGGCTCATTACATCATCCTTTGGTTATCTAAACCTTCCTAGTGACTAAAATGGAGCCATTGACCAAAGTAAGACCAAATGATGCTCAATACAGTCAATTAGGACTAAAATAGGCTCATTACATCATCCTTTGGTATCTAAAATTCCTAGTGACTAAAATGGAGCCATTGACCAAAGTAAGACCAAATGATGCTCAATACACTCAATTAGGACTAAAATAGGCTCATTACATCATCCTTTGGCTATCTAAACCTTCCTAGTGACTAAAATGGAGCCATTGACCAAAGTAAGACCAAATGGAGCTCAATACACTCAATTAGGACCAAAATAGGCTCATTACATCATCCTTTGGTTATCTAAACCTTCCTAGTGACTAAAATGGAGGAATTGATCAAAGTAAGACCTAATGAAGCTCAATACACTCAATTAGGACCAAAATAGGCTCATTACATCATCCTTTGGTTATCTACAACATCCTAGTGACTAAAATGGAGCCTTTGACCAAAGTAATACGAAATGATGCTCATTACATCAATAGGACTAAAATAGGCTCATTACATCATCCTTTGGTTATCTAAACCTTCCTAGTGACTAAAATGGAGCCATTGACCAAAGTAAGACCAAATGAGCTCAATACACTCAATTAGGACCAAAATAGGCTCATTACATCATCCTTTGGTTATCTAAACCTTCCTAGTGACTAAAATGGAGCCATTGACCAAAGTAAGACCAAATGATGCTCAATACACTCAATTAGGACTAAAATAGGCTCATTACATCATCCTTTGGTTATCTATCCTAGTGACTAAAATGGAGCCTTTGACAAAAGTAAACCAATGATGCTCATTACACTCAATAGGACTAAAATAGGCTCATTACATCATCCTTTGGTTATCTAAACCTTCCTAGTGACTAAATGAGCCATTGACCAAAGTAAGACCAAATGGAGCTCAATACACTCAATTAGGACCAAAATAGGCTCATTACATCATCCTTTGGTATCTAAACCTTCCTAGTGACTAAAATGAAGCCATTGACCAAAGTAAGACCAAATGATGCTCAATACACTCAATTAGGACTAAAATAGGCTCATTACATCATCCTTTGGCTATCTAAACCTTCCTAGTGACTAAAATGGAGCCATTCACCAAAAGTAAGACCAAATGATGCTCAATACACTCAATTAGGACTAAAATAGGCTCATTACATCATCCTTTGGCTATCTAAACTTCCTAGTGACTAAAATGGAGCCATTGACCAAAGTAAGACCAAATGATGCTCAATACACTCAATTAGGACTAAAATAGGCTCATTACATCATCCTTTGGTTATCTAAACCTTCCTAGTGACTAAAATGGAGCCATTGACCAAGTAAGACCAAATGGAATACACTCAATTAGGACCAAAATAGGCTCATTACATCATCCTTTGGTTATCTAAACCTTCCTAGTGACTAAAATGGAGCCATTGACCAAAGTAAGACCAAATGATGCTCATACACTCAATTAGGACAAAATAGGCTCATTATCATCCTTTGGCTATCTAAACCTTCCTAGTGACTAAAATGGAGACCAAAGTAAGACCAAATGATGCTCAATACACTCAATTAGGAAAATAGGCTCATTACATCATCCTTTGGCTATCTAAACCTTCTAGTGACTAAAATGGAGCCATTGACCAAAAGTAAGACCAAATGGAGCTCAATAACACTCAATTAGTACCAAAATAGGCTCATTACATCATCCTTTGGTTATCTAAACCTTCCTAGTGACTAAAATGGAGGCAATTGAATCCAAAGTAAGAACCAATGGAGCTCCAAATACACTCAATTAGGACCAAAATAGGCTCATTACATCATCCTTTGGTTATCTAAACCTTCCTAGTGACAAAAATGGAGCCATTGACCAAAGTAAGACCAAATGATGCTCAATACACTCAATTAGGACAAAAATAGGCTCATTACATCATCCTTTGGTTATCTAAACCTTCCTAGTGACTAAATGGAGCCAATTGACCAAAGTAAGACCAAATGGAGCTCAATACACTCAATTAGGACCAAAATAGGCTCATTACATCATCCTTTGGCTATCTAAACCTTCCTAGTGACTAAAATGGAGCCATTGACCAAAGTAAGACCAAATGATGCTCAATACACTCAATTAGGACTAAAATAGGCTTCATTACATCATCCTTTGGCTATCTAAACCTTCTAGTGACTTAAATGGAGCCATTGACCAAAGTAAGACCAAATGGAGCTCAATACACTCAATTAGTACCAAAATAGGCTCATTACATCATCCTTTGGTTATCTAAACCTTCCTAGTGACTAAAATGAGGAATTGATCAAAGTAAGACCTATGAAGCTCAATACACTCAATTAGGACCAAAATAGGCTCATTACATCATCCTTTGGTTATCTACAACATCCTAGTGACTAAAATGGAGCCTTTGACCAAAGTAATACGAAATGATGCTCATTACAATCAAATAGGACTAAAATAGGCTCATTACATCATCCTTTGGTTATCTAAACCTTCCTAGTGACTAAAATAGAGCCATTGACCAAAGTAAGACCAAATGGAGCTCAATACACTCAATTAGGACCAAAATAGGCTCATTACATCATCCTTTGGTTATCTAAACCTTCCTAGTGACAAAAATTGAGCCATTGACCAAAGTAAGACCAAATGATGCTCAATACACTCAATTAGGACTAAAATAGGCTCATTACATCATCCTTTGGCTATCTAAACCTTCCTAGTGACTAAAATGGAGCCATTGACCAAAGTAAGACCAAATGATGCTCAATACACTCAATTAGGACTAAAATAGGCTCATTACATCATCCTTTGGCTATCTAAACTTCCTAGTGACTAAAATGGAGCCATTGACCAAAGTAAGACCAAATGAGCTCAATACACTCAATTAGGACTAAAATAGGCTCATTACATCATCCTTTGGCTTATCTAAACCTTCCTAGTGACTAAAATGGAGCCATTGACCAAAGTAAGACCAAATGATGCTCAATACAGTCAATTAGGACTAAAATAGGCTCATTACATCATCCTTTGGCTATCTAAACCTTCCTAGTGACTAAAATGGAGCCATTGACCAAAGTAAGACCAAATGATGCTCAATACACTCAATTAGGACTAAAATAGGTTCATTACATCATCCTTTGGCTATCTAAACCTTCCTAGTGACTTAAATGGAGCCATTGACCAAAGTAAGACCAAATGGAGCTCAATACACTCAATTAGGACCAAAATAGGCTCATTACATCATCCTTTGGTTATCTAAACCTTCCTAGTGACTAAAATGGAGGAATTGATCAAAGTAAGACCTATTGAAGCTCAATACACTCAATTAGGACCAAAATTAGGCTCATTACATCATCCTTTGGTTATCTACAACATCCTAGTGACTAAAATGGAGCCTTTGACCAAAGTAATACGAAATGATGCTCATTACAATCAAATAGGACAAAAATAGACTCATTACATCATCCTTTGGTTATCTAAACCTTCCTAGTGACTAAAATAGAGCCATTGACCAAAGTAAGACCAAATGGAGCTCAATACACTCAATTAGGACCAAAATAGGCTCATTACATCATCCTTTGGCTATCTAAAGCTTCCTAGTGACTAAAATGGAGCCATTGACCAAAGTAAGACCAAATGATGCTCAATACACTCAATTAGGACTAAAATAGGCTCATTACATCATCCTTTGGTTATCTACAACATCCTAGTGACTAAAATGGAGCCTTTGACCAAAGTAATACGAAATGATGCTCATTACAATCAAATAGGACTAAAATAGGCTCATTACATCATCCTTTGGTTATCTAAACCTTCCTAGTGACTAAAATAGAGCCATTGACCAAAGTAAGACCAAATGGAGCTCAATACACTCAATTAGGACCAAAATAGGCTCATTACATCATCCTTTGGTTATCTAAACCTTCCTAGTGACTAAAATGGAGCCATTGACCAAAGTAAGACCAAATGGAGCTCAATACACTCAATTAGGACTAAAATAGGCTCATTACATCATCCTTTGGTTATCTAAACCTTCCTAGTGACTAAAATGGAGCCATTGACCAAAGTAAGACCAAATGGAGCTCAATACACTCAATTAGGACCAAAATAGGCTCATTACATCATCCTTTGGTTATCTAAACCTTCCTAGTGACTAAAATGGAGCCATTGACCAAAGTAAGACCAAATGATGCTCAATACACTCAATTAGGACAAATAGGCTCATTACATCATCCTTTGGTTATCTACAACATCCTAGTGACTAAAATGGAGCCATTGACCAAAGTAAGACCAAATGAGCTCAATACATCAATTAGGACCAAAATAGGCTCATTACATCATCCTTTGGTTATCTAAACCTTCCTAGTGACTAAAATGGAGCCATTGACCAAAGTAAGACCAAATGGAGCTCAATACACTCAATTAGGACCAAAATAGGCTCATTACATCATCCTTTGGTTATCTACAACCTTCCTAGTGACTAAAATGGAGCCATTGACCAAAGTAAGACAAATGATGCTCATACAATCAATTAGGACTAAAATAGGCTCATTACATCATCCTTTGGTTATCTAAACCTTCCTAGTGACTAAAATGGAGCCATTGACCAAAGTAAGACCAAATGGAGCTCAATACACTCAATTAGGACAAAATAGGCTCATTACATCATCCTTTGGTTATCTAAACCTTCCTAGTGACTAAAATGGAGCCATTGACCAAAGTAAGACCAAATGATGCTCAATACACTCAATTAGGACTAAAATAGGCTCATTACATCATCCTTTGGCTATCTAAACCTTCCTAGTGACTAAAATGGAGCCATTGACCAAAGTAAGACCAAATGATGCTCAATACACTCAATTAGGACTAAAATAGGCTCATTACATCATCCTTTGGCTATCTAAACCTTCCTAGTGACTAAAATGGAGCCATTGACCAAAATAAGACCAAATGATGCTCAATACACTCAATTAGGACTAAAATAGGCTCATTACATCATCCTTTGGTATCTAAACCTTCCTAGTGACTAAATGGAGCCATTGACCAAAGTAAGACAAATGAGCTCAATACACTCAATTAGGACAAAATAGGTCATTACATCATCCTTTGGCTATCTAAACCTTCCTAGTGACTAAATGGAGCCATTGACCAAAGTAAGACCAAATGGAGCTCAATACACTCAATTAGTACCAAAATAGGCTCATTACATCATCCTTTGGTTATCTAAACCTTCCTAGTGACTAAAATGGAGGAATTGATCAAAGTAAGACCTATGAAGCTCAATACACTCAATTAGGACCAAATAGGCTCATTACATCATCCTTTGGTTATCTACAACATCCTAGTGACTAAAATGGAGCCTTTGACCAAAGTAATACGAAATGATGCTCATTACAATCAAATAGGACTAAAATAGGCTCATTACATCATCCTTTGGTTATCTAAACCTTCCTAGTGACTAAAATAGAGCCATTGACCAAAGTAAGACCAAATGGAGCTCAATACACTCAATTAGGACCAAAATAGGCTCATTACATCATCCTTTGGTTATCTAAACCTTCCTAGTGACTAAAATGGAGCCATTGACCAAAGTAAGACCAAATGATGCTCAATACACTCAATTAGGACTAAAATAGGCTCATTACATCATCCTTTGGTTATCTACAACATCCTAGTGACTAAAATGGAGCCTTGACCAAAGTAATACGAAATGATGCTCATTACAATCAAATAGGACTAAAATAGGCTCATTACATCATCCTTTGGTTATCTAAACCTTCCTAGTGACTAAAATAGAGCCATTGACCAAAGTAAGACCAAATGGAGCTCAATACACTCAATTAGGACCAAAATAGGCTCATTACATCATCCTTTGGTTATCTAAACCTTCCTAGTGACTAAAATGGAGCCATTGACCAAAGTAAGACCAAATGGAGCTCAATACACTCAATTAGGACCAAAATAGGCTCATTACATCATCCTTTGGTTATCTAAACCTTCCTAGTGACTAAAATGGAGCCATTGACCAAAGTAAGACCAAATGATGCTCAATACACTCAATTAGGACTAAAATAGGCTCATTACATCATCCTTTGGTTATCTAAACCTTCCTAGTGACTAAAATGGAGCCATTGACCAAAGTAAGACCAAATGGAGCTCAATACACTCAATTAGGACCAAAATAGGCTCATTACATCATCCTTTGGTTATCTAAACCTTCCTAGTGACTAAAATGGAGCCATTGACCAAAGTAAGACCAAATGATGCTCAATACACTCAATTAGGACTAAAATAGGCTCATTACATCATCCTTTGGCTATCTAAACCTTCCTAGTGACTAAAATGGAGCCATTGACCAAAGTAAGACCAAATGGAGCTCAATACACTCAATTAGGACTAAAATAGGCTCATTACATCATCCTTTGGTTATCTAAACCTTCCTAGTGACTAAAATGGAGCCATTGACCAAAGTAAGACCAAATGATGCTCAATACACTCAATTAGGACTAAAATAGGCTCATTACATCATCCTTTGGCTATCTAAACCTTCCTAGTGACTAAAATGGAGCCATTGACCAAAGTAAGACCAAATGATGCTCAATACACTCAATTAGGACTAAAATAGGCTCATTACATCATCCTTTGGCTATCTAAACCTTCCTAGTGACTAAAATGGAGCCATTGACCAAAGTAAGACCAAATGATGCTCAATACACTCAATTAGGACTAAAATAGGCTCATTACATCATCCTTTGGCTATCTAAACCTTCCTAGTGACTAAATGGAGCCATTGACCAAAGTAAGACCAAATGGAGCTCAATACACTCAATTAGGACCAAAATAGGCTCATTACATCATCCTTTGGTTATCTAAACCTTCCTAGTGACTAAAATGGAGCCATTGACCAAAGTAAGACCAAATGGAGCTCAATACACTCAATTAGGACCAAAATAGGCTCATTACATCATCCTTTGGTTATCTAAACCTTCCTAGTGACTAAAATGGAGCAATTGATCAAAGTAAGACCAATGAGCTCAATACACTCAATTAGGACCAAAATAGGCTCATTACATCATCCTTTGGTTATCTACAACATCCTAGTGACTAAAATGGAGCCTTTGACCAAAGTAATACGAAATGATGCTCATTACAATCAAATAGGACTAAAATAGGCTCATTACATCATCCTTTGGTTATCTAAACCTTCCTAGTGACTAAAATAGAGCCATTGACCAAAGTAAGACCAAATGGAGCTCAATACACTCAATTAGGACCAAAATAGGCTCATTACATCATCCTTTGGTTATCTAAACCTTCCTAGTGACAAAAATTGAGCCATTGACCAAAGTAAGACCAAATGATGCTCAATACACTCAATTAGGACTAAAATAGGCTCATTACATCATCCTTTGGCTATCTAAACCTTCCTAGTGACTAAAATGGAGCCATTCACCAAAGTAAGACCAAATGATGCTCAATACAGTCAATTAGGACTAAAATAGGCTCATTACATCATCCTTTGGCTATCTAAAGCTTCCTAGTGACTAAAATGGAGCCATTGACCAAAATAAGACCAAATGATGCTCAATACACTCAATTAGGACTAAAATAGGCTCATTACATCATCCTTTGGCTATCTAAACCTTCCTAGTGACTAAATGGAGCCATTGACCAAAGTAAGACCAAATGGAGCTCAATACACTCAATTAGGACCAAAATAGGCTCATTACATCATCCTTTGGTTATCTAAACCTTCCTAGTGACTAAATGGAGCCATTGACCAAAGTAAGACCAAATGGAGCTCAATACACTCAATTAGGACCAAAATAGGCTCATTACATCATCCTTTGGTTATCTAAACCTTCCTAGTGACTAAAATGGAGGAATTGATCAAAGTAAGACCTATTGAAGCTCAATACACTCAATTAGGACCAAAATAGGCTCATTACATCATCCTTTGGTTATCTACAACATCCTAGTGACTAAAATGGAGCCTTTGACCAAAGTAATACGAAATGATGCTCATTACAATCAAATAGGACTAAAATAGGCTCATTACATCATCCTTTGGTTATCTAAACCTTCCTAGTGACTAAAATAGAGCCATTGACCAAAGTAAGACCAAATGGAGCTCAATACACTCAATTAGGACCAAAATAGGCTCATTACATCATCCTTTGGTTATCTAAACCTTCCTAGTGACTAAAATGGAGCCATTGACCAAAGTAAGACCAAATGATGCTCAATACACTCAATTAGGACTAAAATAGGCTCATTACATCATCCTTTGGCTATCTAAACCTTCCTAGTGACTAAAATGGAGCCATTGACCAAAGTAAGACCAAATGATGCTCAATACACTCAATTAGGACTAAAATAGGCTCATTACATCATCCTTTGGCTATCTAAACTTCCTAGTGACTAAAATGGAGCCATTGACCAAAGTAAGACCAAATGGAGCTCAATACACTCAATTAGGACAAAATAGGCTCATTACATCATCCTTTGGTATCTAAACTTCCTAGTGACTAAAATGGAGCCATTGACCAAAGTAAGACCAAATGATGCTCAATACACTCAATTAGGACTAAAATAGGCTCATTACATCATCCTTTGGCTATCTAAACCTTCCTAGTGACTAAAATGGAGCCATTGACCAAAGTAAGACCAAATGATGCTCAATACACTCAATTAGGACTAAAATAGGCTCATTACATCATCCTTTGGCTATCTAAACCTTCCTAGTGACTAAAATGGAGCCATTGACCAAAGTAAGACCAAATGAGCTCAATACACTCAATTAGGACTAAAATAGGCTCATTACATCATCCTTTGGCTATCTAAACCTTCCTAGTGACTAAAATGGAGCCATTGACCAAAGTAAGACCAAATGATGCTCAATACACTCAATTAGGACTAAAATAGGCTCATTACATCATCCTTTGGCTATCTAAACCTTCCTAGTGACTAAAATGGAGCCATTGACCAAAGTAAGACCAAATGATGCTCAATACACTCAATTAGGACTAAAATAGGCTCATTACATCATCCTTTGGCTATCTAAACCTTCCTAGTGACTAAAATGGAGCCATTGACCAAAGTAAGACCAAATGATGCTCAATACACTCAATTAGGACAAAATAGGCTCATTACATCATCCTTTGGCTATCTAAACCTTCCTAGTGACTAAAATGGAGCCATTGACCAAAGTAAGACCAAATGATGCTCAATACACTCAATTAGGACTAAAATAGGCTCATTACATCATCCTTTGGCTATCTAAACCTTCCTAGTGACTAAATGGAGCCATTGACCAAAGTAAGACCAAATGAGCTCAATACACTCAATTAGGACAAAATAGGCTCATTACATCATCCTTTGGTTATCTAAACCTTCTAGTGACTAAAATGAGCCATTGACCAAAGTAAGACCAAATGGAGCTCAATACACTCAATTAGGACCAAAATAGGCTCATTACATCATCCTTTGGTTATCTAAACCTTCCTAGTGACTAAAATGGAGAATTGATCAAAGTAAGACCAATGAAGCTCAATACACTCAATTAGGACCAAAATAGGCTCATTACATCATCCTTTGGTTATCTACAACATCCTAGTGACTAAAATGGAGCCTTTGACCAAAGTAATACGAAATGATGCTCATTACAATCAAATAGGACTAAAATAGGCTCATTACATCATCCTTTGGTTATCTAAACCTTCCTAGTGACTAAAATAGAGCCATTGACCAAAGTAAGACCAAATGGAGCTCAATACACTCAATTAGGACCAAAATAGGCTCATTACATCATCCTTTGGTTATCTAAACCTTCCTAGTGACTAAAATGGAGCCATTGACCAAAGTAAGACCAAATGATGCTCAATACACTCAATTAGGACTAAAATAGGCTCATTACATCATCCTTTGGCTATCTAAACCTTCCTAGTGACTAAAATGGAGCCATTGACCAAAGTAAGACCAAATGAGCTCAATACACTCAATTAGGACCAAAATAGGCTCATTACATCATCCTTTGGTATCTAAACTTCCTAGTGACTAAAATGGAGCCATTGACCAAAGTAAGACCAAATGATGCTCAATACACTCAATTAGGACTAAAATAGGCTCATTACATCATCCTTTGGCTATCTAAACCTTCCTAGTGACTAAATGGAGCCATTGACCAAAGTAAGACCAAATGGAGCTCAATACACTCAATTAGGACCAAAATAGGCTCATTACATCATCCTTTGGTTATCTAAACCTTCCTAGTGACTAAAATGGAGCCATTGACCAAAGTAAGACCAAATGGAGCTCAATACACTCAATTAGGACCAAAATAGGCTCATTACATCATCCTTTGGTTATCTAAACCTTCCTAGTGACTAAAATGGAAGAATTGATCAAAGTAAGACCTAATGAAGCTCAATACACTCAATTAGGACCAAAATAGGCTCATTACATCATCCTTTGGTTATCTACAACATCCTAGTGACTAAAATGGAGCCTTTGACCAAAGTAATACGAAATGATGCTCATTACAATCAAATAGGACTAAAATAGGCTCATTACATCATCCTTTGGTTATCTAAACCTTCCTAGTGACTAAAATAGAGCCATTGACCAAAGTAAGACCAAATGGAGCTCAATACACTCAATTAGGACCAAAATAGGCTCATTACATCATCCTTTGGTTATCTAAACCTTCCTAGTGACTAAAATGGAGCCATTGACCAAAGTAAGACCAAATGATGCTCAATACACTCAATTAGGACTAAAATAGGCTCATTACATCATCCTTTGGCTATCTAAACCTTCCTAGTGACTAAAATGGAGCCATTGACCAAAGTAAGACCAAATGATGCTCAATACACTCAATTAGGACTAAAATAGGCTCATTACATCATCCTTTGGCTATCTAAACCTTCCTAGTGACTAAAATGAGCCATTGACCAAAGTAAGACCAAATGGAGCTCAATACACTCAATTAGGACCAAAATAGGCTCATTACATCATCCTTTGGTATCTAAACCTTCCTAGTGACTAAAATGGAGCCATTGACCAAAGTAAGACCAAATGAGCTCAATACACTCAATTAGGACCAAAATAGGCTCATTACATCATCCTTTGGTTATCTAAACCTTCCTAGTGACTAAAATGGAGCCATTGACCAAAGTAAGACCAAATGATGCTCAATACACTCAATTAGGACAAAATAGGCTCATTACATCATCCTTTGGCTATCTAAACCTTCCTAGTGACTAAAATGGAGCCATTGACCAAAGTAAGACCAAATGATGCTCAATACACTCAATTAGGACTAAAATAGGCTCATTACATCATCCTTTGGCTTATCTAAACCTTCCTAGTGACTAAAATGGAGCCATTGACCAAAGTAAGACCAAATGGAGCTCAATACACTCAATTAGGACCAAAATAGGCTCATTACATCATCCTTTGGTTATCTAAACCTTCCTAGTGACTAAAATGGAGCCAATTGACCAAAGTAAGACCAAATGATGCTCAATACACTCAATTAGGACTAAAATAGGCTCATTACATCATCCTTTGGTTATCTAAACCTTCCTAGTGACTAAAATGGAGCCATTGACCAAAGTAAGACCAAATGATGCTCAATACACTCAATTAGGACTAAAATAGGCTCATTACATCATCCTTTGGCTATCTAAACCTTCCTAGTGACTAAAATGGAGCCATTGACCAAAGTAAGACCAAATGATGCTCAATACACTCAATTAGGACTAAAATAGGCTCATTACATCATCCTTTGGTTATCTAAACCTTCCTAGTGACTAAAATGGAGCCATTGACCAAAGTAAGACCAAATGATGCTCAATACACTCAATTAGGACTAAAATAGGCTCATTACATCATCCTTTGGCTATCTAAACCTTCCTAGTGACTAAAATGGAGCCATTGACCAAAGTAAGACCAAATGATGCTCAATACACTCAATTAGGACTAAAATAGGCTCATTACATCATCCTTTGGTTATCTAAACCTTCCTAGTGACTAAAATGGAGCCATTGACCAAAGTAAGACCAAATGGAGCTCAATACACTCAATTAGGACCAAAATAGGCTCATTACATCATCCTTTGGTTATCTAAACTTCCTAGTGACTAAATGGAGCCATTGACCAAAGTAAGACCAAGATAATACATAATGGACAAATAGCTCATTACCACGATCAAATTAGTGACTAAAATGGAGCTTGACCAAGTAAGAAATGACTCAATACATCAATAGGACTAAAATAGGCTCATTACATCATCCTTTGGTTATCTAAACCTTCCTAGTGACTAAAATAGAGCCATTGACCAAAGTAAGACCAAATGGAGCTCAATACACTCAATTAGGACCAAAATAGGCTCATTACATCATCCTTTGGTTATCTAAACCTTCCTAGTGACTAAAATGGAGCCATTGACCAAAGTAAGACCAAATGATGCTCAATACACTCAATTAGGACTAAAATAGGCTCATTACATCATCCTTTGGCTATCTAAACCTTCCTAGTGACTAAAATGGAGCCATTCACCAAAGTAAGACCAAATGATGCTCAATACAGTCAATTAGGACTAAAATAGGCTCATTACATCATCCTTTGGCTATCTAAACTTCCTAGTGACTAAAATGGAGCCATTGACCAAAGTAAGACCAAATGATGCTCAATACACTCAATTAGGACTAAAATAGGCTCATTACATCATCCTTTGGCTATCTAAACCTTCCTAGTGACTTAAATGGAGCCATTGACCAAAGTAAGACCAAATGGAGCTCAATACACTCAATTAGGACAAAATAGGCTCATTACATCATCCTTTGGTTATCTAAACTTCCTAGTGACTAAAATGGAGCCATTGACCAAAGTAAGACCAAATGATGCTCAATACACTCAATTAGGACTAAAATAGGCTCATTACATCATCCTTTGGTATCTAAACCTTCCTAGTGACTAAAATGGAGCCATTGACCAAAGTAAGACCAAATGAGCTCAATACACTCAATTAGGACCAAAATAGGCTCATTACATCATCCTTTGGTTATCTAAAACCTTCCTAGTGACTAAAATGGAGCCATTGACCAAAGTAAGACCAAATGATGCTCAATACACTCAATTAGGACTAAAATAGGCTCATTACATCATCCTTTGGTTATCTAAACATCCTAGTGACTAAAATGGAGCCTTGACCAAAGTAAGACGAAATGATGCTCATTACACTCAATTAGGACTAAAATAGGCTCATTACATCATCCTTTGGTTATCTAACCTTCCTAGTGACTAAATAGAGCCATTGACCAAAGTAAGACCAAATGGAGCTCAATACACTCAATTAGGACCAAAATAGGCTCATTACATCATCCTTTGGTTATCTAAACCTTCCTAGTGACTAAAATGGAGCCATTGACCAAAGTAAGACCAAATGATGCTCAATACACTCAATTAGGACTCCAAAATAGGCTCATTACATCATCCTTTGGTTATCTAAACCTTCCTAGTGACTAAAATGGAGCCATTGACCAAAGTAAGACCAAATGAAGCTCAATACACTCAATTAGGACCAAAATAGGCTCATTACATCATCCTTTGGTTATCTAAAACTCCTAGTGACTAAAATGGAGCCTTTGACCAAAGTAATACGAAATGATGCTCATTACACTCAAATTAGGACTAAAATAGGCTCATTACATCATCCTTTGGTTATCTAAACCTTCCTAGTGACTAAAATAGAGCCATTGACCAAAGTAAGACCAAATGGAGCTCATACACTCAATTAGGACCAAAATAGG
>CM024268.1:20381986-20761986 GCA_013621005.1 Aeschynomene evenia
AGAAGAAGTCTCTGAGTCAGAAGACGAATCAGACTCAGAAACAGAAGAAGATGACATCTCTCTTCTGGTCAGAAAGATGAAGAAAGCTTGGAAGAGAAGACCAAGCAAAGGCAAGGAGATTACTCCTAAGAAAGGAAAACTAAAGCCTTCTGAAGCCACATGCTATGGCTGTGGAGAAAAGGGTCACTTCAGAACGGAGTGTCCTCAGAACAAAGGGAAGAAGAAATTCATTCCCATAAAGAAAAAGAAGGCAATGGCTGCCACATGGAGTGACTCGGAAGAAGAAGGTTCTGAGCCAGCAAACGATGAAGAAGCCAACGTCTGCTTCATGGCTGGTACTGACTACATTCTAGAAACAGAATCTGAGTCAGAAGAGGTATCTAACTCCCCTCCTCTTTCATATTCACATAATGAGGTCTCAGAACTCTATGAAGAGCTTCTGAGAGACTCAAATGAATTAGCCAACAGTTTCAGCAATTTAAAGAAAAATTACAAACATCTAGAAGCTGAAAATGCTAGACTAATTCAGGAAGTTGAGAACCTAAAACTTGAAAGAGATGATTTTAAAAACAGATATCTTGAAAGTCACAATCTCTATCAAGCTTAGAAACAATGTCTTCTGTAACTGTTGAAAAGGCTGAAGTTGCCTTAATCGAATTACAAAAACAAATGAGCTTCTCACTTCTGATTTAGTTAAGATGGTCAATGGTGGGAAAATGATGACTCTTTTACTTGGAGGTCAAAGACCTTACAAAGATAAAAGAGGACTCGGATATGAAGAAGTTTTTGAACCCAACGACCTTGATCCTTCATTAACTAAATCACATCGCATGTGCATCTCATGTTTCAAAGATGGACATGGATCTGAGACTTGCCCTATGCTCAGTAAAGGAAACACTTCTTTGCCCAAAAAGGCTAAGAAGGTTAAAAATTATCAGAAGGCTAAGCCTTCTCAGAAGACAAATCCTTCTCAGAAGGGTAAGACTTCTCAGAAAGCAAAGGCCTCTGAAAAGGGCAAAGAAAAGGTTTCTGAGTCTCAGAACCACAATCCTTCTAAGAAAAGAAGACAAAAGGCTCAGAAAGCTAACAAGCAAGGACCCAACAAAGCATGGGTACCTAAACCATTAAAATTTGTGTCTGCAGGTGCATCAACAAGCACTGTTCCACCACCAAGATGAGCAGTGGTACTTAGACAGTGGCTGCTCGAGGCACATGACTGGAAGCAAGCACTGGTTCAGAAACCTTCAACCAAAGAAAGGAGGAACTGTGCGATTAGGTGATGGTGCCAAAGGGAAAGTCACTGCCATAGGAGATGTTGGTAAGGATTCCTCTCACCAAATCTCAGATGTACTTTTAGTTGATGGCTTGACACACAATCTATTGAGCATTAGTCAATTCTGTGACAAAGGCTTAAAGGTTGAGTTTCATGCCAAATATTTCCATGTGACTAATCTCACTAATGGCAAGATCGTTCTAGAAGGAAAACGAGTTGGTAACATCTATGTTATCCATCTAGATGATCTAAAGGATCAAAATGTGAAGTGTCTTGTCTCTGTTCAAGAAGACACGTGGCTTTGGCATAAGAAACTTGGTCATGCTCATATGAAGCTCTTTCTGAGCTCTCTCAGAAAGGACTTGTAAAGGGCCTTCCCAAAATCAAGTATCAGAAGATGCAACTTGCGACTTCTGTGAAAAGGGAAAACAAACCAAAGCCTCATTTCCAAGTAAAAGTGGAATTTCTACTCAGAAACCACTGAACTCCTTCACATGGATCTCTTTGGACCAACTAGGACGACTTCCCTTTCTGGAAAATGCTATGGTCTTGACATAGTGGATGATTATTCCAGATTCACTTGGGTATTCTTTCTAGCTTCTAAGGAAGAAACTTTTGAAAAATTCAAAGCTTTTGCGAAAAGAGTTCAAACGAAAAAGACTCTCACATTCACACCATACGATCCGATCATGGAGGTGAATTGAGAATCATGCTTTTGAAAAGTTTTGTGAAAATCTGGCATTGCTCATGAATTCTCTTCTCCAGAACTCCCCAACAAAATGGAGTGGCTGAGAGAAAGAATAGAAGCCTTCAAGAGATGGCAAGAACAATGCTCTTAGAAAGTGGGCTTTCAAAAGGTTTTTGGCTGAGGTTGTAAACACCTCATGCTATATCAGAATCGAGTCTTTCTGAGACCAATCCTAAAGAAAACACCTTACGAGCTTTGAAGAACAAAATACCCAACATATCATATTTTCATGTTTTGGTTCCTCTTGCTTATACTCAACACAAAGGATAAACTAGCTAAGTTTGATCCTAAATCCGATGATAGAGTATTCCTAGGATATTCCTCTGTCTCTAAAGCTTATAGAGTCTATAACAAGATGAGCAAATGTGTTGAAGAGACAATCCATATTAAGTTCAAAGAACTTAGTCAGGATTTGCCTCAGAAGGTTGTTGACTTAGAAGATGAGTTTGAAAAACTCAACATCTCTTCTGAGAAAGCCAAAAAGAAAATTCTTATAGATGATGAGAGTGACTTCCAACCCATGGAAAAATCCTCTCCATCTAAAGAAAAATCTAAAAGCATCATTGAAGCTCCAGAACCTGATGAATCTATTCCTCAAACATCAATGGAATTTAGATTCTCAGAAAGTCAAGCTTCTGATGACTCAGAGCGAGAACCTTCTGAACCACCTTCTCAGAACCCTATTCCCAAAGGATATAGAGGTTCAAGAGACTTGAAAAACGTCTCTCAGAATGAAGTCTTGGGTGATCCCGAGCGTGGTGTTAGAACCAGAAGGAACTACACGAATCTTGCTATGGTTTCTGAACTTGAACCAGAATCCATAGAAGAAGCGTTAGATGATCCTAGCTGGATAAATGCCATGCAGGAAGAACTAGACCAATTCGAGAGAAACCAAGTTTGGAAACTTACTCAGAAACCCAAAGGCAAAAGTGTCATTGGGACTAAATGGGTATTTCGAAACAAGCTTGATGAAAACGATCAAGTCGTGAGAAATAAGGCCAGATTGGTTGCTCAAGGGTACAACCAACAAGAAGGGATAGACTATGACGAAACCTTTGCTCTAGTCGCAAGATTGGAAGCTATTAGAATGTTGCTAGCTTTTGCAGCACACAAAGGCTTCAAACTCTATCAGATGGATGTAAAGTCCGCCTTCTTAAATGGATACCTTTCTGAGGAAGTTTATGTGAAACAACCTCTTGGATTTGTGAATGATTCTTTCCCAGAACATGTTTTTAAGCTTACAAAAGCTCTTTACGGTCTAAAACAAGCTCCCAGAGCTTGGTATGATAGATTGAGCTCCTTCTTGCTTACAAATGGATTCTCGAGGGGGAAAGTTGACACCACCTTATTTACTCTCTCAGAAGACTCTGGCTTCTTGATTGTCCAAATTTATGTTGACGACATAATCTTTGGTGCAACCAATGAGAGGCTATGCAAAGAATTCTCCAAGCTAATGCAAGGAGAATTTGAGATGAGCATGATGGGAGAACTTAAGTTCTTCTTAGGATTGCAAATCAAGCAAGAGTCAAAAGGAACCTTTATACATCAAGAGAAGTACACAAAAGAACTTCTAAGGAAGTTTCTGATGGATAAAGCCAAACCTATGAGCACCCCCATGCATCCTTCTCAAGTAATTGACTTGGATGAAGATGGTGAGAAAGTCTCAGAAAGCAACTATCGTGGCATGATTGCCTCCTCTATCTCACTGCCTCTAGACCAGATATTCAACTAAGTGTTGGCATCTGTGCTAGATTTCAGTCAAAACCCAAGCAATCACACTTAACTGTTGTTAAGAGAATTCTGCGATATTTGATCGGAACTACTAATCTTGGCTTATGGTACGAGAAAGGTTGTTCTTCTGATGTTGTAGGATACTGTGATGCTGATTACGCTGGAGACCGGATCGATCGCAAGAGCACAAGCGGATGCTGCTGTTTCTTTGGACAATGCTTGATTACATGGTCATGCAAGAAGCAGAACACCATTGCACTATCAACAGCTGAAGCTGAGTATGTGTCAGCAGCAAACTGCTGCGCTCAGATGCTCTAGATAAGGAATCAATTGCAAGATTATCAGCTAAGTTATGAGAAAATTCCCATTCTTTGTGATAATACTAGCGCAATTAACTTAGCAAAGAATCCTATTCAGCATTCACGATCCAAGCACATAGATATAAAACATCATTTTATTAGGGATCATGTGGAAAAAGGCGATGTGGAAATAAAATTTGTGAATACTGAGGATCAAATCTCAGATATATTCACAAAGCCTTTACCTGAGGATCGTTTTAATGCTCTGAAAGGACTTCTTAATCTAAGACGTTTCTAAGTATTTAAAATTTTGAAAATTGTCTACATAGAAACTCCTCTTAGTCCTAAGCTTAGAATCTGAGGCAGATAAGTTAGAGCTGACTTCTGAGCAAAATATCAGGAAACCTATTCTGAGAAAATTCATGTCTCAGAAGACCTACCTCTCAGAAAGGTAGTCTTCTGAATAATCTCTCAGAAGGAAATACTCTCAGAAGGACCACCTTTCTCAAAAGAGTGCCTTCCGAGAGAGTTGTTACCAAACAGTAACTTTTGAATTAAATTCTGCAACGGCTAGTTCTTACCTGCTCTATAAAATCGAACAGCCTTGTTCCAGAATTGATATGTGCTCTTAAAATCTCACCCAAACTCTGTCAAATTCTCTTCTCACCTCACCTCACCTCTCTTCCTCATTCCTCCCTTTTTCTCACTCAAACCGTAAACCCATCCTCAAGTGGATGCTTTCAGAGAGAATAAGAAAATGAGTAAAGCAACCAACTCTTCTGATGAAAAACAGAAGAAAAGGAAAGAGACTCATTCATCTTCTGCACAGAGAGGCATGGGTTCTGAGACACCTCAGAAGGTCTCTTGGAAGAACCCTATGATAACCATCATAACTGAAGGCTCTGGGAAAGCATCAACAGATCAACTCGTAGGAAGAAAAAGGAAATTGGATGCAAGTACTCTTCAGCACAAATGGAAGCACGAAGATACAATGCATAATAAGCCAAAAACTCAGAAAGTTTTGGATGATCGGAACTTACCCATTCAACCATCTGAGATCAACAAAACCCACATTTCAGAGCGTGTAAAAATGGCAAATGCTGCTAGAACTGAGTCCTGCTCAGAAACAGATACTGACACCTCTCATGTCTCAACATCCTATGAGACTGAATAAATTGTACAAGAAACTCAGTCTGATCAAGAAGTACACAAGGAATCCCTAGAGTGTCACTTCAATTTGATCAAGTCACCTCCACTCCAACTTGGTCCAACCCCCTCTGTATCAGATACGATAAGTGAATTTAGCTCTCACGAGGAGAGGATAGAAATAATTCACCAGTGCTGTGTGCTTTCAAAATCCCTGCTGAAGAAAGAGTTACGGACAAAATTGAAGAAGATGTCGCTGAAGAAGAAGAAGGAACTTCTGAAAAACAAAGACTGGAGTCAATGGATGCTATTCTTGAAGCTGAAGTTTTTCGGCCTCCTCCTCCTCCCACTCTTCTGATGGCATACCTCCATAATGCCCCCAGGCGCGGATCAAGCAGAAGTACAAATGGAAATGTGCAAACTGCTCCGCTTTATTGCTAGGAGGATAGCAGCTCTAAGTCCATGATGATGTTTGTGTTAGCCACCCTTTTTGATGTAACAAAGGGGGAGAAGAAAAATAGATAATATTTTGGCTATATAAACAACTAGGCCTAGGATTTAGGGGGAGTACCTAGGAATTGGGAGAGCAACAGATTTAGGGGGAGCCAAAAATTTTGTTTGTAACCCCATTTGAATTTTAATGAAATATTATTCATGTTTTGGCATCTCTCGGTTATAAAATAGCTTGGTATTTCTAAAATCATAATTCATTCATCAAGAAATACATGCTATAATTGATAATCTAAAAACAGTATTCATACATTGCATATTTATCTGTTGATTATCAAAGCCTTCTAAGAAAATAACAAAGCATTCTCTCAGAAAGCTAAGTTAGTTTCTAAAGAAAGCAAAAGTGCATTCTGAGTAAGTGGTGAACTTAATCAGAAACACTTCAGAACTTAAGCAAAATTATTATCTTAAGACTTAAGTTGTTATCATCAAAAAGGGGGAGATTGTAAGCTCCAGAACCCTTCTGAGAGAAATTGATGAATTTCTCTTAGAGAGATAGAAGGTTTTAATGATAACAAAGTAAGTCATAAGTATAAAAATTTTACTTAAGGTTTTGCTAACATGTGTACTAAGTGTCTCAGAAAGCTTAAAGTTTTGCAAATTCCATGAGTAAAGATCAAGACAAGCAATGAGTAACCTTATGAATTACAAGAAGAAATCATGGCGTGAAAAAGACATCAGAAAGAATAGTCAGAAAGCGCAAAGGTGAAAGTGCAGTTCTGAGAGAAGAACACTGTCGCCTCAGAAAGGTCTCAGAAGACCTTGCGACTAGTGGTTCTCAGAAGGGTCTTTCCTCAGAAGGGTCTTTCCTCAGAAGGGTCCTCCCTCAGAAGGTTCGCCTCAGAAGTCCGTACAACTCTCAGAAAGTTGGACTCAGAAGCAACCAAGTGTCAAGACTCAATGGATGAAGCATCAACTCTCAGAAAGCTCGAAACAGCAAGCAAGAGAAAGTGGGAACACGCGCACTGTACAAGTCAGAAAGTTCCTCATTTCGCGCTGACTGTTGCAGGGAGCCGTTCTGAGCCAGAGACAGCCACATCAGCAAAGTGAAAGCTTCTAAATTCGCAGCTCTTTGATGCCTATATATATGAGTTCGATTCCAGAGCATGGGGACGAAATTCTAACGCAAAAAACTCTTGATCAATCGTGCCAAAACTCTGTTGAATTGAAAATCATTATTTGCGAAAACTTAGAACTTTCTCAGAAAGACATTTTTCCGAAACTGTTTTTCTAACTTTGCAAAAATCTTCTAGCTTTGTATTGGTGTAAATTCTTACGTTTGTAAGTTAAATCTAGAAGTCTACTAAGAGAAAACAAAGTCTGTATCTTGATCTTAGTACTTGCTTTTGAAACAAAAACTCTACTCGAAAAACGCTAAGTCCTTCGTGTGTGAAGGCAGTTTTAAGTCCTCGATTGTTTGAGGCAAACAAAAGTCCTTAAGTGTTTAAGGCAATCAAAGTCCTCTATTGTGAGACAAGGAAATGTCCTTAATTAATTTAAGGCAAGGAAAGTCCTCTAGTGTTGGAGGCAAAGAAAATCCACCTCGGTTTGTGAAGTGGTGAAAGTCCTTTACGTGGTAAAGGCAGTGTTGTCTGAGAAGGCACTACAAGAAGAATATCTAAAGAACTCTCAACGGAAGGTTGAGGACTGGAGTAGGTTGGTTAAAACCGAACCAGTATAAAAATCTCTTTGTGTTAAGCTTTTCTTCCTTCAACTCTTACTTTCTAAGAAAACTTATAAACACGTTTTTAACTTAATCATAACGGTGAAAATCTATTAAGTTAAAATCAGAAAGAGTTTGAGAGAAATCAATCTTATAACACTTTTAGAAAAATCTCAGAAAGGAACTTTCTCAGAAAGGTAAAAGTTCTCAGAAGCTTAACTTTCTCAGAAAGGCTATTCTGCTGCAAACTCTTAATTCATCCTTCTGAGTAAACAGCTTTCTAAGAAAACTTTTTAGAAGCAATTTTTAAACCTGCACGATTCAACCCCCCCTTCTCGTGCGCAAATACACCCTCATGTTACCCTTTCCTTTCTCAGCCCTAGAAGGCCGTTTGGAGATTGCTTCTATCTTAGAAGGCTTTGCCTTCTCCTTCTTCTTTGGTTCCTCAGTCTTTGGTACCTTCTTCTTCTAGATGTTGTGGAAGGTAACCATGGTGAATTTGCTAGGGTTGAAGATATACTCATAATCTTCAAGAGGGAGAGAGAGATGATTGAAGATTTTGGTGAGAAGGCTTCCATATGGAAGACTTGTGAGAGCCCGTTTGGGGTGGGCTTGACGCATCATGTAGTTGATCATCATCCTGCCAAAATCTATCTTCTCCTTCTTTAGCAGATGGTAGAGAAGGCATGCATCCATAATGGTGACGTTGCCCATGTCACCAAGACGGGGAAGGAGAGTGTGTTGGACGATGGAAAAAATGATTCTTGCTTCTTGTGTGAGATTGGGGACCTTCACAGCTTTGAGTGGTAGGTCACCACTGCCTGTGAGGGTCTTTACAATTTCTTGCTCAGAGTCCTTCACCTCCTTGACCCAGTTTGGATCATCTGATATGATTGCTCCTCCATTTAAAGTCTTGAAGACTTGGTTGATTTCTGCAGAAGAGAATCTGATGTTGTGGTCAGTCACGAAGCTCTTCACACCTTTGTTGGTGGATCTTTCTATTTGGGAGTAGAAGGCTCGTACTAAGTTAGGATAACAAACTTCTTCAGAGAGCATAAGTTCAGCCCAGCCAGGCTGGCACTGGAATGCAAATCCAAGTTCATCCACCTCGTTGAAGACGCTTAGAGGAAGAACACGACCCATTGCTATGGTTCGTGGAAGATAGGTTTTCTTGAAGAACGCTTGCATCTTCTCATCTTCATAGAGGATGTTCTCGACGACTTCATCCAATTTGTTTCTCACAACACCCTTGATCTCAGCGGGAGTTTCCATTTTAGAAGGATGGAGGATTTAGGAGTGGGCAATGGAAAGGGGAGACAGAATCGGAGAGGAGAATCAAAGAATGAAGAGAGAATTTGAGCAAGAAAAAAAGTATGACGGCGTTTTGATGGGGTTTTAAAAGCAAAGTACTCGAATGGAGCAGGTCTTTGCGCATTTTTAGAACAACCAAGATACTAGCCGTTGCCAGAACTTATTTCAAAAAGTTACCGTTGGTAACTAATTTCTTGGAAGGCACCCTTCTGAGTGAAGTGGTCCTTCTGAGAAATTTCCCTTCTGAGAAATTTTCAGAAGACTTCCTTTCTGAGAGATGGGTCTTCTGAGAGTGGATTTTCTCAGAACGTATTTTTCTTCTATTTTGCTCAGAAGCTTAGTTCTAAATTTTATGTCTCAGATTCTAAGCTATGAACTAAGGGGAGTTTCTAAGAAACTAATTTTTCATGATTTGAACACTTAGAAACGTCTTAGATTAAGAAGTCCTTTCAGAACATTAAAACGATCCTCGGGTAAAGGCTTCGTGAATATATCTGAGATTTGATCCTCAGTGTTCACAAATTTAATTTCAACATCACCTTTTTGCACATGATCCCGAATAAAATGATGTTTTATATCTATGTGCTTGGATCGTGAATGCTGAATTGGATTCTTAGCTAAGTTAATTGCACTAGTATTATAAAAAAGAATGGGAATTTTCTTATACCTGAGTTGATAATCACGCAATTGGTTCCTTATCCAAAGCATCTGAGTGCAGCAATTTGCTGCTGACACATATTCAGCTTCTGCTGTTGATAGAGCGATTGTGTTCTGTTTCTTGCATGACCATGTAATCAAGCATTTCCCAAAGAAACAGCAACATCTGCTTGTACTCTTTCGATCAATTCTGTCTCCAGCATAATCAGCATCACAATATCCTACAACATCAGAGGAACAACCTTTCTCGTACCATAAACCAAGATTAGTAGTTCCAATTAAATATCGTAGAATTCTTTTAACAGCAGTTAAATGTGATTGCTTAGGCTTTGATTGAAATCTAGCACATATTCCAACACTTAGTTGAATATCTGGTCTAGAAGCTGTGAGATAGAGAAGAGAGCCAATCATGCCACGATAATTGCTTTCTGAGACTTTCTCACCATTTTCATCCAAGTTAATTACTTGAGATGGATGCATGGGAGTGCTCATAGGCTTGGCTTTATCCATCAGAAACTTCCTAAGAAGTTCTTTGGTATACTTCTCTTGATGTATAAAAGTCCCTTCTGACTCTTGCTTGATTTGCAATCCTAGGAAGAACTTAAGTTCTCCCATCATGCTCATCTCGAATTCACCTTGCATAAGCTTGGAGAATTCTTTGCATAGGCTTTCATTGGTTGCACAAAAAATTATGTCATCAACATAAATTTGGTTAATCAAGAACCCTGAGTCTTCTGAGAGGGTAAATAATGTAGTGTCAACTTTCCCTCTTGAGAATCTGTTTTTAAGCAAAAAGGAACTCAATCTGTCGTACCAAGCTCTAGGAGCTTGTTTTAGACCGTGGAGAGCTTTTGTGAGCTTAAATACATGTTCTGGGAATGTATCATTCACAAAACCAGGAGGTTGTTTCACATAAATTTCCTCAGAAAGGTATCCATTCAAGAAGGCATATTTTACATCCATTTGATAGAGTTTGAAGCGTTTATGTGCAGCAAAAGCTAGCAACATCCTAATAGCTTCCAATCTTGCGACTGGAGCAAAGGTTTCATCATAATATATTCCTTCTTGTTGGTTGTCCCCTTGAGCAACCAATCTGGCCTTATTTCTCACGACTTGACCATTTTCATTAAATTTGTTTCGAAACACCCATTTAGTCCCAATGACACTCTTGCCTTTGGGTTTCTGGGTAAGTTTCCAAACTTGGTTTCTCTCGAATTGGTCCAGTTCTTCCTGCATGGCATTTACCCAGCTAGGATCATCCAACGCTTCTTCTATGGATTCTGGTTCAAGTTCAGAGACCATAGCAAGATTCGTGTAGTTCCTTCTAGTTCTCACACCACGCTCGGGAACACCCAAGACTTCATTCTGAGAGACATTTTTCAAGTCTCTTGAGCCTCTATGTCCTTTAGGCATAGGGTTTTGAGAAGGTGGCTCAGAAGGTTCTCGTTCTGAGTCATCAGAAGCTTGATCTTCTGAGAGTCTAAATTCCATCGACTTTGGAGAGTTAGATTCATCAGGTTCTGGAGCTTCAATGATGTCTTTAGATTTTTCTTTGGATGGAGAAGGTTTTTCCATAGGTTGGAAATCACTCTCGTCATCTATAAGAATTTTCTTTTTGGCTTTCTCAGAAGAGATATTGAGTTTCTCAAATTCATCTTCTAAGTCAGCAACCTTCTGAGACAAGTCCTTACTAAGTTCTTTGAACTTGATATGGATTGTCTCTTCAACACATTTTCTTCTCTTGTTATAAACTCTATAGGCTTTAGAGACAGAGGAATATCCTAAGAATACTCCATCATCGGATTTAGGATCAAACTTAGCTAGTTTGTCCTTTGTGTTGAGTATGAAGCACGAAGAACCAAAAACATGGAAATAGGATATGTTGGGTATTTTGTTCTTCCAAAGCTCATAAGGTGTTTTCTTCAGAATTGGTCTCAGAAAGACTCGATTCTGAATGTAGCATGAGGTGTTTACAGCCTCAGCCCAAAATCCTTTTGAAAGCCTACTTTCTAAGAGCATTGTTCTTGCCATTTCTTGAAGGCTTCGATTCTTTCTCTTAGCCACTCCATTTTGTTGAGGAGTTCTAGGAGAAGAGAATTTGTGAGCAATGCCTAGGTTTTCACAAAACTTTTCAAAAGCTTGATTCTCAAATTCACCTCCATGATCAGATCGTATGGTGTGAATATGAGAGTCTTTTTCAGTGGAAACTCTTTTCGCAAAGGCTTTAAATTTTTCAAACGTTTCTTCCTTAGAAGCTAGAAAGAATACCCTAGTGAATCTAGAATAATCATCCACTATGACAAGACCATAGCGTTTTCCAGAAAGGGAAGTCGTTCTAGTTGGTCCAAAGAGATCCATGTGAAGGAGCTCAAGTGGTTTCTCAGTAGAGATTCCACTTTTGCTAGGAAACGAGGCTTTGGTTTGTTTTCCCTTTTCACAGAAGTTGCATGTTGCATCCTTCTGATACTTAATGTTGGGAAGACCCTTTACAAGTCCTTTCTGAGAGAGCTCAGAAAGAAGCTTCATATGGGCGTGACCAAGTTTCTTATGTCAAAGCCACTTGTCTTCTTGGACAGAGACAAGGCACTTCACATTTTGATCCTTTAGGTCATCTAGATGGATAACGTAGATGTTACCAACTCGTTTTCCTTCCAGAACGATCTTGCCGTTAGTGAGATTAATCACATGGCAGCATTTTGCATAAAACTCAACTTTTAAGCCTTTGTCACAGAATTGACTAATGCTTAATAGATTGTGTGTTAAGCCATCAACTAAAAATACATCAGAGATTTGGTGAGCGGAATCCTTACCAATGTCTCCTATAACTGTGACTTTCCCTTTGGCACCATCACCGAATCGCACGGTTCCTCCTTTCTTAGGCTTGAGGTTTCTGAACCAGTGCTTGCTTCCAATCATGTGCCTCGAGCAGCCACTGTCCAGGTACCACTGCTCATCTTGGTGGTGGAGCAGTGCTTGTTGATGCACCTGCAGACACAAAGTTCACAGATTTAGGTACCCATGCTTTGTTGGGTCCTTGCTTGTTAGCTTTCTTTGCCTTTTGCCTTATCTTCTTAGAGAGGTTATGGTTCTGAGACTCAGAAACCTTTTCTTTGCCCTTTTCAGAAGCTTTTTCTTTTTGAGAAGATTTATCCTTCTGAGAAGGACCTGTCTTCTGAGAAGACTTAGCCTTCTGAGAATATTTGTTCTTCTTAGCCTTTTTGGGCAGAGAAGTTTTTCCTTTTCCTAGCATGGGGCATGTCTCAGATCCATGTCCCTCTTTGAAACATGAGATGCACATGCGATGTGATTTAGTTAAGGATGGATCAAGGTCATGGGGTTCGAAAACTTCTTCATATCCGAGTCCTCTTTTATCTTTGTAAGGTCTTTGACCTCCAAGTAAAAGGGTCATCATTTTCCCACCATTGACCATCTTAACTAGATCAAAAGTGAGAAGCTCATTTGTCTTTTGTAATTATATTAAGGCTAGTTCGGCCTTTTTGACAGTTACAGAAGACATCGTTTCTAAAGCTTTATAGAGATCGTGACTTTCAAGATATCTATTTTTAAAATCATCTCTTTCAAGTTTTAGATTCTCAACTTCTTAAATTAGTCTAGCATTTTCAGCTTCTAAGTGTTTGAAGGATTTTTTAAAATTGCTGAAACTGTTAGCTAATTCATTTGAGTCTCTCAGAAGCACTTCATAGAGTTCTGAGATCTCATCATATGAATATGAGAGAGGAGGGGAATTAGGTACCTCTTCTGACTCAGATTCTGTTTCCAAAACACAGTCAGAACCAGCCATGAAGCAGACGTTAGCTTCTTCTTTACTTGCTGGCTCAGAACCTTCGTCTTCTGAGTCACTCCAAGTAGCAGCCATTGCCTTCTTCTTCTTTTTGGGAAAAAACTTCTTTTTCCCTTTGTTCTGAGGGCACTCCGTTCTGAAGTGACCCTTTTCTCCACATCCATAGCATGTGGCTTCAGAAGGCTTTAGCTTTCCTTTCTTAGGAGTAATCTCCTTGTCTTTGCTTGGTCTTCTCTTCCAAGCTTTCTTCATCTTTCTGACCAGGAGAGAAATGTCATCGTCCTCTATTTCTAAATCTTGCTCATCTTCAGATTCAGAAACTTCTTCTTCCTTAAGTGCCTTGGAAGGTCTTCTTATTTGACTTTTAAGAGCCAGACCCTTCTGAGGCTTAGATGAAGAGGATGGTCCTCCAAGCAATCCTTCCAGCTCAATCTCATGTGTTCTGAGAGAGCCGAATAATACATCCAAACCAAGCTGACTTCGATCCTTTGCTTCTTGGATTGCAGTGACTTTAGGACGCCATCTCGAAGAGAGGCTTCTGAGGATTTTCCTTACCATCTCAGCATTGGAATAAGTCTTTCACAACACTTTGAGTTAGTTGATGATGTGTAGAAACCTTATTGATATGTTGTCAATGGTTTCATCTTGTTGCATGCTGAAGGATTCGTACTTGTGTACGAGCATGGATATTTTCGTCTCCTTGACTTCGTCATTACCTTCATGCAACATCTGAAGCCTTTCCCATATCTCCTGTGCTGTATCACACAACACTATCTTGTCGTATTCTACCTTGGGTAATGCACATAGGAGAATGTACTTGGCCTTGAAGTTTAGCTGAATTTTCTCCTTCATGTCTTGAGTCCATTCATCCTTGGGAACACGTCTGGTGTACGTTCTGGGTGCTGGAGGTGCTGCTCCAGGTTCAGCATCTGCTGCAACAACAGCTTGTTCTGTTATTGTTTGCAGAGGTTGATAATCACCGTTTTCAATCCTGTCCCATAGATCAAGACTAGTGTGTTTGATGAACAGCGTCATCCTATCAT
Organism: Aeschynomene evenia; assembly: GCA_013621005.1. NCBI lineage: Eukaryota > Viridiplantae > Streptophyta > Magnoliopsida > Fabales > Fabaceae > Aeschynomene > Aeschynomene evenia. The sequence goes on from CM024268.1 coordinate 20,396,170, forward strand.
GCCAATAGTCGAAGCTATCTCCAAGAAACATTGGAGGTCTGTTGATTGAAGCCCCATCAGATATGAACGCAGCTGGTGAGTCCATATTCCCTTCTTGGATCTTTTGCCTTGACACTGTTAAGTGCTCAACCCCTTAAGGACCGAGCTCTGATGCCAATTCAAGGTGTATTTGTGCACGAGAAGGGGGGGTTGAATCGTGCAGGTGTTTTTTAAAATTCGCTTCTAAAACTTTTCTTAGAAAGTTGTTTGACTCAGAAAGAGGGTTCAAGAGTTAACAGCGGAATGAGCTTTCTGAGAGAGTTAACGTTCTGAGAACTTTAACTTTCTGAGAAAGGTTCTTTCTGAGAGATTTAAGAACTTTTTTGAATTTGATATTTCTTAAGCTCTTTCTAAGATAAATCTTAATGAGTTAATTTGATTTAGGAACTAATTGAAAAGGTGTTTGTTGATTTTCTTTGAAAGTAAAAGTTGAGGGAAGAAAAGCTTAACACAAAGAAGTTTTATACTGGTTCGGTTCTAACTAACATACTCCAGTCCTCAACCTTCAGTTGAGAGTTCCTTAGATATTCTTCTTATTGTGCCTTCTCAGACAACACTACCTTTACCACGTAAAGGACTTTCACCACCTCACAACTCGAAGTGGATTTTCCTTGCCTCCAACACTAGAGGACTTTCCTTGCCTTAACTTGATTAAGGACTTAACCTTGCCTCACAGCAGAGGACTTAATTGCCTTAAACACTTAAGGACTTGAACTTTGCCTCAAACACGCGAGGACTTAAAACTGCCTTCTAGCAGCGAAGGACTTAGCGTTTTTCGAGTGAAGTTTTGATTTCGAAAACAACTACTAAGATTAAGATACAGACTTAGTTTTCTCTTAGTAGACTTCTAGATTTAACTTACAAATGTAAGAATTTACACCAATACAAAGCTAGAAGATTTTTTGCAAAGTTTGAAGAACAATTTAATTAAAAATTGTCTTTCTGAGAAAGTTCTAAATTTTCGCAAATGATTTTCAATTTAGCAGAGTTTTGGCACGTTTTATGAAGATTTTTAGCGCAAGAATTTCGTCACAATGCTCTGCAATTGAACTCATATATATAGGCATCAAAGACCCGCGAAAATAGAAGCTTTCACTTTGCTTATGTAGCTGTGTCTGGCTCAGAACGGCTCCCTGCTACTGTCAGCGCGAAATGAGGAACTTTTCTGACTTGCACAGTGCGCGTGTTCCCACTTCCTTGGCTTGTTGTAACGAGCTTTCTGAGAATGAATGCATCATCCATTGAGTCTTGACACTTGGTTGCTTCTGAGTCCAACTTTTTGAGAGTTGTACGGACTTCTGAGGCGAACCTTCTGAGGGAAGACCCTTCTGAGAATCACCAGTTGCCAGGTCTTCTGAGACCTTTCTGAGGCGACAGTGTTCTTCACTCAGAACTGCACTTTCACCTTTTGCGTTTCTTGAGCATCCTTTTTGATGTCTTTCACGCTATGATTTCATCTTTTAATTCATAAGGTTACTCGTTGTTTGTCTTGATCTTACTCATGGAGTTGCAAAATTTTAAGCTTTCTGAGACACTTAGCACACACATTAGCAATACCTTAAGTAAAATTTTATACTTATGGCTTACTTTGTTATCATTAAAACTTTCTTTCTCTCTAAGAGAAATACATCAATTTCTCTCAGAAGGGTTCTGGAGCTTACAATGTATTTGATGAGACTATTGTTGTTGTTCGTTTTTCCCATTAGGGTTCATGAAAGGGTTATGTCTTACGAAATTAATTTCAATGAAAAAGGGTTTCATCAATTGAAAAGTGTTTTTAATTATGTTTTATCAATGAGTTTTCATGTACGTATGTTTTCTATTGATTGAGATGATTCTAGATTAAAGTTTTAGCCATTGGCTTGTGAAAAACGTGTTTTAAAAACTCTAAAATATGAGTTTTCACGTTCGTAATCGATTACAAGAGGTTCGTAATCGATTACGAGCTGAGAATTTCCAATCGCGAGAAAACATGGCTCTCTGGTAATCGATTACAAGGTCTGTGTAATCATTTACTGTAATCGATTACAGCCCCGTTGTAATCGATTACAGCACTGCAGATTTTACGAAAATTAACTGTTTCGACCCTTTATGTACCCTAATGCGTTCTACGACTTGTATAAATGTTATATATGATCTATGCATGATTTATATATGATTATATGAGCTATAAAATATGTTTATATGTTATTATAATATAAAAGTATGAGTATATGATAATGCATGTTATATATGATTCATGTATGTTCACTATGTAGTGTTACGAGTTGTATGTATGTTTAAATGCTATGATGTATATATAGTTATTGTATGAGACGTATATGATGAATGATTACATGATGTATATGCTATGTAATGATATATATTATGCTGAAATGCTCTGAATGAATTAACTCTGTCATCCGGTAAAGGTTAAAAGATGTTCTGAAAGATACTCTGATGCTCTGAAAGATCTCTGTTAACTCTGAAAGATTTGTGATAATTAAAAGACGTTCTGAAAGATCTCTGATACTATGAAAGATTAAAATACCCTGTAGCCTTCAGCTTGTGATAAGTGTTGTAGGGAGGGGTGGCATCCTCAGCTGCAACTCCTTCACTTGAGAAAGGTGAACTGTACCCCCTCTTCCCCATATGTTTTAGGGTGAGCTCATGCCTAGGGGCCGGATTGTAGGAGTAAGGATGGGAAGGAGGTTTTTCCATGTCTGACAGATTCAAAGTAAAAGTTAATAACAAGATACTCTAAAAGAAAGCTCTAATATATGTTCTGCAATGTTACATTTTCCTTACTGATATTTAGAAGCACAGAGTACACTACACAGAGACCTTTAATTATGATATGTCATATGTATTAAGTAAAATGAACGAGACGCACCTAGGTAAGACGTTCCGGGAAAAGATTGTTTTAAACTTATATCTGAAATGAACTCATTCATGCTTCACTTATTTTATAGTTAAACCCGGGGCGGCTTCCTCTACTGAGTCACTTCCCAGTGCTCACCCTATGTTTTTCCCACCTTTTAGTGGAGCAGGCATAGCAGGATGTTGGAGCACACGAGGAGCCCGTGCAGACTTAGTTTATGATATAGTTCCTTAGATTTCAGAGACATGTCTTATTTCCTTATCAGATGTTATGATTTTTATGCTTCCGCTACGTTTATTCATTTATTATGTTTTCTGAGTCCGGATCTTTGCTAGCCGGCAGCTATTTATTTACTCGTATTTATGGTGGAGTCTCATAGGTCACAGTTTTTGGCTTATGAGGTGAGACCTAGTATTTATTTCATGTTTGTTACTTGATGGGAGTTATTTATATGATGAGGTATTTTCAGTAGATATTTGTATCGCTTATATTATTGCTTATCATATGCGCAAAGCCCTTATTTTCTATTCCGCGAATGTTTACGAAAAATCTACTCCCTCCTATTTTTCGCGTATTATATTTTAAATATAAAGATAAAACATGATAATAGGAGGTAACCCTCATGAAATAGCCTAAAATGACTTAAGCGTTAAGGGCTATGTAGTAGGGTGTTACAGTACTCGTATTAATATCAGTTTATGACTCTCTTGAATAATTGTACCCTTATTTTGGTTGGACATCCACTACAGCTCTAGCTGCAAGTTGGAGGATATTATCTATTTAAATATTTTGATGTATGGTTATGGCTCTTTGTTGGATTATGTATCTCTTTGGTCTTTCATATCTTGTTCCTTTACTCTATTGCAAAAAAAAAAAAGTGTTGTTTTTCCTAAGTGACACATTAAAAAGTTAATTACGACCTAGGCGTGATTAGCAAGTTAAGGTGTTGCATTTTGTATGAGTTTTATGTATAAGACATAGTGGTTCGCGTTGAGAAAGAGGGAGAGTGCTCGATAGGAGGCACCTCGTGGTGACTATTTTCAGTCCAAGGCATTCGCAAGCGAGGAAGTTACCTTCGCTGGCGAAGGGTGTCTCACTAGCGAGAGTGTGTCGCTAGCTAGTGAGAATCCGACGTTAGAGTGCGGTTTTTTAGCATTGTATTTTGTTCCCTCACATTATCTTTTTAATATTGCAACCATACCCCTATGTGCTAAAACCATAATGGCCCATATGAAATCTATCTCTTTGCCTCTTTGCATCATTCATTCCCCTATTATTCAATCCCTCTCTCAGAGCTCTTATAGGCTAACCACTCAACACATCCATTCTCACATGTAACCTTGCCCAATCACAAAAGAAAACATATATTCTTGATCAACAAACCAATCTCTCCATTTGTATAATGTGTTATTTGTGTATTTTACGAATCAATTTATGTGAAAAGAGTGTTTTACATATTGGAAGGTGTAAAGATTGTATTTTTATGATGTTTGGGGTACTGTCCACGATTTCTGGTTACTATTTCTGGAAGCGGACTCCAACTAGCACCCAGCTTTGGCTCGCTAGCGAAGGGTAGCTCGTCGCTAGTGAGCATCCTTCATCCAGTCACGTATTGGAGGTTCTCTAGAACTTTGTTAATCCACTAGTCAGGACAAGAATCTCGCTAATGAATGGACCCCTCTTCGCTAGTGGGTGTATGGGCTCTGTTGGCAATGCCCGTTGTTTAACAGAGCACCCTATTCAGGATTCTAAGGGCCCATTCGCTAGCAACTATCTCGGCTTCGCTACCGAATGGTATTATTGAGGAAAGTCGCTAGTGGACAGTGTTAGTTAATGAATGTCCTTATACGATAATTAAATTGCATGTTATAATTCTCTAAAATTGATTGAATAATGTTATGTGATGATAATATGCAATGTATGTATGATGTAAAGTTTGTATATGTTGTTAGCCCCTTTTGGATAAGGATTTTGATTGAAATAATACTATAAATGCTCTCTATACAAGATATGCATAGTAAACTCGCTTTAGAAGCTAGATAGAACCATATATAAATATAATTCGAAGCATATTAGTTAAGTTTCAATCCTTCAGAAGCATGACAGAATTATAAGAAGCATATTTGGTTACTTCATAAGCACATAATCAAACGCATTAAATGTTAAGAAGCTAACCTCTTTAATAACTGAACTCAATCTAGAACTTCAGAAGCATAAGTTCAAAAGCTATTTTCTTAGAAGAACTTCAGAAGCTAGATGATAAACGGAATATGCATTCAGAAGCTAGATATGACATGTGTACACTAAGAATAAAACTTAAAACAAAAGTTTCTCAATAAAATATTTTCTCTATCCTTAAACAGCATGATAAATGTCTTAATTAGAATATTATAAGTACAAAATAGAGTGTGATGCATGTTTTCATGACTCGAGACAATGGTGATATCAAAAGTGAACGTTAGTGCTCATATATATTATTTTAATCACTAATGGCTTACCTTTGAAGTTAGCAAATGTAAAAACAGGTGCCACGGTTAAGGGACAAAAGACATGGGGTTGAATGAAACATGTAGAACAATGCATGCTCCATTAGAAACACAAAAGAATGCCTTGAAGAATCAATTCAGGAATATTCATCCTCTCAAGGCACAATTACAATGCACAAGACATCAACGAGAATGAAGAAACCCAAAATTCAAATGGATACATCATATTGTTACATTCCTAGGAAGCTATAAAAGGATGCAAGATTGAATTTGAAGATATGAAGAACTAAAGGAAGCATCAAATACAATCAAAATACACTTAAGCATTCATAGTCTATATTTCTTAATGCTTTTCTTAGCCTCTGAACATATTGATCATTCTTTCTCCGGAAAGAAATCTTCTATATTGAACCTAAGTGTCATAACCTTGCTCTAACAAGTATCATATAGGATTTTGATTGAGAAGCAAACTTAGTTGCATCTAAGCTTTCAATCTGAGTGATTTGTGAGTCTTAGGACTCCATTCCTATTTTATAAGTGAGGAAAAGTCTTTCTCAATTAGAGAAAGCAAGATGAGAAAGTCTTGCTTCAGGAGGAAGTAAGCATAAGTCCTTCTCATGTGAAGAGTGGGAAAAAGTCTTGCCTCTGAAGGGGGTAAGTAAGGAAGTCCAGCTTCTGAAGGAGGTTGGCAGAAGTCTTTCCCTAGGTTGAGGGTTGGCAAGGTTCTGAATTGAAGAAAATATCAATTCAGGGGTTGTAACTTTGATTAAAGTTAGTGGAACTCAAACTAGTTGGTTTGAGCACTGGATGTAGGCATCGGATTGGCCGAACCAGTATAAAAACTTCAGAGTAATACTTCCTCAACTCTATCTCTCAATTTATTATAATTCTTAATTTATTTAATTATTATTTTATGTTGTTAAGTATTTAGAAGCATATTCAGAAGCTTATGAAACCTTAGGTCTTAAGTTAAGAACAAAACAGCCTCTGAAGTATCCTTCAGAATCTGATTTGCTCTGAATTTAAGAAACAAGCTTCTGAACAAATTTTGTTGCATTTAAAAGTGTCAACAAGCTTCTCAAGTTTGAAAAGACCATTGTAATATTTCATAAGCAAATTTTAAAAAGTTAGGAAGCACGATTCAACCCCCCTTCTCGTGCAAAATACTACTTTCATATGTGACTATGTGAAAAAATGATGTTATGATACAATATTAAAGATAAAGTTAAAAGACACAGTAACCTTCGGTTACCTATGGGGTTGGTAAGGGAGAAATGGAAACCTTATTACACCATGAATAATTGATTTTATATGATGAATGAATGTTATGCCTCTATGTAATTATTTGTATGAGATAATTTCATGATGATGTATTACTCATATATGAATTAATGTTATGTGTGATGAATGTATATGTGACTATGTGATAATAGAATGTTAAAGACAATATTATAAAATACCGTAGCCTTCGGTCACCTATGGAGTTGGTGAGGAAGGGATGACAACCTTGGTCACTGACTTCATTGGTAAGGGAATGTGAATTACCCACTCTCCCCAAAAGATTAGGATGAGCTCATGCCTAGGGGCGGTGATGTGGAGAATATAACAAAGAGGGTGAACAAACCAAAAGATAGTAATGAAAGATAAAATTAAAGAGTGTAAAGTTATGAGATTATGAGATATTTGGATATGTTTATGTATGTGCAGCAAGAAAGTAAGACATGCATGTCACTTAATATTATGTATCCTCACATGATTAAAATGAACTAAGATGCACTTAGGTTAAGTTGCTCCAGAGAACTTATAATTGTGAACTACTCATAACTGAACCTTTGTATGTCTCACTTATTCATAATAAACCCGGATGACACCTCTACGTAGTTAACTTCCCAATTTCTCACCCCTTATGTTTCCTTCCTTCTATAGAGTACCACGTCGAGTAGGACGTTGGAGCCAGAGAAGAGCCAACACAAATTTAGTTTATTTATGCTCCCACATTTATTTACTTCAGACATGTTTACCATCATCATCAGTTTATTTTATGTTATGGATTTGGTTTATCTGATGTTTCTGAGTTCGGACCTGTGTTCGTCGGTGATATTATTTATGAGTTTGTACTTGTAGTGGAGTCTCATGGGTCTTACTTTTGGCTTATGGGATAACACCTATTTATTTATTTATTCATGTTTTTGACTTGTTGAGAGATTATTTTAGTATGGATTATTTGAGTTGTTTATTATATTACATATGAGTATGATTTTTATATTTAGCGCTTATTATATACAAAAGCCCTTATTATTTTCGAAAGTTTAACTCACGAGTATTTTTCGTGTATAATATTTTTATATGAAATATTCAAGCTATGAAATCAAGACGTGACCTTTAGAAATTGGCCTAAGATGACTTAAGCATTAAGGACTAATTTTTTGGGGGTTACAAACCTCGGTCACCCCCTCTCCCTAATAGTTTAGGATGAGCTCATGCTGGGGGTCGGTGATATGGAGGAGATATACAGGAGGGTGGTATGCCAAAAGATGAAAAGTAAAGACAAGATAGAAGAGTTGTAGAACCCCCTCTCCCTAGTATTATTATTTGCATGAGTTGTAGAACCACTGAGGGAGGCCATGATCGTTTTTAAAATTTAATGAGACCTCAATATTTATTTAAAAGTTCCAATTGGTGTTTAGAAAATTAGTTAGAAAAAAATCTCACCAATATTGGAAATTATGACTTCAAGCTATTATTATTAAATTTCACATGAGTATGATTATTGAATAATCCTTTTTAATAAATTAATGATGTGGAATTAATAATATAGTGATATAATTATTTTAGACTTATTGAGAGTCTCATAATATTATGGAAATTTTTATAACGATCACATGCTATTCCAATTGTAATATTTAGAGTTTAGTGAGTAAGTAAGGTTAGAGAGAGAGGCTACGCTTGACCCGAAGCCCAACCGGAACCATCCTTAGGGATCAAGAGCCTTGTAACACCCCAATTTTCATTAAGTCCTAATCGAGGGAAATTAAGGGTAATTGACCTTGGTTAGAATTTAATTAAGTTTGGGTGGATAAGTTTCTTCTAGTAAATCATTACATGTAATGTGATCTAAGTGTATGTATGTGTTTTATATGATTTATTCGTGTTTATCATGTGCTATATGATTTATGTGTATGAATATGTGTATTCATTATATGTTATGTGAATTAAGTGCTATATGTTATTCATTTATTTTATTTTATTTTCTTTATGTGCCTATATGTGTGTTTTTAATTTATGTTTAAAGATTAGAAAAATTATATGAGTATCGTAGTATTATTTGGAACATTTTAGAGTGTTTTAGTATTTTTAAGTGACGATGGGCCCCACGGTGACTCTTAACCTAGTCACTTCATATATAAACTCTAGTAACACTCTCCACTTCAGAAAAACACTGTTTTCCTTCTCCTAAGCCGCCATAGCCATTTTTCTCTCAAGAGCTCCCTAAGCAATTGATACTCCAAACCACGAAACACACACCAAACCTTACCCAATCCATAAAACAAACTCATATTCATAATCCTCTCATCAAGTTGGAGCCTTCTACTGATTCAGTTTCTCTGTTAAGAGTCTCCGGCGTCACCGGAACCGTTCGTGGGGCTAGAGATGGAGGTTTCCAACGAGAGCAACGTCGGGAAAGGGTTTCTCTTTGCATATTTCGTGATTGTCTTCAAGAGGTAGGGGTTTAGGCATTCTATTTTCATGCATATTGATGATGATTTTATGAAATTGATATTATGGTCGTTTTTCCCATTAGGGTTCATGAAAGGGTTACTTTTTGTGAAATTATTTCAAAGAGAACATTTTTACCGATTAAAATTGTTCCTATAAGTTAAAGGTGTGTTTGAAGAAAGTTTTTCATCAATTGTATGTTCAAAAATGGCTTTTTGGGAAGAAACACTGTTGAAATCGCGAAGTTCGGCAAGCAGGTCGACGCACGACCTCCCAGGGGGCCGAGCTCGCCCTTGCGGTGGCGTCGTCATGCGACGACCGCCCAAGCGGCCAGACGCCACTCCAGCGGTGAGGCTCTGTGCTGTCTCTCACTCCTTTTACAAAAATTAACTGTTTTGACCCTTTATGTACCCTAATGCGTTCTACGACTTGTATAAGTGTTATATATGATTTATGCATGATTTATATGTGATTAGATGAGATGTAATATATGTTTATATGTTATTATAATATAAGAGTACGAATATATGATAATATATGTTATGTATGATTCGTGTATGTTCATTATGTAATGTTATGAGTTGTATGTATGTTTAAATGTTATGATGTAATGTTAAGTGATGATATTATGATATAATGCGATGTATGTGATAAAGATGTAATGAAAGGTTAAAGTAATGTAATGTAGCCTTTGGTCACTAACGGAGTGGGTAAGGGAGGGATAAGGCCTCGGTCGCCGACTTCGTTGGTAAAGGAAGGTGAAATCACGTAAAGTCAAAGTTAAAGTAAAACACTGTAGCCTTTGGTAGCTAGTGGAGTTAGTAAGGGAGGGATGGCAACCTCGGTCACCGACTGCATTAGCAAGGGAAGGTGAAAGACCCCATCTTCCAATTTATGTTAGGATGAGCTCATACCTAGGGAACCGATGATGTGGAGGATATGTGCAGGAGGGTGGTAGGCCAAACAATGTTAATGCAAGATTAAAGTTTAAGAGAGCTAAAGTTATATAGAGTGTCATGATATGTTCTTTTCCTTACTGATATTTAGAAGCACAGAGTACACTACACAGAGACCTTTAATTATGATATGTTATATGTATTAAATAAAATGAACAAGACGTACTTAGGGAAGACGTTCCAGGAAAAGATTGTTTTAAACTTATATTTGAAATGAACTAATTCATACTTCACTTATTTCATAATTAAACCCGGGGCGACTTCCTCTACTGAGATACATTATGTACTCAACCTATGTTTCCCCCCACCTTTTAGAGGATCCGATCGAGCAGGAAGTCAGAGCACACGAGGAGACCGCACAAACTTAGTTTATGATATAGTTCCTCAGATACCAGAGACATGTTTTATTCCTTTATGCAGATGTTATGATTTTTATGCTTCCGCTATATTTATTTAGTTATGTTTTCAGAGACCGTACCTATGTTAGCCGACAACTATTTATTTTACTTGTATTTATTGTGTAGTCTCATGAGTCTTGGTTTTGGGCTCGTGGGATGATACCTAGTATTTATTTATGTTTTGGTACTTTATGGGAGTATATATGAAATGACGATGTCTATTTAGAGTATGATTGTTATGTCGCTTTATATTATCGATTATGTATTTACGCAAAGCCCTTATTTTTGTATCGTAACAAATTGCGAAAATTTCACTCCCGCCTATTTACCGCGTATATGTAATTTTAAATACAAAGATAAAACATGATAACAGGAGGTAACCCTTATGAAATAGCCTAAAATGACTTAAGCGTTAAGGGCTATCTAGTAGGGTGTTACATTTTGGTATCAGATCAGGTCTATCCTACAGGGCTTGGGGTAATGGACCTGTTATGCTATTATTGCATGTACGGTAGTTATATCATGCATATGCCTCTTATATGTGTTAGTTAGTTTTGAGGTGCATGATCGGTTTGCTTGACTGTCAGGGTAACTGTGCATACTTAGCATTGATATGGAGCCTGATTAACTCGATGTTGATTGTTTTGTGTGCACAGGGACATGGCACCTAGCAGATGTAATAGGGGCAATGCTGACGACCATGAGGAGACAAGGCAAGGTAGTGGGGTTTCGTCAGAGGCATTCATGGAGATGGCAAGGGCCATGAACGGGATGGTGGACCACATGACCCAGCAGCATACCGCTCAGCCTACAGTGCAGCGGACGGGTAAGGGTATCGGCAATACCCACTTTGCATACTTCAAGATGGCGAATCCCTCTCCTTTTCTCGGCACCACAAACCCTTCAGAAGCTGAGGATTAGTTGAGGGGTATTGAAGATATCTTCACTGTGGTCCAGTGCACAGAGGTTCAGAAGACACAATTGGCCACATTCATGCTACAGATGGAAGCACGCTCATGGTGGAACAACGCTCGTCGCACTTCTGATGCGACGGGAGTAGCCATCACATGGGACATGTTTAAAGACATGTTCTATGAGAATTACTTTCCTGAGACTGTTCGTCAGCATAAGGAGACGAAGTTTCTTGATCTTCGCCAGGGCACCATGACTATCCCTGAGTACATCGCTAAGTTCGAGGAGCTCATCAGGTTTTCAGAGATTTATCAGGAGAACCCGAAGGAGAGCTGGAAGTGCATGAAGTTCTGCGCTGGACTTAACCAAGACATTAAAAGGATGATTAAGCATATGAAGATTAAAGAATACAGCGATATGGTGGACACCTGCAGGATAGTAGAGGAGACGAGTCGTCCAGTGGCTCCACAGAGGGTCGAGACTCAGAGGAGGGGTGCGGCACCTCAGCAGACTAGCCACGCCGCCCCTACTCGGTTTCAGCCATATGGTCAGCTACTAAGAACCCAGCCTCAACCTCGACCACAGCAGGAGCAGCAACGCCTAGCAGCAGCAGCACCCCTGGCTTTGCTCGCCCCACCACGATGTGCCACTTGTGACAAGGGTCACATTGGAGAGTGCCTCTTTGGGAAGAACGTTTGTTACCGTTGCGGTCAGCCAGGTCACCTAGCCAAAGAGTGCAAGGGTCTGCAATCATCTACCTCTAGGCCACAACATCAGGGACGCGTATTCACTATCAGTGCAGAGGGTGCAGAGCGCTCAGACAATCTTATCAGGGGTAAGCCTTTTGTTTTGAGTATGTGGCTTATATGCAGTTTGATCTTGTCTGTTACGGTGATGACTAGCCCTAATCATCATTGTTTGGAACCCATTTAATACGTCAGCACGGTGGGATTTGTGTGATGTATATCTAGGCCTGAAGCTGAACTACTTGTAGTTTTGTTAAGGTCCAGTTGAAGTGGGTTAAGGATAGTCGACCTTAGTTAAAAGTTGACTGCCTTGGCTAGTTAACCACGGATAGTTGCTCATCTCTGGTTGATCTTGATCTCCATATGTTTTCTTGTGTGATAACCACATCCTTGTTTTGTTTAGAAAACGAAGAGAAAAGTTTTTTCGGAAAGGGTTTTACATGCGAACTAAAGATCTATTTCCAAACTCGTTTTCTGCTCATGTTTTCAAAAGGAAGTTTTGTGAAACGCTTTCAATAAACAAGAGTGCTTTCGCTTCGACCTCTTTCACAGCCTCGATGGGATTACCCTTAGGGAAGTTTTACCCCTTTAGTTGGACCCTTACACCTTTGCTAGGTTTCCGTCATTACCAACCACCAAACTCATTCGTTGACCATGTTATGTCCCACTCCTAATGCTTTCAGTATAAAAGGAAACCTTGCCTACCCACACCGTTTGCACGACCCTAGAGAAAGACCACACTCCCTCTATATAGCTTGCATCTTCTTAGAAAACGATTCGACTACTCACATATCCACTCACACGAACCCTACCACTACAAGCCACCACATATGTTCCAACTTCACCGAACCTCAAGATACATTAGTCTCCCAAACACCACACGCCGTTAGTGAGACCTAATAGAATCCTTGAGAAACCATGTGAGAGTTAGTTCTACCGTACCCCATCATGTCATCCTGAGCACATTCCTCTTAGTGGCTTTGGATGTACGTCAGAGATGTTTACACTTCTTCTTTTGTCTTGTTTCCAAGTGATTGCGAAGGTTTGTTAAAATGAAGTTTTGTTTTCAACTTGGGTTTTAGAAAGAAACTACATACCCCATCGACCTTCAGGTATGAAGTTCCTTAAGGCTCTTTTTGCAAACCGTTTAGTTGCGAACTTGAAAATCGTTTTTGTTTTGTTTGAAAATACCTTGGGGATCTCTTACTGTGTCAGTTGTAATTATGAGTCGTAGGGTCCAATATGTTTTCCTTGTTTTTGTGGTTATTAAGGTCATGCGTTTTGGACATGGGTAGATGGTTCTAAAATAACGGTATAATGTAAGTTGAAAGAAGTTTTCGAAAGTGATTTTCTTTTATGTCTGTGAAAACATATGTGATTAAAGGCCATAGGAGTACAGACAACATGTTTTCGTTAGAGTGTATGTGAGAGACTTTAAATCTATTTTGAGAGCATAGAATTGCCTTTGATCGCAAACAAGAAGGTTTAAGCTTTTGCTTAGTTTTTGAAAATTAAGTAAATGTGTTTTGAATTATTAGGAATTGGGAATTTACTTGGGTTTTCGAAAATTCCTAAGATGATGTTTTGAAAATAGAGATGAAGCTTTTCGAGGAAAACATTTGCTTTGAACCATGGACCCTAGGAACGTAAGAATCAACTTGCACTGCAAGAATATGGAGTCATGCCTTTTATCTTGGAAAATGTATTTCAGTGTCCTTATGTCTCTGTAACAGAGGTCTTTGTCTCTTGAACTGGGTTCTCTTCGTCTGAAATGGTTTCCTGTGATATAAGGCTTGGCCTTGGGGAAACTATCTCTCTTAAAACTTGTCTTGTTTAGAACTTATTCCAATGATTTTCTTGTCAGTTTAAAGTTTTAGGCGCAGGAAAGTCTTCCTCTCATCAAGCCGGAGCCTTCTACCGATTCCGTTTCTCCGTTAAGAGTCTCCAACGTCACCGGCACCGTTCGTGGGGCTAGAGAGGGAGGTTTCCAACAAGAGCAACGTCGGGAAAGGGTTTCTCTTTGCATATTTCGTGATTGTCTTCAAGAGGTAGGGGTTTAGGCATTCTATTTTCGTGCATATTGATGATGATTTTATGAAATTGATATTATGGTCGTTTTTCCCATTAGGGTTCATGAAAGGGTTACTTTTTGTGAAATTATTTCAAAGAGAACGTTTTTACCGATTAAAAGTGTTCCTATAAGTTAAATGTGTGTTTGAAGAAAGTTTTTCAACAATTATATGTTCAAAAATGGCTTTTTGGGAAGAAACACTGTTGAAATCGCGAAGTTCTGCAAGCAGGTCGACGCACGACCGCTAGGCGGCCAGAGCCCGCCCCAACGGCCAGCAGACGCTTTAGCGGCGCAGCGTTTGCGTAAGGCCGCCCAAGCGGCCAAACGCCGCTCCAGTGGTGAGGCTCTGTGCGCGGGCCGCTTCAGCGGCCGTGGAACGCCCTAGCGCCGGTCCTGCGCTGTCTCTCACTCCTTTTACGAAAATTAACTGTTTTGACCCTTTATGTACCCTAATGCGTTCTACGACTTGTATAAGTGTTATATATGATTTATGCATGATTTATATGTAATTAAATGAGATGTAATATATGTTTATATGTTATTATAATATAAGAGTACGATTATATGATAATATATGTTACGTATGATTCGTGTATGTTCATTATGTAATGTTATGAGTTGTATGTATGTTTAAATGCTATGATGTAATGTTAAGTGATGATATTATGATATAATGCGATGTATGTGATAAAGATGTAATGAAAGGTTAAAGTAATGTAATTTAGCCTTCGGTCACTAACGGAGTGGGTAAGGGATGGATAAGGCCTCGGTCCCCGGCTTCGTTGGTAAAGGAAGATGAAATCACGTAAAGTCAAAGTTACAGTAAAACACTGTAGCCTTCGGTAGCTAGTGGGGTTAGTAAGGGAGGGATGGAAACATCGGTCACTGACTGCATTAGCAAGGGAAGGTGAAAGACCCCCTCTTCTCGTTTATGTTAGGATGAGCTCATACCTAGGGAACCGATGATGTGGAGGATATGTACAGGAGGGTGGTAGGCCAAACAATGTTAATGCAAGATTAAAGTTTAAGAGAGCTAAAGTTATATAGAGTGTTGATCAATTGCCGAATTGATTCAAATTAAAACTAGGTAACTTGTAGACAAGTGGAAAACCTATATCATTTTCCCAAGGAATTCAATAAGTGGAAAGTGATTATGCAAAGATGAATTAGGTTTGGGGATTTTGAACATGTAATGAAAACAAATCAGAAAATTCAATGAGGAATAAAATCAAATAGGTAGAACACTAGCTTAAGGAATTTGAATTGCAAAATCTATATCATTGATTCATTATCCTTTCAATGATCCTTTCAAGAATAAAATTGAATTTCAAATCCAAATTCAAATCGGAATTCAGATCCAAGTTCTTATGAAAATCTCCAAACACTCATCTTAATACACTTGAATTAGATCTGAAATTTCAAAACATAACTCAAGGTATCAAGATTGAAGCTCAATAATTCAATTACTTAGATCAGAGATCTCTAGATCTAAGCATTCTCTCAACTAAAATTTATTGATCAATAATTCAGAAATCTCTAGAATTATTAATCAATTGGATCCACAATTCAAGAATTAGAAAATCTTCATAATCCTTGAATCATGAATCAAGAAGAGGTGAGATGAGAGAATTTGAAATTCTTGAATGAATCATGAAAAAAATACCTCAAAATCACATTGCAAATCTCAATATCTTTTACAATCCTCCATCCTCAAGCTAGCTATGAGCCTAGTTCTCCATGATCATGGAGAACTCAGCAACTAAGGAGAAGGGAGAAGAGAAAAACCTAGACAGAAAAACTAGAGAGAATTCTAATTCTAAAATCTGAAATGTAAAAAATGAATTAAAGTTGTTCCCTCCAATTCTGAGCTAGGCTATTTATAGACATAAAATTAAGGTAAAATGTCTAAAAAGCCCATGGACTAAACAATTACAACACATAAGGCAAGGGTAGAATGGACATTGCACAAAATTGTAAAACTTAAGGTAACTCAACAAAACTAAGTTTCTGCCCGAAATATTGCAGCCGATTTCTGAAGCCTCTAATGGATCTTTTTGCCCTCGAGCCCTGCAGCAAAGTTGTGGCTCTATGTCTCATCGTTCCATAGCCACCAAGATCATCCAATTCCAGTGAGTATAGCATGAGATATAGGCAAAATACTGAGTGCTGCTCCAGATTGCTGTCACAATTGCTGCATCAACTTTGAGTCAACTTTTGAGCTTCTTATAGACTTCAATTGCTTTCGAGCTCTGAAGGTGAAATTAAGCCTTATGTCTTAGCTTTACAATGCAACTGAAATGAAGTTATTTCAACAACCGTAACTCTAGCTATAGCTTCTGAAACACTGGCTACTCAGGATTGCTGTTCCAGAATTCTGCAGCAAGCTTGACTCAACTTGAAGCTCCAATTTGGAATTCTTATGGTCTGAATCATCTTTCGAGTTCTTTGTCAAAGTTGTAGACCTTTGTCTAAGATTTCCAACAAGATAAAGAACACAAAATTCCAAAATCTATAACTCAAGTTATAAGCAAATTACAGAATAGTGTCACAAAGCACAAAATTGTGGAAAAATGCACAAAGTTCCAATTAAGTACCAAATGCCCAATATGATGCAAAAGTAGTTCATTCATCTCAAAAGTGGTCAAATTACATGCATACAAGAGGGGATTAACCAATAAAAATTATGCTATATCAAATTCCCCCACACTTAGCCCTTGCATGTCCTCATGCAAGACTAAGAATCAAAAGTTAACCACCTAATGAGAAAGAGGGAAATCAACAGGTGCTACTTGAATTTCAATGAATGATCCAAAAGTGCTTTGGCTCAAGACCAAGAAAGCAAGTAAAGTGGTAAGAGTTTCCAACAACCAAGCATTCCAATATCAAGGGGTACAACACACAAGCCAAGCAAAATCCCTTAAAATGCATAGATGAAATGTATGGACCTCAAGGGGTGTGTATGCTCTCAACTCACTATTATAGTGGACTTGTCTTCCTCTCAACTCTCATGTTAGACCAAACATTCAACGTAGATTTGTCAAACCTCTAAATCTCCACTACTAGCATTCAATGCACCCAAGAATCAAGAGGTCTTTGTTTTGGTTGTAATGAGGCCAAGGTGAGGGTGTGGAATGTATGGATAAGTGAGCTAAGGACCTAAGGAAATAAGACTAGCATTGGTTAGCATAAGTCACAATTAAACACAAGGGGAAATTCCACCCAAACACAATGCAAGACTTGGATTTCACTTTTTGTAACCAAGCACACAAAAGCACAAGAGCTTTGCTCTTTTTTTTTTTTCTTTAACATTTTTCACACTTAAAACATTAGGTCTTTGACCTTGAATTTCTTTTTTCATTTTTTTTACTTTTGCTTTTTCTTTTGTGTGTTTTTCTTTCTTTTTTTCCTTTTTATATTTTTTTCATGACATATAATCCACACACAATCCACACATATAATCCAACAATGACACATAGTACAAAGGAGAGTTGCAATTAGCTGATATCTGGAGTTCTAGACACTGTAATTTTGTGTTCTTTGTCTTGTTGGAAAGCTAAGATGCAGGTCTACAATTTTCATGAAGAGCACAAAACCTTATTCAAAGCTTAAGGACTTCAGAATTTAGCATAAAGTCGGGTCATCTTTGCTGCAAAATTCTGCAGCAGCAATTCCTGACCAGGCAGTAGTGCAGAGGTCATAAATAGAGCTACAAAGGTCGGATTCTCTTGATAAGACATAAGGATACATTTCATCTTCAAAGCTCGAAATCATTTGAAGCCATTAAGGAGCTCAAAATCATGCTGCAATGTCTTAGGAAGAATCTGCAAAATTGGTGAGATGCATTTATTTTTAGCATTTTATGTTAAATTGTGTGTTTCTTGCTGTGTAAGTCCTTTTTTTTTTCTAGCATTTATTATAGAATCATGCATGATTACTAGATCACATTGATTAGAGCTAGGAGGAGATTGTCATTTGGTGCTATTATTGATTCTACTCCTAACCCTAACCCTTGTTCTAGTGTTGTTTCTTGTAATCAGAATTGTGATGCAGATTTAGGTAATATGGCAGAGAAGACTTTGAGGGAATTGTGGTGCAGCTATCCTCATTTGGATGGTGACTCTCAGCAGTTTGGTACTAGAGAAACAAGTTGCAGAAGTGCAAATGATGTTCAGTATTCAGAGGCAAGCCAAAGGATGGAGCATAAGATTGATGAGTTGACTAGCTTGGTGAGACAGCTAGCCCTTGCAAATGTGGCATCCACCATTTGTGGCATTTGCTCCATGGTTGATCATTCCACATATCAGTGCCCCACATTGCAAGAGAGTGAGATAGTGACTAGAGTGTTTCTTGGTTGGCCTTTCCAGCAACAGCAGCAGGATTAACTCCATATTCCCAGACATACAATCCTGGTTGGGGAGATCATCCAAATCTAACATATGATTTCGGGTCATCCATCATCCAGGAAATTGCTCCCCCACCTGAGCCATCTTTGGCAGATTTGGTAAAGCAAATGGAAATTAACAACATTCAGTTCCAGCAAAGAACAGAACAGTTCCAGCAAGGAATAGAAGCCACTTTTCAGAATTTGCATACACAAATTGAACAAATAGCTACAACAGTTGGAGAGTTGCAAGCTCAAGGATCAGACATAGATGTCATGCATACTTTGATGGATGAGATACATACTAAGGATGAATGTCTTAATTCTGTTGATATTGAGTCTGATGTTGATCATTCTGATATGCATTCTCATTCTGGTATACATTATGATATGCATTATGAGATTTTTTATTCTGATATGCATTCTCATTCTGATATGCATCCTTCCATGCATTCTGTTATTACTCATTCTGAGATGCATTCTGATGTACATTCTGAGACTCATTCTGTTATACATTCTAATGTACATTCTGACCCTTTTGTGCATGATATTCTTGTTGATTTACCTCATGATACTAGTTCACTTTCTAAATCAGTAGTGGCTACTGATGCTTTTCTTGCAGCAGATTCCTCTCTTGTGTCTCATGTTGCAGTGCTGACACACATGTTGCAGATTTTGCATCGGCTGATTTGCAAGAAGATTGGATGATTGAGCTCTCCAGTTTCTCTGAGATGGATGCAGGCTTTGTGTGTAAGGATTGTGATTTGCTCATCCTGTGTGCTGCATGTGCTGAGATTGCTGCATGGTTGGATGTTCATTCCACTGATACACTCGTGTATTCTGAAGTGTCCAGGACTGTGGAATCTGTGATGGCTGATGTACCTGATGCATCATTTGCTTTTGATTCTATTATTTATGATTCTGTTGTTACTGACTTGTCACCCTTTTCTTTTGATAGTTTTGTAGATTATTTTAGGATAGATTCTCCTTACTTTCCTATTTTTGACTTTATAGTCTCACCTTGCATTTTGCATTGCATTCGTGTTGTCTCTCAATTTGTTGCAGATCAAGCTGAGGATTTTATCAGGATTGAGACGCAGGATTCTAAAAGCAAAAATATGTTCTGGCTTGCTGCATTTGTTCACGCTCGAACTTAGCTGTGTATTCGAGCACCGTCATCTTGCCTTGAACCAGATCCAGAAATTCCCGATCCTTGGCACTCCTTACACTGTGGGGGAAGTACTTGGTGTAGAATGCAACCTTGAAGTCATCTCAGGTAAATTGACCTTCAGCATTAACAAGGATAGGGCGAGAGGCTTCCCACCATGCCTCAGCTTGACCTTGCAGTTGCCTAGAGGGAAACTTAACCTTCTGTGCCTCAGTGCAAGGCACATCCTCAAAAATCCTCTCGATCCACAGAATCCAGCTGTCAGCAAGATTCGGATTCAGCTTCCCCTTGAACACCGGAGGCTCCCGGAACTTGAAGTCCGATACCTCTTGGCTTCATCATCCTCGGGCTGTTGAACGGCCCGTGCTTGCTCCAAAGCAGCCAGAACACGAGCGGTCATCTCGGTCTGGTTGGTCAGGGCTCGCAGGAATTCGGTGACAGAGGAATTAGGCGCGTCACGCGTCTCGTGACGGGTCTCGACGAGGTGGCATTTCCTCCTGCAATACCTGCACAACCCATGAGTTGATCAGGCTCATCTCGATGCAAAGCATTGAGGAAGCATAATGCACAGAGTATTATAGAGTTATAGAGTATGACAATGTAAGACTAGGAAATCATGAAGCACAGAATTTCAGAGACACAGATTCAAGAAGTCGGAACACACGAAAGCAAAGAAAGACCCATGTTCGGTCCGTGAGATAGAACGAACCGCTCTGATACCAAAAATGTAACATCCTAAATCTAACAGCGGAAAACACAAGATTTTTTTTTTGAATACGCGAACGAAAGATGAAACAGAATAAACCATACAACAGATGGGAAGAAGGGATAATAAAACTGAAATTAAACACCATCCAAAATATTGGGGGGAAACAAAACCCCAAAGGTACGAAGTACAACTGTATCGGAAATTACATCCATAGTGTATCAAAATAGGTCGAAAACAATGTTCATAACAACCAAAACATGTCCATGACAAAAGAGAAATAAAATACTAAAAAGAAATACAGTCTCCTTAGCTACTATCGGCGGGTACAATGTCTGGATCCTCCTCCGGGTCCTCCTCTTCTTCGTCATCCTCATCAAGCACGATCACATCCTCGTCATCCACAACTCCAGTGGATGACACCGCAACCTCAAGGACATCCTCACTCCTAGAGTCTCGATCTCCAAGGACATAGTCGGGCATCATGTCGTCCGGGTCATTCCATAGGAAGGGATTCCCCATGATGTCATTGTCAGAGAAAACCGGGGAGTTCGGAGGAGTCTCCAGGTCATATGCTGGTGCAGGCATAGGTGGTGAAGGTAGATGCTAAGGCACTCATGGGTGGTGCCTTGCGCCATGGGGCGGCTGTGGGTGGATAGGCTCTGGTGCAGGGTCCCAGTGTGGAAGGTCTGGTACATAAAACCCGAATGTAGTGGGCACAGAGGAGGTGACGGACACGAAACCGGCAATTGGGGAGTAGCGAACGGATAGCAAGTCAGCGATGGGCGGTGGCGGGGGATCCATCTCCTGGAATTGGGACATAAGAAAGAAAACGAGTATGAGAATAAAATTCTCAGTGAATCATTGTCGAAACCCGGGCTTGGTACCGCTTATGCCAACTCCAGCTGTTCAAAGTAACATCCTCCCTTTTTAGAAACTATACATTATCTTTTTAAAGAACTGAGGTGCGTTACGTTGAACAGTCAAACATCCTACTTGCCCGAACTAAGGGGATCTAAGGTCTCTTCTAGGTTATCGCGTAGCTAGCACCCTACGTAAAGTTCTATCTAACGTCACCACCTTAGAGTCCTCCTTAGGCCGTACTAATAAGGTCTCCTAGGTTGCTCCGTCGGCTTAGAACTTCTTCGTCTACATGGAACTAGGGATTAGCTGCTTTCCACTTTCATGAGCGTATGCTAAACAATTCATCATCAACGTTGGGAACACCCCGGAATACATACTTTCAAATCATCATTTCATCAGTAGGACTAAGTGTCCAATGCATGAGAACCACATCTCACCCCATAGGCCTCCCTATCCCGTGAGTATGCGCAATGCACCACAGTTCAATCAGTAGAACGGCTGGATCTAGACTAATTGAAAGTTCCACTTGACGGTAAAAACATACACAACAATCAACAACCAAACAATCCAACCAACAATCAAATATATTCCATCCAATTCCATCTCATATTATCATCAGTCAATACCAGTATCAACATATCACGGTGCATTACAGCAAATCGTAAATATCACAACAATTTCATCTCAACAATCTAGATCATTCTCATCACCACTTTATAGCTCATCAATCAATACCATATATCATAAACACAATACATAATCGATTCTACCATCATGCACGAAGCATCTTTGCTTGATGCGTCATCCTCTCTAAACACTCTCTTTTACGTGTTATGAAGCGTTTCTTCTTAAGGTCTCCTCTAAAGTTTTATGAAACATCCCAACTAATATTTGATGATGTGAGGTATCTCTTGAGAAACACCTCCAAGCTATGATCACACAACCCAAGAGGGGGGGGGGTGAATTGGTTGTGTACACTTTTTGCCAATGCTTCTTTATTATTCTAACACTTCTGCAAATCTTCAAAGATTGATCAAGTCTTTGATACTTGTTAAGAATTAGTCAAAACAATAAGAATCAACAATATACTTGTGATATCAGAATTCTTAATCAGATATGAGATACACAGAAATCAATATGTCAATGACAATGATCTAATTTTCACAGCGGTTTATCAATCACAAATATACCACAACACTTAAGATATCAAGCTTTCTAAACAATCAACTCAATTATAAAAAATAACTCTTTCAGAAATATAACACTTTCTGAATCAACTTTCTGATCTAGCTTTCTGAACTTCCTTCAGAAATCGTATCAAACTTTTGTTTCAGAATTAATATGTTTCTAAACAATTATTTCAGAATCAATTCAATCAACAACAAACAATATGATATATCTTTCAAATACAATCAGAAATCTAAGCAACAATCACACAGAAAACAATATAAGTTTCTTAAGAAAATGTTCTTGAGAAAACTAGTTACAGATTTCAAAACTCTAATATTTCTTTCTGTAAATTGTTCTTGAAGTTGTTTATTTCAGATTTCAAATACCCAAATAACAAATATCATATATCAGAAAGTTTATTACAAAAAAATTCCTTTAACTTTACTTTCTTTAACTTTCAGATTGTTGTTTCAAGTTTTGTTCTTGAGATATTCACCAGAAATCAAAACAATCAGATTATATGAACAGTTTCTAATGAATCAAACAATTAATGCAAGTAAGATAAGGTAAGAGAGGCTGGACCAATTTTATACTGGTTCGGCCAATGTGTGCCTACATCCAGTTCTTCAATCTTTCAATGATTGAGTTCCACTAGAAATGCATCAGAATCATAGATTACAATCACACACAGATATATTTTGCAACCTTCTCAGGTTCGACACTTCAGAAACTCCCTTTCCAAAGATTTTCACTCTCCAGATATCCCCTCTAGAAAGATTTTCCTACCTTGATATCCCCTCAAGGACTTTTCAGCAATCTTGCTTCTGATCACCCTTTCTATGAACCAATTCTTGAGAAATCGAATCCAATATCAGGTCTGTTTTCTCTTCCTTACTTTGCAAGCCTCAAACTCATTAAGTTTGATCAATTTCTGAAATCTTCTGCTTCAGAAATTCCTTCTCTTCTTCAATGCATGATTTTGAATCAGAACATTATTCTGCCCTCACTTTCTTGAGCCTTCTTTTCTCTTTTCTTTTTCTCTTTTAGCTCACAGCTCTTTTTCTTGCTTTCTCAATGTATCTGAGTTTCTCTCTCAGATTTTTCTTCTCGTTTAAGCTCTTTCTCTTTCTTTTTCAGACTGATTTTCCCTTGTGTTGTGTCTCACTAATTACTCTTCCATATTCCAATACAACTCGAGACTCCTCTATTTATAGAGAGCTCTTTCAAATCAAATTACATAGCTCTCATTAACGACTACATTACTTGGCGGGAAAGCTAATGATATGGATAAGGTTTATCCACTTACACATCTAACTAATTTCCCTTTTCTCACACATGTGCAAATACATTTTTCTAATTACATACACATGCACTAAAACATATACATCAGAACATAATAATCAACAAATCAACACAGTTCTGACTTCACTTTCTTATACCAGAAACTCATTAAGTTTCTGTATCACTTTCTGAACATGTACCAGAAACTCATTAAGTTTCTGAACCATCCTTGATAGCTTTCTGATTCTTCTTTCTTCTTCTGAAGATCTTCTCATGGCTTTCTCATGTGTGTATTACAAAGATTATACATTATACAACCTAATACACAACTAGTCCTATCATCTATGCTTCTATAACAAATATTACAATTGTTTCAATTACAATACATGAAGCATCTACAACTTACATTCTCAAAGTGGTTTCTCATACAAAGAAGCTTTCTGATCTTATTACAATCAATTTCACTACAGCTTCTCAATACTAACTCACTAAGTTACATGAGTTTTGTTATTATCAAAACCAAATGAGGAATTACATTAACAATATTATCTAGTATTATTATTATATAATTAGTTTCCTTACTGATTTTATCTTATTCTCAAGGATTATAAATTATTAACTTACTTAATTATCCTTTTATTCTTTATAAACTAGCTAACGTATAGTTTTATTTTTCTTAAAGTCTTAAACTCTTTTATAAATTAATTAAGACTTTTAAATTCTGATCTCCTATAATTAATATTTTTTTCAGAAATGATTTCTTATTTATTCCATTATTTTCCCTTATTTTAAAGCAATATAACTAGTGTTAACTATTTTACAGGTTATTAGTTGTTTTACTAGTAAACTTAACTTCTAAACATCTTTAACATAGTTCTACTATTTATATTAATACCAACAACCTATGTGGGTCCACTTGGTTATATCAGATTATTTTTAAAATATTTTTCTAATTACTTATTCTATCTATTAACTATTTTCAACTAGTTTTAGCATTAGAAACCAAGTGAGAAATTATTTTTAAATTATTTATCAAACCTGGACAGAATATAAATAGATCATATTTTACTCAATAAAATAATAAATAAAGTTCATAATTATTTTATTAGACCATTTATTTTAATATAAGCATTCTCTAGGTGTATTTTCACAAAACTATGTGTTAGAAAATATCTTTTATTGTTAAATAAATAATAAAATCTTTTTAAATCAGTAACCTTATTTTTCTAACACCAAAATCTTATTATTTCATAATACTAAACTCCCACATATTTTTAAGGGCACATTGTCACAATATTTCTTAAACTATGTGCATAAATAAGCTTTTTCTTACTAATATTTTTACTAAAATATTTTTCAGAACCTGATCCACCATCTTTATTTTATAAAAACCCTTTATTTCAGTGTCATAATGTTCCCAAATAATATGAATAATATTTTCTAGTCATAAAGTATTTTTAAGTGACCAATTACTCAAAAACTACCTATTTTAGGTCTTTTTCTTTCTAAATAAATATAAATACAAATAAATTTCAGAACTTAAATAATCAATTTAATGGAGTTGAAAATAAGTATCTCAGAATATAAAACTATTACTTTAATTTTTATAGCATTTACTTTAATTTTTTTAGCATTATTTTGAACAAATATACTTTTTAAAGCATTTTTCAACCAAATAAAATCAAATAAATTCCAGATCTGAGAAATAAACTTTATTTTTATTTTGGGTGAGTTATTTCAGTGAGTCCTAATTTATTTTTAAGATATCCTATATTAGAACCATTTTTACTTCATTACAAGACATATTTCTTCATAGCTTATTAATCGTTTTAGCTCATTTTTAGTGTGTACCAATGCCATTATTTTTCTTCCTCAAGATCTGATTTTTAGAGTCATATTCCAGAAGCAAGTATTATCCTTAATATTTATTTACAAGTCCTTGGGGTTCCATTATTTTATTTTAAGCTCTAACTCTTATTAGAGGTCCTTTTAAGCATTCTAGTTCATGAAACAACATCAATTTCCTTCCATGCTCTCATGGCCGCGGGTTTCACCATCAAAGGGGGTCCAAAATATGTATTTCATCCGTAGCACCATTTGCATGCATGCATGTGACCATTACAACACCAAAAATCAAGCTTTGTGTTCAAACAATGTACCAACATCATCAAAACTTATTTTAAATGGTAGATCTCATTTGAAAAACTCAAGAACACTTAGAATAATTTATTTTTGCTCAAACAAAATATTTTCACTGATTATTTTCATTTAAAAGCATTTTTATTCAATAAAAATGAAACTTTTGAAAGAATAACTCACACAAGATTAAATCCTAGAGGTGGTAGGTTGATGTTGGAGCTCTTGAAGTTTGTTCCTCTTCTTCCTTGGCCGCGAGCTTCTCCAAGGAAATGGGGTTGATTTTTGTGAGTGTGTGGTTGTTTGAGGGGTTGAATATAGTGTTTGATGGTATTGGAACTTGTAGATAAAAATAAAATGATGTAGGAGTGGTGGTGAGGTTATGGCCGAATCGTGAAGGGCTCTTGGAGGGGTGTTGAGAGAAAATTTTTCTAAGGAAAATTCTAGAGAGATTTTGACATAGTTTTGGTATACCTTTGTGGTTGTTTTGTGTGTTAGAATGAGTTGTGTGAGTTTAGAATAAATAGAGGGGGAGAGGGAGAAGTGGCCGAGCTCTTGGGCAAATGGGGGAGGGGGAGTTTGAATTTCAACCCTTGGATGGAAATCTCATTGCCTCTTTGATGACCAATGGGTGTAAGATAAGGGTACGTGGCTCTTGTCCCCTAAAGTAGGATTAGTGAGTTAATGAGGTTGTTGAGATTTTTAATCTCTCCCTCCATTTCCCTTCTTGGACGCGGCAATGCTTAGGGTTAGGGTTAGGGTATTTTTGAATTTTTGATGTCTAGGTTGAGTGTTGTAGTCTTAGGGTTATGTAGGGGTATTTTGGTAATTTCACTCGTAAAATTGACTCGGCTCTAAAATATAATATACGATCCAGGAAATTATAAGATGGTGAGTCCAAAAATTTCATCATTGAATAAAAATATTTTTGGTGCATTTAAATAAAGATTACATAGTGTTGTATGATTTTTGCATAATTTGCATGAAAGTGTCATGTGTCGCGCATGCACACGTGCTGTAGTAAATTATATATATATATATATGAATATTAAAAATAATCATATAGTTCATGTATGGATATATATAAGGATGCATTCATGTTATTACTATTAGAATCACAAACTCGTAAAAATTACTCTAACAGATAAATTCAGGAATTATTGACTACAATATATTAGAGCTATGATTTTCTGGGGTGTTACATGTAGACCAAGGGAAAAAAAGTAATGTGAATTTTTTTTCAGCCTCCGTGATGATTAACATTTCACCTGTCATCAGGTGATATGTAGATCATATTTAATAAATCTCATACATACATTATCTAATAATATATAAGATATTCATAGTATAAAGATAAAAAATAGTTAACAAATATTTACGGTATAAAGAAGAATTCTGACTACACTTTAATTAAACCTGAAATTTTATGCATGAAAAATGTGTGTCAAGTGATTTATATATTTACTTAACATTAAGTGTGAAATGAAATTATTAAATTAGGCTTAATACAACATTATTATAAAGCATACATCATGACATGCGTCATTTGATATATATTGGTGTGGTTATTTATTTAAATTTCATTAATGTTCCTCATGCTCATTTTATTCATAAGAAATAAATTTCCATCAAAATACAAAATGAAGTATTTTGAATGGTTAGATATATAATTGTGTATAAAAGTTTACAATAACAATAATAATAATAATAATAATAATAATAATAATAATAATGTATAAAATTTAAATATATATAATATACTATTGAAGATAAATAATTTTTAAAAGAAAATATATGATTCTAAGAATGTAAAAGAAAACAGTGTTAAATTAGAATTGTCTAATATAATACCTAATAGCTGAAGTTTCCCGCCAAAATCAATTTCAACCAAACTACACTTTCCAACTAAATACAGTAAAATTCCATTACATCCCAATTATCCATCCGTGTCAGTTGAGTTAAAGTACTCAATTTCCATCACATAGTTAACAAGGCTGGTTAAACGAGTTTTGTCATTTTTCATTTTAAATTTTAAATTCAAAGTAAAGCTTACTTTGTATGCTTCCTTTTTCTATTTTATATTTTTTCCCAATTTTCAATCATCTCTCTCTCATCACCATCAACAACTCTGTGTGCCTCCAAGCCCAACGCCACCACCGCTGAGGATTTGCTGCCTCTGTCCCCACATCACAGAACACCACCCGCCTCGCAGGTACAACGGTCGTCATAGCCATGGAGGTCGTAGTCCTACCCTCCATCTCCTTCACCCCCACTCGAGCTGTCTCTCTCTTTCCTCTCATCGCTGCACCCGCGGTGGCTCGCGATCGCGACATCCGCGGCTAGCTCCGCTCTTCCGATCCCTCTTTCCCCCTCTCTCACCTTCGCTTCTCTCCCTTCCTCAACCATTTCCGAATCACACAACACCAACACCACTTTCATCTTTTCCCCTCACACCATCTAGACGATGCCGATGACGATGATGAATGAAAAGGTGCGATTTTCTACCTTTTATGCATTTTGTTATTACCCTTCATTTTTCTAATTTCTTTTTTGTTAAGCTGCTGGTGGTGATGGATTAATGAGGATGATGAAGACATAATATAATATGAAGCTGATGAATGTAACACCCTACTAGATAGCCCTTAACGCTTAAGTCATTTTAGGCTATTTCATAAGGGTTACCTCTTGTTATCATGTTTAATCTTTATATTTAAAATATAATACGCGGAAAATAGGCGGGAGTAGATTTTTCGTAAACATTCGCGGAATAGAAAATAAGGGTTTTGCGCATATGATAAGCGATAATATAAGCGATACAAACATTTATTGAAAATACCTCTTCATATAAATAACTCCCATCAAGTAAGAAACATGAAATAAATACTAGGTCTCGCCCCATAAGCCAAAAATGGTGACCTATGAGACTCCACCATAAATACGAGTAAATAAATAGCTGCCTGCTAACAAAGGTCCGGACTCAGAAAACATAATAAATGAATAAACGTAGCGGAAACATAAAAATCATAATATCCGATAAGGAAATAAAACATGTCTCTGATATCTAGGGAACTATATCATAAACTAAGTCTGTCCGGGCTCCTCGTGTGCTCCGACATCCTGCTCTGTCTGCTCCTCTAAAAGGTGGGAAAAACATAGGGTGAGCACTGGAAAGTGACTCAGTAGAGGAAGCCGGCCCGGGTTTAATTATAAAATAAATGAAGCATGAATGATTTCATTTCAGATATAAGTTTAAAATAATCTTTTCCCGGAACGTCTTACCTAAGTGCATCTGATTCATTTTATTAATACATATATCATCGCATAAATAAATAAACGTCTCGGTGTCGTGTACTAGTGCCCTTAAATCATAAACAATAAATACATCATAAAATACATTTCAACACGTTAAACATCTTTATCTTTCTTTAACTGTGAGACATAACCGCCCTCCTGTCCTATCCTCCACATCACCGGCCCCTAGGCATGAGTTCATCCTAAACTAATGGGGAGAGGGGGTAATCCTTTAACATAGCGTCACTTTGTGACGTTTTAACATAGCGTCATCCAGTGGTGTTTCAACATAGTGTCACTTCGTGACGTTTTAACATAGCGTCACTTCGTGACGTTTTAACATAACGTCGCTGAGCACGTTTTGGTTATTAAGCTTTAACATTACATAATCATAGGCATATAACATTCATCACATATATCTCATCATTAATCATTATATAAATCATATAATCATGTCAACAATTTA
Source organism: Aeschynomene evenia (assembly GCA_013621005.1). NCBI lineage: Eukaryota > Viridiplantae > Streptophyta > Magnoliopsida > Fabales > Fabaceae > Aeschynomene > Aeschynomene evenia. The sequence goes on from CM024268.1 coordinate 20,425,818, forward strand.
ACTCATCATAAAAACAACACATATACTCAGTATAACATATATATCTCATAAATAATTATATATTCAAATACACAAGTCGTATAACGCATTAGGGAGCATAAAAGGATAAAAACATGTCAATTTATACTCTTTAACATCATGGAATAAACATAGCACATACACTTACTTACTCTGACATCATGGAGAATAAATAAATATAACTCCTTATCAAATAAACATGATATACAACTACTTATAAATATTATTCTCAATGCTTCTATACCTTTCATGTCATATGATCTTGTTTATTTTATTATTATTTCTTACTTATACTTTATTCTAGTTTTACTTGTACTTTGTACTCTACCCTTAAGTATCTTGTAAACTCTTATATTTTATTCATCATCAATCTTGTCTTCTATACTATTATTGTTACTATTACTATTATCATTACATATCATATATTATACATGTTGTTGTTCTTACTGTATTATTCTTTTATTATTATTATTATTAGGGTTAATATTTTATTATTATCTTCCCTATTAATATTACTATCATTATCATATTATTATTATTATTTCTACTTGTTATCTACCTATTATTAACTAATATACATGCTAATAGGTATAAGTTTATGTAATAATAATATGTAATAGTAATATACATATAGTAGTAAACTGTTTTTTTTTATTTATTTTTTTATATTTTTCTTCTTTTCATTTATTTCTATATATATATATATATATATATAGAAAGCTCGCGAGCGTGAAGCTGCCAGGAAAGCTCACGCCATACGTGTATATATATATATAGAGGAGGGATACATTTACACCGGTGTAAGATATAATATTGATCTTACACCGGTTCTAATTTTTTATTGAATATGTTTTTTTTTCAAAATCTACCGTTGGATTGAAAGCTCATATACTATAGATTATCTGTAATAAATTTTACATTAATCAGAAATCATTTGATACATTTTTTGTATGGCTATAAATCGACGTAATAAATAGTTCGCAAATGTGTGTAACTTAGAATACTTTGATCACAATCTTATAGTTGTTCAATTTATTTGAAATTTGACACATACAATCACTTTGATATATAATTGTAATTCAACGGTTGGATCGACAAAAAATATATTGTATCAAAAGTTATTGCCGGTGTAAGAGTACTAAATCTTACACCGGTGTCAATTTATCCCTCCTCATTATATATATATATATATATATATATATATATATATATATCATGTGTATCATAATAATAACAATAATAATAATAATAATAATAAGGCAAAAAATTCCTAATGGGAAAAACGACCATCAAATTAATCTCATAAAATCATCACCAATATGCATGAAAATAGAATGTCTAACCCCTACCTACCTCTTGAAGACAAAATGCTAGAATGCAAAGAGAAACATTTTTTTTCCGACGTTGCTCTCGTTGGAAACCTCTCTCTCTAGCCCCACGAACGGTCCGGTGACGCCGGAGACTCTTAACGGAGAAACAGAATCGGTAGAAAGCTCCGGCTTGATGAGAGGATTAAGAATATGAATTTATTTTCTGGATTGGGTGAGGTTTGATGGGTGTTTCGTGGTTTGGAGTATCAATGGCTTAGGGAGCTTTTGAGAGAAAGATGGCTATGGCGGCTCAGAAGAAGGAGGAGAGTGTTTTCCTCAATTGGAGAGGGTTACTAGTGTTTATATAGGGAGTGGCTAGGTCAAGAGTCATTATGGGGCCCACCGTCACTTAAATTACTAAAACACTTCAAATTGCCCCAAATAATACTATAATGCTCATATAATTAAAATACACACATAGGCACATAAAATAAAATAAAATAAATAATAATATATAACACTAACATTATCTAATAACATCATGTAACTCATATAAATATTTTATATCATCATTCCTAACCTCATGCATCATATAAATACCAATTAAAACTCATATATGCATCAAACATACACTTCCACACACAATGAACACTCACATAAATACACATAATTATCATGACATATAATTTACACACGTAATTCACATAGCATAGAATGAACACATATATACACACTTAAATCACGTCACACATAAGGGTTTGACTAGAAGAAACTTATCCACCCAAACCGAATTAAATCCTAACCAAGGTTAATTACCCTTAATCTCACTTAATTAGGATTTAATAAAAGTCGGGGTGTTACAATGAAGGTGAGGTATAAGTTCCTATGTTCTTTTGAAGCAGTCATTTTGATGATTTTTGTTTTAAAAATAGGAAAGTGAGAGTGAGAGTGAGAGTGACGGCGTTTGAGGGAAATTAGTAGTTTCTCTTTGGTACTGATATGTATGATCATTGGTTCTATAATTTCATACATTCTGTTAGATCAATTATGACTAATGCAATTTTTGAAAGTTATCAGCAATATTAGGAATTTGTTACAAACTCTATGTCTCTTTTAAATAGTTTGTTTTTTTATTTTTGTTCTTACTGTTCCCATTAATTGTTCATTATAACTTAGTTCCCATGTATTTTGCATTAAGGTTTGTTTGAAACATTCTTTGATTTCATTTTTTTATTGTTTATATTACTTTTTGATTTATGATGTTGTTGAGGTCTTGGTTTCTTATAACCAGTTAGGCTGCTGTACTACACTTTTGCCCTTTTGTCCTTTTGTTTTTTCTTTTTTGCTGTCTTATTGGCCAATCTTAGTTGTGGTGCTTTTGCTGAGGATGTAGGGTACTCTTAAATGTTCACCATATGATATTTTTGAAGGATGATTTGGTGTGCACTGATGGACTTGGCGAACATTTCTTATTCCTATTACAATACTTGACTTGATATATTTGTACATTTATGCAGTCTTAAGAGAATTGGTAAGCCTTATTTTCTTTCATGAATTAAACTTCAACATCAAAGTATGTCATATTACTAAATTTGTCTTATATTAAATTACAAATACTGAAAATGGCGAGCCATAATAGGAAGATGATTGTGCTAGAATAATCACTCAAAACTCTTGGATACTTGCTTTGCCTATTTTCTTACTAAGGGGTTCAAAGAAAGCTACTATATATAATAAAATTAAATAAAGACATCACTTCAACACATCAATTTGTCTGATAAAATGGATGATCAAAGGATGGTTTCCTGTGGAATACATGTAATTGTGTATAATCTATTTTGTTTTATTAGGTCGAATAGTGATGCTGCCCTTAGCTCTGGGTATCCCAACAACTTACAAGCTCAATTTTCATCACCAAATACTCCAATATAGTCATGTTTGCAAAGGGTTGCTCTATCTGAGGTCTGAAGTTCACAACTTAACATTAGATGTATTTAATTATCTATTTTATAAAGATGGAAGCATTTTGTAGTTGTTCTGCAATTTATATATCATTAAATATGAAATATTGTTTTGTTTACATGAACTATTCCTTGGTGAATGGTCTTGGCTGTACACAAGCTCCAAAACCTCGCAAAGAACAAAAAACCTTGACAGACATGAACCTTCAATGGTTACATTCAAGTCCTAACAATTTGATATTAAGCTCCAAATCTATATGTGATGGTATTAACAAAATAACAAGTTCTATTTTAAGTCAATTACTCTTATCCTTCTCTAATTCTCTTCTTAAGGTACTTATTCACATGTGGCATAAAGACATAGAAAAACTTCTATTTTGGTTGTTGTGCTAACTCTAGAGTGTTTGTATTGTTGAATTAAAGTGTCTTTGTCATTTGTTGTAATAAGAAGGAATCAAATTTTGGTTTGATCTATCATCATAATTTTAGTTCTAATTTTATTTCAATATTAAAGTATAGATTTGTTTAGACTTCAATAATGTCACAACGTCCCGAGGGGTGCCGTGACTAAAAATGGAGAAAAATGGAGTCGCCACCAATTTTAATTATGGAAAAATTGGAAAACCCTTATTTTATGTAAAACTGGTCTTTTCAGATATAAGGTTCGGGAGTCGAATTATGATTAGGGAAGGGTGAGAATTTAATCTCACTGCACCCCTAATACATCCGTATAAATACGGTTACCCTAGAGCAAATTATGCAAATCAATATTTATAATTTAATAACATTGAATTTCCCCTTTAACTCGAAATAAATGAAACTAAACACATAAAGAAGGGACAAAATGATTTAAAAATTAATTTTGGGTTGACAGGTTGTAGCCTGCGCCGACGTATCCTCTGGTGCAATGAGGAACTCAAACCCACGTCGTTCTTGTAGAAAACGTTTGTGTGTTGTGTCTTTTAGAAAAAAGTTAGGTACAGGACGATGCGATTCGCACAAGTACCTCAAGATAAAATTCTGAGGATGATTGTCTCATACAACAGATTAAATAATTTGTAAAAAGATTTTGTGAATTTTGATTTAATTTTAAGAAAATAAATTGCTTTTTGAAAAGGAAATAAATTATTTGGAAATATTAGCAAAATGTTTTTTAGAGTACAGGACGACATTACTCGCACAAGTACCCCACAATTTATGATCCCGAGGATGATTATCTCATACAACGAAATAATAAATTGTAAAAAAAGATTTTTGAGTTGATTTGATTTTAATTGAAAGAGAATAAAAGTTTTGATTTAAAAAGGAAATAGTCATTTTAAGAAAAAAGATATTTTTAGGATACAGGACGATGTGACTCGCACAAGTACCCTACAGTCTGTAATTTCGAGGATGATTATCTCATACAACGAAATAAATGGTAAGAAAAATGTTTTACGTATTGATTTGATTTTAATTAAAAGAAAATAAATTGTTTTTTTATTTAAAAGGGAAATAATTGTTACTTTAGGAAAAAGATATTTTTAGGGTACATGATGATGTAATTCGCACAAGTACCCTACAGTCTATTATTCCGAGGATGATTATCTCATATAACGAAATAATAAATTGTAAAGAAATAAGATGTTATAAATTTTGCTTTAGTTTTAATTGAAAGAAAAAGAATTGTTAGAAAAGGAAATGATTTATTTTTAAGAAAAAAAAAATTTCGGGATACAGGACGATATGATTCGCACCAGTACCCCACAAATAGCGATCCTCGAGGATGATTAAAATCACACAACGAGATCTTGAATAGTAAAAAAAATATTTTTGATTTTAATAAAATAAGAAAAAGATTGCATTTTGTTTGTTTTTGAAAAAGAAATAATAATAATAATAATAATAATAATAAATCAAACAAAAACCCCCCAAACCCCAATCCAATCCCTAATTCCCGTATAAGGAAAGAAGGGAAGATCAGGGGTGCTGGTGCGGCAGGCGCGAGCAGCGGAGGAGGGAGGCAGTCGCCGGCGGCGCGACGTCAGGCGAGGGGGTGTGGACGGCAGGCGCGAGCAGCGGACGAGGACGGCAGGCAAGGTGTGTGAGCAGGGAGAGAGAGAGCGCGGGAAGGGAAGCAAGGAGGCGCCTCACTGTTCTGTGGCACGGAGAAAGAGGGAAGCCGCAGCTCTTCGCGACGGCCGTGTAGCAGAAGACCAGGTCGCGGCGGTCGTCGCTGCCGCTACGTGTGTTGTTGTCGCGGTGGGTGGCTTCCGATTCTGCTACCGTGGAGCTGCTATTGCTGTCATAACTCCGTTGCTGCGAGGAGCTGAGAGAGAGAGCTTCTGCGTTCTGCCATGGCAGCTGATATGGTGGCGCGGTGGTGAGAGAGAGGGCGGTGTTGTTGTTGTTGTTGTTGCTGTTGTCTTGCTTGCTTGATGGTGATGGTTAGGTGATGGTGGTGGTGATATTGGTGGCAGGGAGCCGTGGCTGCTGTCCGGTGGTCGTCGTCGCCGCTATTACTGGCTGCGGAAGGGTGGAGGCGCCTGGCCTCCGGATTCCCTCTCTGATTTAATTTTTGCTCCCCTCTCTTCTACTCTCAAATGCACAATATATATGAGTTGTCTAGGTTAAAATTAACATTAATGTGATGAGATTGTGATTGATTTTCTGATTATGATTTGATTAAATTAGGATTGAGTATGATCATGATTGACTTTGTTTAATTGAATTTGATTTCATTTGGTTACGACTGATTATGCATGATTTGATTTGATTGAAATTATGATCACAATTTTATTTTATGTTTTTCATTTTTTTCTATTTTTTGTGTTTTTTCTATTTTTTATAAAAATCCGGACAAAATACGGTGTTTACAGTTGCCCCTCTTTACTTGTTCGTTACTAATTTGAAAATTCGTAGCTTTTGAATTAGTAAGGGACAAGTAAAGATATAAACACGTATTTTGTCCGAATATGATGATGGATGCTAGTGGAAATAAATGCAGTTTGCTGAAAGAGAAGCATGTTGCTGAAAGAAAAGCTTGTTATTGAAAGAAATGCTTATTTTTTTAAAGAAATGTTTGCTATTGAAAGAAATGCTTGTTGTGAAAGAAATGTTTGCTATTGAAAGAAATGCTTGTTGTTGAAAGAAATGTTTGCTATTGAAAGAAATGCTTGTTGTGAAAGAAATGCTTGTTGTTGAAAGAAATGCTGGTTGAAAAAATGTTTGCTGTTGAAAGAAATGTTTGTGGACTTAACTGCATGCTAGATGTGTGTGTGTGAAAACTTGTGATTGATGTAGAAAATAAATCGAGGCAAGATAACATTGAGACAAAAGTGAACATCAAGGCATGAAAATAAACATCGAAACATCGAGGCAGGAAAGTAAACATCGAGGCAGGAAAGTAAACATCGAGGCAGGAAAGTAAACATCGAGACAGGAAAGTAAACATCGAGGCAGGAAAAATAAACATCGAGGCAGGAAAATAACATCGAGGCAGGAAAATAACATCGAGGCAGGAAAAATAACATCGAGGCAAGAAAATAATATCGAGGATCGAGGCAGGAAAAATAACATCGAGGCAGGAAAATAACATCGAGGCAGGAAAATAACATCGAGGCAGGAAAAATAACATCGAGGCACGAAAATAACATCGAGGCAGGAAAAATAACATCGAGGCAGAAAAATAACATCGAGGCAGGAAAAATAACATCGAGGCAGGAAAATAACATCGAGGCAGGAAAAATAACATCGAGGCAGGAAAATAACATCGAAGCAGAAAAATAACATCGAGGCAGGAAAATAAACATCGAGGCAGGAAGGTAAACATCGAGGCATGAAAGTAAACATCGAGGCAAAAAATGTAAAGTTGATGCTGAGAAATGAAGATGTTGCACGTGGTGTGTGTTGAATGTGGTGATGATGATGTTGGCAAATTATCTTGGTCTCCTTGCCAGCTATGAAGATGATCTAGAAAGATGATGCCGCAACCACCTCTTTTCGTGACCGAGGGGATAGGAGGATTGGTTACAGGAATCACTAGTGGGGTAGATAACATGGCTATACCGAGAAACAACGTGGAATTCATGGCTCAACCAGTGGTTACGTCGTTACAAGGGTGTAACACTCTTGGTACGCCGATGGGGGAACATTTGGAGGAGCAGGCGGGATTTCGGCTAGTCCAGCCGCAACTCTGAAACACGGCTTGGTTTATGTGCATAGGAGACCAGAAGGAGCCATCGGGAATATCGGTATGCCATACGGTGGAGAAGCATATCAACAGCAAGGGGGCATACCCTGTCCTGTTGGTCCTAGGCCTCTCACACCGTATGCACAAAACTGGCAGCCGCAGCCGAATATTTGGACAGAGCCGCACGGAGGAGTGCAAGGCTTCATGGGTAATCCTCAGGCACCCCTCTATCAGCAAGAAGAAGAATTGCTGCCGAGGAACCCAGTGCAGCCTCAATTGTGTGACCCCAATATGATTGCTGATGTGCTTCGGCAACATTTTGGCTTGCAATTAAGGCCCTTGGAGAGGCCTGTGTATCGGAAGCCGTATCCAGAATGGGTTGACAGGATCCCATTCCCCAGAGGTTTTCGAGCTCCCGATTTCACTACCTTTTCAGGCGAGGATGGAAAGTCCACTATGGAACATATTAGCCGCTTTACAGTACAATGTGCTGAGGCTGGGCATAACGAGTATTTAAGGCTTCAGTTGTTTCCGTCATCTTTGACTGGGATAGTGTTTTCTTGGTACTCTTCGTTGCCGCCAAATTCTATAAATAGTTGGGCTGATATGGAAAGAGCTTTCCATGATCGTTTTTATAAAACAAGACCAGAGGCCTCATTGCTGGACTTGATTGCTATTAAGTAGAAAGGGCAGGAGCCGGTTGGAGAATTCCTTGAAAGATTCAGAAAGATTCGGGGAATCTGCAGTGCTCAGATATCAGATAGAGAATGTACAGCCATTGCAGTGAATAACATGAATCCTCAACTGAGAGAAAGGTTATTAGTTGGAGATTATTCTGACTTTGGACAATTAGCCGAAAAAGCCATGAGGTATGAACGGCTGATCCAAGAGAAAGAGCTGAAAAGAGTGGGTCGCTTTGCAATTAATAAACCTCCTCAGAATATTAATGTGGTTGAGGGAGAATCAGATGAAGAGGTAGTTTATGAAGAAGAATCTCCGGCTGGAGAAGTAATGGTAGCCGAGCTGTTGAAAAAGAACGAAGTGTACTCTTGTCCTGCCCTCACGGCAGCAAAAGGGAAGGAAAGAGTTAAACCAGGAAGTAAGGTGATAACGTGGTTTTTGCCAATATTTTATGCCCTTAATTTGGATGATTGTATGCATTTCTTTGCTCTATTTTAGCCTTTTATTGTATTTAATACAGTTTGGAATTAATTTGGACTTAATGGAAATAAAGGCTAAAGTAATAAGTTTTATGATGTTTTTGCAATACAAGGATGACCTTTGCACTTGATCTTGGATAGTTTATATTTTTGGTGCAGGTCACAGGAATTATTGGAGCAGTAGACATGAAGAACTGAGCAAGAAGCGGAGCAGTGGAATTCAGAACCGGCATCGAGCGCCCCAGCGCCATCAGCGCGCTCCAGCGCACGAAACCTACTTGAATCCATCACGTGCACAGCACTAGCGCCCTAGCGAGCTATCCGCACCCCAGCGCCGCGCCGCAATTCTGTTACAGCAGAAACCTATCTGCAAGGCCAAGCTGGGGGCCCAATTAGCTAGGGTTTGGAGACTGCTCACTCTATTTAAAGAAGGCTAATGCATCAGAAACAACACACCTCTACATACCTATTATTACTTTCATATCTTTTCTTTTCCTAGTCTACTTACTTTCAACCCTAGGCTTTTAGTTAGAGTTATTTTTCTCCATTAGGATTCCATTTTCTTCCTAGTCTAGCTCTATCTTCTTCATTGTATTTCCAACATTATTCGTCAAGCCCTTTGGGTTTTGTAAGTTACTTCTTTTAATTAATTCAGTTATTCATTTTTTCATCTTTCCATTTGCATTTATTTCTCTTTATTTTTCCCTTTATTGTTCAAGTTGTTACTTTCTTCATTCCATCTTTATTTTAAATTCCAATTTATTTTCTGCCCTTTAATTTCCTCCATGAGTAACTAAGCCTCTTGGTGGTTTATAAGAGTGTGAATATCATTGGGGTAAATTGAGGTTTTGCTCTTAATTTTGCATAAGTTTTCATTATCAAAACCATGACATATAATTTGAGATCTTAAATTGTGTGTTTAACCCCTTGTCTTGGCTTACTCGATTGAATTAGGCTAATTCATTGACATGTGTTTATGTGTTAATTGATTAATTGATGCATGGCATATCAGGATTTGGTAATGATTAATTAATTGGCTGATTAGTCTCTTTAATTAGATTAATGTGATTGGCTTTAACAATTGTTGAAAGTGAAACTAAAGGTGATATCTCACTAATTAATCTCATTCTAGGCAATTAATCATTAGAATCACAACAAAGGAGTTAGATCTAACTTCGGCGTAATTAATCAACTCATGCATTCTTCTGTAGCCAATGATAACACCCTAATGAATGTTCCACCCCATAAACCACTGTTTTTATTATTCCAATTTTATTCCAAACTATTTTTCATGCATACAAAAACCCCCTAATTGTGACAACCGTCATACAACTAGTTATGTGCATTGCTTCCTTAGCCATTCCTTGTGAGAGACGACCCTGGTTTCCACTAAACTATATTAGGGGAACTTGATTTATAAATAATTAAATTTATGGGAGTTGTTGTTAGCTCCAAGAACCCTTTACCTCATCATTGAAGGTTTTGCATGATAAAATTCTTAATTAAAATAAAAGTTTTAATTTGGTTGGACTAATGGTTTATTAAGTGTGTTCTAGGATTTAATTTACTTGATAAAATAAAAAAAGACACGTCTTGACCACCATGGGACCAAAAAGTGGCAACACATCGAAGAAGAAATATGAAAATTATTTTTCATATTTTATGAAGATCAACCACATGGACATTTATTAAAAAGGGAAAGCTTTCATGAAGACTCTATGATTTCCCAAAAATCTATTTATGGAAAGTGCATGGATTTAAATAGAAAATCTCTATTTAATCATTCATGTATCTTAATATATATAATATATATATTTTCGAAATATAAGAATTAAAATCAAATCTCTATTTTACATTCTCTCTCCTAATAAATTCGAAAATTATTATTATATATATATTCATTTCGAAAATTAAATTAAAATAGAGAATCAAAATCAAATCTCTATTTTACATAGTATCTTTCAAGATTTCGAAATTATTTATATATGGGGGAAATCTAGAAAGATCTTGTATGGAGAATTAAATGCAAAAGATTTAAAAATAATTATCTAGAATTTATTCTAGAATATATTTTGCATTTAAGTAACAGAATATTTTTTAGGACACTTTAAAAAGATTCTGTGAGCCTCCTAAAGATTCTATATGAATCTACAAGATTCCTGGAAGATTCCATGTGGGACCAAAAGATTCTGTTGAAGATTCTATTGAAGATTCTACACGAAGTTAGAAGACCTCGGAAGATTCTGTCAAGAATTTCAAGTCTAGAAGATTCCTGAAGTTTCTGTGAAGATTCCAGAAGATTCCTGAAGATTCTATCAAGATCCCGATGAATCTCAAGATTCTAGAAGAATCCCAAGCCTCAAGATACAAGATTCAAGAATTTCCAAGATTCAAGAATCAACCTTCAGAAGATTCCCTGGAAGACCATGTTTGGTGTTTTAGGATTTTCAAAAAATGAGAAATTGTGAAATCCTAATTCGTACCAACATGGAGGCACACTTGTGGAGCAAGAAAAGCTAAAAACCCTAGTCTTTCTCTCTCCAAAAGTGGCACATACAACTTGTTTGATTTAGCAAGATTGTGTGAAAAAAATGTTGAAGCAATGCACACCACAAGATCAAGGCACAATTCAAATTCAAGGGCCAAGATGAAGTTTCCTCTTTTCTAATTCTTGGTTACAAAGTTTCCATATTTAAGATCAAATAATAACCTTTGGATTAAAGGGAATTATTTGAATCAATGGCCAAGATGAAACTTCCTCTTATTTGATTTTTCTAGTTTTGGAAGATCAATTTCAAATCAAATCAAGGAGCTCTCACCGTTGAATCAAAAGATTACAAATTTAAATCAAGGGTGGAGATCAAGCTACCTAATTTTCATAATTGAGGTGTATTTTTCCTATAAATACAAGACCTCAATGCCCAAGAATTCAAGAGACTACCCCAAGATTACAAGTGCCAAAACTCTGTCAAATTGAATCCTTATTTCTCTTCATCTTCAACCTCTAAACCTCAAGTTCTTATTTTTATTTGGGTAAAGGTTGTAATTCTTAAAAGAGTGAGCTTTATTTGTTTATCCTAGCTTTGCTAGTTATTTCTTTCAGAGAAAAATCCATCAAGTTTCAAACTTAGTTGCATCTAAGTTCTTGATTGGTAAAAACCACATCTTTTATACAAAGTCCTTATTTTTGTAAGGCAAGAAGTCCTTAGAGGGTCTAAGGCAAGGTTAGAAAGTGCTTCGGTGTTGAAGGCAAGGATTGAAGTCCTTTGGAGTTGTCAAAGGCAGTTAGTCACCTAGTTGTGGTGCAAGTGAAGTCCTTTGTGGTTTTCAAAGGCAGTGAGTCACCTTGGTGAAGGTGCAGGTTGAAGTCCTTTGTGGTGTTGTAGAGGCAAGAAAGTCCACCTAGTTGTGGTGGTGATAGTGAACTCTCAGGTGAATCCTGGGGACTGGAGTAGCCACGTTGCCGAACCAGTATAAAATTTCTGTGTGTGCTTTCTCTCTTCCCTTACTCTTTATTTAATTGTTTTTACAATTTATCATTGCATATACATCATATAGCATATTGCGAAATCATCATCATCTTTTGTCTAAGTGTTGAAGGTTAAAGTTTTAACCTTTATCATTTAGAAGAGCTTGAAAGTAAATATATTTTCAAGATCTATTATAGCCTTGTCTATAGGCTAAGTTTCTGTTTATTTACTAACAATTGTTTCCGCTGTGCAAGACAAGTTTACACTTGATCTTTATTTTTTAAGTAATTTTCAGAAACAGGATTTATAGTTGGAACGTGATTCAACCCCCCTTCTCACGTTTCACTACCTTCAGTTGCGACAACAACCATCATAAGGAGCCGTATCTTTTTGATATCACAAAAGCGGAACAGATTTTCGACTTCCTTTTAAAAGACAAGCAACTGAGACTACCTGAGGGCCATGAAATCCCACCAGCTGAGAAAATAAAAGGGGTTAAGTACTGCAAGTGGCACAACTCCTGGACTCATCCTACAACAAATTGTTTGGTTTTCCGAAATGCCATTCAGAAGGGATTAAAGGAAGGGAGGTTCAAACTTGCTGACCGTGTTCAATCGGTTGTCAACGTGGAATCCAATCCTTTCCATGCAGCTAGTATCAATATGGTGTCAGTTTCGGAGGAAAGGATGATGAACAGAAACCTTCGCAGAAAGGTTTGGAAACCAAAAACAGTAGTCAACAAAGTTGATTCGAAGGTAACAATAGCCAAAAGGCGCGAAAACCCACACCCACGGAGAGTATATTCTCGAGGATATTTGGAATGGAAACCACCTAGGTGGGGACCAGGTCCTGGTGAGCATTTGTGGTCTAGACCAGGTTATAGGGGTCAACAGCCGAAACCACGGTTGACACAGAATGCCTATAGACTAGGGTATGGGAATCATCAGCCGAAACCACGGCTGGTACAGAACACCTGGGTAAGGGAGAGTGTAAATGAGGTACAGACGAAAGAAAAATCGCAGGAGACCCCAGCCGAACCACGGCTAAGTGTCTTTGACAGATTGTACCGTCCTCAGGGAGGAAGACCTTTCAGATGGGGATATGTAATTCGCAATGTACCAGTAATAGAAGATGATATTCTTCCAGAGAAGGGGAAGAAAGTGGTGGAGCTAAGCTGCCACGAGAACGGGCAAAGCCTCCGGATCACTAACCAAGATTCCAGTCAAATGGGGCGCATGATCAAGCCTAGGGGGCAACCTAAGGAGTATTGGCAGGTGAATACAGGAAAAAAGGTCGTCCCAGATGAGGTGCCTTTCCTTTCCAGGTCACAAAAAAGAAGGCTCCAAAGGAAAAGGGTTTACCAGAAATTGAAAGGAATGGTGGATATGTTACAGAAGGCAAAGGTGGTGGAAAGAGAAGAAGTGACGAGCCGTAGAAAGGATCAATGTTTAGCTGAACAGCTGGCCGACCACCTTGATGCGGTGAAAGAAATGAATCTGCAGGATATGAAAGCAGAAACTGAGATTGTTGCAGCTGTTCAAGTAACGGCCAAACCAGATGAAGTTGTGACGGCTGTTCAAATAACGGCCGAAACAGAAGCTTCGGCTACAATTGCGGAACCTTCACATGTGGTTGCACGAGCCGAAGAAGAGGCGGTAAATTTGATAAACTTGAACTTCAATGATGAGTTTGCCGACTCTGGTCTACTCAATAGTCTGTTGGAAGATGATGATCTGTTAGAATTAGTGGACAGTCCCGATAATATGATGGCTATGGTGGGTCTGTTGCCAGTAGAATTCAAAAGAAGTGGAGGACAGCAGTCTGTTTTGGAGGGAGATGTGTACGTTGAAGAAATAGAGTGGGCTTCATTTGCCAAAACCGCGGCAGAGTTACCATCTCAAAGTTCGGAAGCGGTTATGCAATTCGAACGAGGGAACATCCAGTACCATTTGAAGTCGTTATATATTAAGGTGCATATGGAGGGTCGCCCGATGACCAGAGTGCTTGTAGATGGTGGAGCAATTATGAATATCATGCCTTGGGTGATGTTTAAGAAGTTGGGCAAGACTAAGGAAGATCTGAAAGAAACAAATATGACTTTTGCCAACTTCACTGGGGGGAATACTACAGCTTTGGGCTCATACATAACGGCCTTAACAGTGGGATCTAAAACCACTAACACCATTTTCTTTGTGGTAGAAGCTCGTACCAATTACTCTCTTCTGTTAGGCCGAGATTGGATCCATGCAAATGAATGCGTACCATCTACTTGGCACCAAAAATTGATCATGTGGAATGGGGATAAGAGAGAAGTAGTGGAGGCTGATCAGAGACCTTTCTCGGCTGATATGAGAATGGCGGACGCAGTCTACTATGACCCAGGATCATTGCCAATTGCTACGCTGATCCAAGGAAAAGAAGAGGAAATCAAAGCGGTGAACTTCACCAACAATGGTTTTGAGGTAATCTTGCATGCCGAACCACGGCTTGTAGATACTATTTTTAATAAAAATTATGATTGATGAGAAAATAGCTTATCAACGGCTGCAATCTTCTTTAGCCGAGACTGTCGTCCAGGAAACGGCTGAATGGGAGATGACAGTCGATATAGAAGAAATAAGAGATGATGAACTATGTGTTGATACTGCAGGTATTGAAGAACAGGGAGAGCCGGTATCCATCCCGCAGAAACGACTAGGGTTCCAGGCCCAAGACCCGTTGATAGAGGTAAATCTCGGAACGCAGGAAAAGCCGAGAATGACTAAAATCAGCGGATTACTGGGCGATCAGGAGAGCCGAACGTTAATACGGCTGCTGAACCAGTATAAAGAATGTTTTGCTTGGGATTATCATGAGATGCCAGGTTTGTCAAGAGCTTTGGTGGAACATCGACTACTGATCAAGGAGGGCTTTAAGCCATATAAGCAGCCGCCAAGAAGAGTTAATCCTGAAATATTCTCTAAGATTAAGATAGAAATAGAGCGGTTGTTGCAAGCATGATTCATTAGAACTGCCAAGTATGTTGACTGGTTGTCGAATATAGTACCTGTAGTTAAGAAAAACGGCCAGTTGCGTATTTGTATAGATTTTAGGAATTTAAATTTGGCAACGCCTAAAGATGAATATGTAATGCCGGTGGCCGACATGTTAGTCGATGCCACAGCTAATAATAAATTCCTAACTTTTATGGATGGTCATTCTGGATACAATCAAATTTTCTTAGCAAAAGAGGGCGTGCATAAAACAGCTTTCCGTTGCCCTGGTGCTATTGGCATTTTTGAATGGGTAGTGATGCCTTTCGGCCTCAAAAATGCCGGTGCAACCTATCAAAGGGCAATGAACGCTATTTTTCACGATTTAATAGGCACTTGCATGGAAGTGTACATTGATGATATAGTGGTCAAATCAACCGATTTTGACGCACATTTAGCTGATTTAGAGCAAACGTTTAAAAGAATGAAACAATATTCGCTTAAGATGAATCCGGCTAAGTGCGCATTCGGAGTATCGGCTGGTAACTTTTTAGGTTTCCTGGTACATCAGCAGGGAATAGAAGTTGATAGTAATAAGGCTAAAGCTGTGTTAGAAGCCAGTCCTTCAAGGAACAAAAAAGAGTTACAAAGTTTAATTGGGAAGATTAATTTCCTAAGAAGGTTCATTTCGAATTCGGCTGGAAAGATGAAGGTGTTTTCCCCTTTGTTGAAGTGTAAAGGGACGGATGAGTTTATATGGGGGAAAGAACAGCAGAATGCCTTCGATCGGATTAAGCAATGCTTAGCGAATCCTCCAGTACTTGTTCCACCAACAATGGATAAACCCCTAAAGCTTTACATATCGGCAGCCGAAGACAGTATCGGCAGCTTATTGGCCCAAGACTGTGAGGAAGGAGGAGAAAGAGCGATATATTATCTGAGCCGAATTCTAAGTGAAGCCGAAACGAGATATACGCCTCTTGAGAAAATGTGTTTGGCTTTGTTCCACGCCTGTACAAAGCTAGAATACTATTTACTTCCAAGAGAAGTGTGGGTTATGTGTAAGGTTGACATTGTTAGGTATTTATTGAACAGACCCGTGCTTCAAGGTCGACTGATGAAGTGGGCAATTAAGCTAAAAGCATTTGATTTGAAGTACGTCCCATTACGAGCCGTTAAGGGACAAGTAATTGCTGATTTCTTGGCCGATCATCCGAGCGTGGACATGAATGATCCGGCTGAAAAATACCAAGCTTATGTCGGGCTAACTCCTTGGGTGATGACTTTTGATGGGTCTAAACATAAAGAGGGAGCCGGAGCAGGCATAACCGTGACAAGCCCTGATGGGGCAGAGGAGGCTTTTACATGTCGGTTAGACATTAACTGCTCTAATAACCAGGCGGAGTACCAGGCGTTGATTACAGGGCTTAAGATGATAATATCTATGGGAGTATTAGTTGTGACTATAAAGGGAGATTCACAATTGGTCATTAAGCAGTTGTTAGGGGAGTGCAGATATCCCAAGGGAAGATAATGACACAGCTAATATGTATCGGAGGTGACAATTGAGTATATCCCAAGGGAAGATAATGACACAGCTAATATGTTAGCCCAACATGCTTCTGGGTATAAGGTTATTAGTGGGGGAGTGCAGATTGGAAATGTGGATAAACAAAGGAGACCGGACTGGCGAAAGGAGTTAGTGGTATCAGTCATAGTTTTAAACAGAAAGCACTCAACTACGTCATCCTGGATAATGAATTGTTCAAAAGAAGCCAGGATGGGTTGCTTTTGAGGAAGTAGAATGAATGGGAAGGTCTATGTGATGAGGAAAGAGGAAGGTAAAGATGTCTTCCGAGTTGTGAGGCGACTCGTCGAAGCATGGACCCAAGGTGAAGACTTTTTGGTCAAGATCAACCGGTCGGAAAATCACCATGGTTGAAGAGTGAGATTGATTGAAGGGTTTGTGAGGGAAAGAGTGTTGAGAGCAAAGAAGGCGGGAAGAAAGAAAAGCCAAGAATGGTAAGAAGTATAGAGAAAATGGTAAAGTGAAGTGATGTGACAAGACTGACATACCATTTAAGAGAAAAGAGAGGTGATGTGACTAATGGTCATTTTTCGCAGCAGAAATGAAACGGCAAGAGCGATAAGACGATTATATTAAACCAGCCGAATGGATACAGCTGATTAATATAAAGGGGGCATTATGTTATCCTAAGAAAATAGTTAATAGGCGAAAGAGACGTTAGTCGAGAGCATGTAGCCGAATGAGAATAGTCGAAGTGTTGGTTAGCCGATCAAACGGATAATAACAGCAGAATGATTGCGGCTACGGCTAGAAGGGAAAACGGCTGAAGAGCGTTTGTTGAGGCAGTTGCGAAATATATGGAGGACAACTGAAGTAGTGGGGATTGAGCGTTCAGGTGAGCAAAATAGGGCGAAAAAGGAGGGCTGAAGAGGCACGAAGCTAAATGGCGAGAGATGGAGCCGGGATAAGCGCAAGAAGAGATCAAATGATAAGGGCTATATAAAGGGAGCGGTTAGCTAAGATTAAGTGATCCGAAAATCAATAGAGCAATCTTGTTATCCAGTTTCAGTCTTTTAACTTAATGTTATTTCATTCTTAGGAGTAGATGTAGTTAGAATTCATTCTTATCTTTGGTGTATTTGCAAGTTTGTTGAGAGTTAATTCAAGTCAATTCAATTTCATTCCATTCTTCGTCCATATTTCTTTTTGATTATTTTCTCCCACCTAAAGTCTTGCTTCTTCTCCTAAAGACATTTTGGGGAACTTACAGTTGAGGGCAAGATTCCCGTCCTCAGCGTAATCGCCTCCGGTCAAAGGGATCATTACGTTATCGCGTCTTCGGCTAGCAATCAGCCGAGGTTTTTTTAGCGACAACACCTCCTCCATTTTGTTATCTAATCTCGATGACATACAATAAATAATGTTATGGAAAATTATATCTACTCAAACAAATCAAAATAAACATAATGAAATTAAAAAGCTCACAAAAAATACAAGATAGGTGATATTATTGTATTACTCATGTAAAAATCCAATTAAGGATAATTACTAAACTGGTATTGCATTGAACAAATCTAACCAACTGAGTTATTCCAGCAGTTGGTACTTGCGGTGTAACAAATAATATTTTGCAAATAAATTTCTACATGACCTGACTAATAAATATATATTACATTGTAAATTTTATGTGAAACACTTTAAAGCATATAAGCGGTAAGTAATTATATAAGTTGAATGATCTGATAATTTATAATCAAGTCCATAAGTTATATAAAAATTCTCAGTTTTCAAAAAGTGTTTCGATGGAGTAATGTTAGGTACCCCACACCTCACCATCATATTTAACATCAAACCCCTCACCGTAAAAAAGTTTCCATTTTTTTAACAAGTTAGTTCTTTCCATTCCTTGTTCTTGCATGTCTACTTAGAAATTAGATGTTGTGCCAGTTTAGAATTACTCAATTCACTCTTGGCTAATATTTGCTGCATATTACTACTTAGAAACACACGAAAAATTTTGTTGAAAATGTCCTAGCATATTATATGTTGATCACTTCTGATACATATTATGCATCGTTTTGTTTTAGAATTCCATTTTCAAACAAAATAACAGGAGAAGTATTTCCAAGTGTGGTACAATTAGTTAATAACATGGGAATAAACACTGTTATTTTGAATGTTAATAGCCACAGAAAAACTTTTGCATATATACTCCAAGATATAGGCAGTCACACTAGGTGCAAAGAGATGTGAGGGAAATGATCTGTGATTTTCACTTTGATAGTCATTCTTTGCATGTAGAGTCCAAAAAATTAAAACAACTAAAACCCCTGTAGTGTCCGAATGCTTTGCTTACTTTTTTATTATTTATTTATTGGTTTGAATTTTGTAATGGTTTACCATGAAATTAGAATACATTTATAGAGTCCTTGTTGCCAATGAGATTAGTTGAATGCTATAGGCTGCAATATGCAGGTAAATAGGCAATGCAAGATGAAGAATAGAATCCTAGTGTTCAGATAATAATGAATTCCTTAATGATACTTAAAATTGTTGAGAAGCAGCGAATAATTGAAGTGATGTAATGGCTCTGTTTCTAATAGACCAGTAGAACACATATCTATGCTTAAAAGCCAAAGGATCCTATATATTTGGAATGTAGCAAAGTGGATGGAATTCTTCAAATCATAAAAGGAAAAAGAAAAAACACATATGGACGGAGTTCATTTCATTACAGTGACCCTATTTGGCAAGAACCCATTCAATTTATCACTCGTAAGAGATAATAGAGAGAGGGGCTGACCTAGTGGAGGTAGGGAACGCAAAGAAGCAAGGACAAGGGAAAGCAGAGGGCGCGACTGAGCATGGACCAGGGGTGAACGATGCGTGACTGTGCGGTGGTCGGCTCTGCTTATGGCTGCTGTTGCGCGACTGGTGGATGTTAGGGTTTATGCAATAGATAGAGAGGGGGGATTCGGGAATGGGGAAGAGGCTGAAAGCGGCGGCGTGACTGGGCTTTGATGGGCGGTGCACCGTGTCAGTTGGAGGAAGAACATCAACAGGGTCGAATGCTTGCTTGTGTGTGGAGGAGCACACGAAGGTGAAGAGGCAGAGAAAGTATTTTGTGTTATGATCTTGGTGTTTTAATCGGAATATGAGAAGGGATTGAATACAAAATACAATGATTATTGAGGACTTAAATGTAATGAAATTTAAGTTTTAAAAAAAATATAAAATAATTTTTGTTTTTAATTAACCTATAATATCAAGTTATTAGGTGGTGGGCACCAATTATTGGGTATCGAATCAATCCCCTTTATTTATAAGAAATAAATTTTCATCAAGATACAAAATGAAGTATTTTGAATGGTTAGATATATAATAATGTGTATAAAAGTTTATAATAATAATAATAATGTATAAAATTTAAATATATATAATATACTATTGAAGATAAATAATTTTTAAAAGAAAATATATGATTATAAGAATGTAAAAGAAAAAATTATTAAATTAGAATTGTTGTAAGAAAATACTAAATATAATAATAATGACAAAATACATATAGTTAATTTAATTTTAAGAAATTACAGATATATTGGGAGGCAATATTGATATAAAATAGAATTAAAATAAAATAAAATAAAATAAAAATACATAAATTATATCTAAAACTTGCTTTAGATAAAACTAGTAAATATTAAAAATCAAATTATTATCATGCTAATATTTGGAAAAAAAAATTTAAATGATGCATATGATTTTATGCTAAAACCGTTACTTATAAAGTGGTTATTCTTTCCACTATTTTGGAAGTTGTCATTTTTTTTCATATTCATCTTTCTATGAAATTAAAATAAATTAAAGAAAATAGTGAAAGTGGTATAATTGTGAAAATTACAATACTTTATTCCCCCTGAAGTTAAATGGTAACAACTCCTCTCTTCTACATGTGCATAAGGCATGGATAATTGTATAATATATTGTGTTAGCTTATATTATTATATCTAGTTCAACATATCAAATGTACTATCGGTCTTTATTCTATACATGTGTAGACCAAGGGAAAAAGAGTAATGTGAACTTTTTTTCAGCCTCCGTGATGATTAACATTTCACCTGTTATCGGGTGAGGTGTAGATCATATTTAATAAATCCCATACATACATTATCCAATAATATATAAGATATTCATAGTATAAAGATAAAAAATAATTAACTAATATTTACAGTATAAAGAAGAATTCTTACTACACTTTAATTAAACCTGAAATTTTATGCATGAAAAATGAGTGTCAAGTGATTTATATATTTACTTAACATTAAGTGTGTCACGACCCAACTCGGATCCGTTACCGGCAAATAGGACACCAAGTCCCGTGTCAGCCTTAACCTGTTTTCCACACAACCATTAAGCTAAATAACAATAACCACATCTACTTAAACAACACACATCACATAAAATCCATACATATAATAGGGTTCTCAAGGTATTATCCCCATATTCATACATAGACAATCCTATTTGTCTCGGAATCATAACAACAGAGGTTCAACAAGTCGTAAGTAGACCTACAACACATATACATAACTTAGACAATCCTATTTGTAACCTTATGGAGCATACTACAGAGACAAAAGACAATAACATAGCGCCTCTAAACATTGAGGTTCACCAAATCTAAGAGCTTGGAGGAACCGAAGGATTCGCCTCCTTGTAACATCCTAAATCTAGTAGCGGAAAACACGAGATTTTTTTTTTTGAATATGCGAACGAAAGACGGAACAGAATAGATCATTCAACAAATGAAAAGAAGGAATAATAAAACTGAAATTAAACACTATCCAAAATATTGGGGAGAATCAAAACCCCAAAAGTACGAAATACAACTGTAACGGAAATTACATCCATAAGGTATTAAAATAGGTCGAAACAATGACCATTACAACCAGTACGTTTTTATAACAAAAAGGGAATGAAATGCTAGAAAGATCAACATAAAAGAAATCCTCAGCTACAGTCACTCGGCCTTGTCAGGGTCTTCCTCTGGGTCTTCTTCCTCGACCTTCATCGGAGATACGACCGCCTCCAAGATCTCCTCGTCGTCAGACGCTCCCTCACCCGGCACATAATTGGGCTCATAATCATCTGGGGTGAACCAAAGAAATGGGTTACCCATAATGTCGTCCTCAGCGAACACAGGCGATCCGAGAGAAGACTCTGATCCCTAAGCCGGCATATGCATGGGAGGTAGAAGAGGTGCATGGTGTCCACCGGGCGGAGGATGCCCGGCTCCAACGGGTGGCTGAGGAACAAATGGCTCTGGCGGGGGATCCCACGGGGGAAGGTCCACCACGTAAAAACCGAAAGTGGTCGGGATAGCAGACGTGATGAGATGTACCCTGTAGCTAGGTGATAGCGGACAGACAGCAAATCAACGGCGGGCGGCGGGGGATCCATCACCTGGAATTGGGACATAAGAAAGAGAGCGAGTATGAGAATAAAATTCTCAGTGAATCATTGCCGATACCCGGCTTGGTACCGCTTATGCCAACTCCAGCTGTTCAAAGTAACACCCTCCATTTTAGAAAACTACACGTTATCTTTTAAAGAACTGAGGTGCGTTACGTTGAACAGTCAAACATCCTACTTGCCCGAACTAGGGGATCTAAAGTCTCTTCTAGGTTATCGCGTAACTAGCACCCTACGTAAAGTTCTATCTAACGCCACTACCTTAGAGTCCTCCTTAGGCCGTACTAATGAGGTCTCCTAGGTTGCTCCGTCAGCTTAGAACTTCTTCGTCTACATGGAACTAGGGATTAGCCGTTTTCCACTTTCATGAGCGTATGCTATACAATTAATCATCAACGTCGGGAACACCCCGAAATATATACTTTCAAATCATTTCATCAGTAGGACTAAGTGTCCAATGCATGAGAACCACATCTCACCCCATAGGCCTCCCTATCCCGTGAGTATGCGCAATGCACCACCGTTCACTCAGCAGAACGGCTGGATCTAGGCTAATCGAAAGTTTCACTCGACGGTCAGAATATACACAGCAAACAACAACCAAACAATCAAATCACCAGACAAACACATTCCATCCCATTCCATCTCATAATATCATCAGTCAGTACCAGTATCAACATAACACAGTGCATTACAGCAAATCGTAATTATCACAACAATTTCATCTCAACAATCTAGTTCATTCTCATCACCACTTTATAGTTCATGAATCAATACCATGTATCATAAACACAATACATAATCGATTCTACCATCATGCACGAGGCGCCTTTACTTGATTTGCCATCCTCCCTAAGCAGTCTCTTTTACGTGTTATGAAGCATTTCTTCTTAAGGTCTCCTCCAAAGTTTTATGAAACATCCCAATTAATATTATTTACTATTATTAAATTAATCCCTTACTGATTTTATCTTATCCTTAAAGATTATAAATTATTATCTCAATTAATCATCCTTTTATTTGTTATAAACTAGCTAATGTATAGTTTTATCTTTCTTAAAGTCACAAACTCTCTTATAAATTAATTAAAAATTTTAAATTCTGATCTCCCATGATTAATATTTATTTCAGAAATGATTTCTTATCTATTCCATTATTTTCCCTTATTTTAAAGCAACATAATTAGTGTTACCCATTTTACGGGTTATTAATTGTTTTACTAGTAAACTTAACTTTTAATACCCTTTTAATCATTTTAACATTATTATTAACTAACCTATGTGGGTCCACTTGGTCATATTAGATTATTTTTAAAATATTTTTCTCTAATTACTTATTCTATTTATTAACTATTTTTAACTAGTTTTAGCATTAGAGAACAAGTAGTGAAGTATTTTTAAGTTATTTATCAAATCTGGACAGAATATAAAAAGGTCATATTTTACTCAATAAAATAATAAATAAAGTTCATAATTATTTTATTAGACCATTTATTTTAAGAAAAACATTTTCTAGGTGTATTTTCACAAAACTATGTGTTAGAAATTATCCTTTATTGTCAAATAAATGATAAAATATTTTTAAATCAGTAACCTTATTTTTCTAACACCAAAAGCTTATTATTTCAGAATACTAAACTCCTAGATATTTTTAAAGGCATATTGTCACAATATTTCTTAAACTATGTGCATAAATAAGCTTTTTCTTACTAATGTTTTTACTAAAATATTTTCCAGAATTTGATCCACCATCTTTATTTTATAAAAACCTTTCATTTCAGTATCATAATGTTCCCAAATAATATGAATAATATTTTCTAGTCATAAGGTATTTTTAAGTGACCATTTACTCAAAATTACTTATTTTTAAGCCTTTTTCTTTCTAAATAAATATGAATAAATACAAATAAATTCCAGAACTGAAGTAATAATTTTACTGAGGTTGAAAATAAGTATCTCAGAATATAAAACTATTAAAATAATATTTATAGCATTTACTTTAATTTTTAGCATTATTTTGAACAAACTATACTTTTTAAAGCATTTTTCAACCAAATAAAATCAAATAAATTCCAGATCTGAGAAATAAATTTTATTTTTATTTTAGGTGAGCTATTTTAGTGAGTCCTAATTTATTTTTGAGTTACCTTATTTTTAGATCCATTTCTACTCCATTAAAAAGCATTTTTCTTCATAGTTTACTAATCGTTTTAGCTCATTTTTAGTGTGTATCAATACCATTATTTTTCTTCTTCAAGATCTGATTTTTAGAGTCATATTCCAGAAGCAAATATTATCCTCAATATTTATTCACAAGTCCTTTGAGTTTTCATTATTTTATTTCAAGATCTAACCCTTATTAGAGGTCTTTTTAAGCATTCTAGTTCATGAAACAACATCCACTCTCTTCCATGCTCTCATGGCCGCGGATTTCACCATCAAAAGGGGTCCAAAATATGCGTTTTATTCATAGCACCATTTGCATGCATGCATGTCTCCGTTACAACACCAAAAATCAAGCTTTATGTTCAAATAATGCACCAACATCATCAAAATTTATTTTAAACGGTAGATCTCATTTGAAAAACTCAAGAACACTTAGAATAATTTATTTTAGCTCAAACAAAATATTTTCACCGATTATTTTCACTTAAAATCATTTTTATTCAATAAAAATGAAACTTTTTGAAATAATGACTCACACAAAGTTAAATCCTAGAGGTGGTAGGTTGGTGTTAGAGTTCTTGAAGCTTGTTCTCCTTCCTCCTTGGCCGCGAGCTTCTTCAAGGAAATGGGGTTGATTTTTGTGAGTGTATGGTTGTTTGAGGGGTTGAATATGGTGTTTGATGGTGTTAGGACTTGTAAATGAAAAAATAAAATGATGTAGGGGTGGTGGTAGTGATATGGCCGAATGGTGAAGGGTCTTGGAGGGGTGTTGAGAGAAAAATTTCTAAGAGAAAAATCTAGGGAGATTTTGGCATTACTTTGACATAACCTTGAGGTAGCTTTGTGTGTTAAAATGTGTTGTGTGGGTTTAGAATATATAGAGAAAAGAGGGAGGAGTGGCCGAAGGTTTTGGGGAGGCAATAGGAAGGGTTGCTCAATCTCCACCCTTGGATGAGCATCTTGTTGCCTCCATGATGGCCAATGGGTGGAGGTTTAGACTTAATGGTGTCCCCTAAAGTGTAATTAGGTAGTTGAAGTTTGAATTTCTCCCTCCACTCTCTCCTCTTGGCCGTGACATTAGCTAGGGTTAGGGTTAGGGTATTTTTGAAGTCTAGGTTATATGGTGTAGTCTTAGGGTTATGTAGGGGTATTTTGGTAATTTCTCTTGTAAAAATGTCTCGGCTCAAAAATAGAATATACGATCCAGGAAATTAAGAAATGGTGAGTCCAAAAATTTCATCATTGAATAAAAATATTTTTGGTGCATTTAATTAAAGATTACATGGTGTTGTATGGTTTTTGCATGATTTGCATGAAAGTGCCACGTGTCGCGCATGCACACGTGGTGTAGTGAATTATGTTATATATATATATATATATACATATATGAATATTAAAAATAATCATATAGTTCATGCATTGAAATACAAGGATAAATTCATATTATTATTAAAATCATAAACTCGTAAAAATTACTCTAACAGATAAATTCGGGAATTATTAACTGTAATATATATTAGAGCTATGATTTTCAGGGGTGTTACACTCCTGATCTGCACCTGAATCTGAAAATGGTTTGTATGAATGGTGAGTCATACGCTCAGTGAATAACAGATTAAAAACATTTTATGAACAATACCATAATCATACACATACAGACATGTTAACTCCTCACGCCGTCACCATACAACATATACCACAGTTCGTCTTAATTAACGTTATTACGTACGTATATTATGTTATGTGTTTGTTTGTCTATATCTTTACAGGTTTTGATTATGTCGAAATATCTTGAAGATTGATGATAAAAGAAGATATCAAGTTAAAGGACTTCATAGTTGTCTCTAAGGTATTAGGACTTTATGTAAATCAAAGTTTAAGTAATTATAGAGACCATATTAATTATGATACTTGATTTTGAAACATATTTGATTAAATTCATTATATTCAAAACTTATTTGTGCCTTTTATGAAAAACTCATCATATAAGTTTTGATTTACATAAAAACCATTTTACAATATTTAGAAATGTTTTTATTATGTTTAAAAATGGTTTTTGCGAATGTGTAATCGATTACGATGGTAATCAATTACAACTTAAATAATTTCAAATTTACATCAACCGGCTAGATGTAATCGATTACAACAACCTTGTAATCGATTACCAAATCATGTAATCGATTACACTGTGCAGAAAAATGTATGTTTTCATGTAAAATCACAATGGTTTATGCATAGATCCTCTCATACTCTATAAATACCATTGTAATCCGGCCATTGATGTCTAATGTAACACCCTAATTAATTAACCTTATATGCTTGAGTCATACTTAGTTAATTAATCAGTCGTCTCACATCAGTCTCATAGCTAAATATATTAAACTAAAAATAATCGGGATATTTAATATTTTGTGAAAATAGGAGCATCGCATTATAACATTGATAATAGCAGATCATAATGTCATCTACAAACAAATATCCCGTCTACCATAATACAACACAAATATATAAGATATAGTACTGCCGATCATTAAGATTCGGACTTTAATACAACACTTATACTAGTCCATAATACAAATACTAAAAATCTTCAAAAATCAAGGTATTACTACTTCATCAGCACCCATACCTGCAGATTCGTCTGGAGACGAAAACGGAAAGGGGTGAGTAACTCGAAAGTAACTCAGTAGGGGTAAAATGCAAGGTGTCATCGTTTTTCGTCCCAGGTCCTTCGGGTTTATTTTTGAAATAAGTGAGATAATTATTAATTCATTTAATTAAGTTCGAAATTGTGGGATTCCCGGAGTGACATCGATTTTATATGCTTCTATGTATGGATTAACCATGAATATGCATTACATCATAATTTATATAAATGCATATGCACATACAATTAAATAAATCATACACATACATACATTAAACTTTTAACTTTCATTCTCAATTTACTTTAATATCTTTTGGCGTTACCACCCTCTCTTACTTCATCTCCGCATCACCAGACCCCTAGGCTATGAGCTCATACATGCTAGCCGTCGCTAGAACATAAAATGGGGTAGAGGGGGTATAGTGCACCTTCACTGTCCAATCAGATTGGGTCTCGAAGCCGCCAATACTTCACTGGCCAATCCGATTGGGGCTCGAAGGGTACTATTAATTTTATTTCTTTTAGTCTTATGCATCAATCACATCATAACATCATTAATATGATACTTAAACAATAATCAACCACAATTATAATATGATATAACATATATGAATGATGTCATGCATGAATAGTAATATACATATTAGACGGTGAACAATATTTCGTAAATAGTAACTTATGAATAGTGATAAGTGAATAGTAAACAGTAAACAATAAATAGTGAACAGTAAATAGTAAATAATAATTAGCAATTGATACATGGTAAATAGTGAACATTATAAAGGTAAGTGATGAATAGTAAATCATGAACATAAATAGTGAATAGTAAAAGTAAATAGTAAATAGTAAACGGTAAAAGTAAATAGTACATTGTGAAAGGTAAATAGTAAACGGTAAATAGTAAATAGTAAATGGTAGATAGTAAATAGTAAATGGTGAATAGTGAATAGTAAATAGTAAAAGTAAATAGTGAATAGTAAAAGTAAATGGTAAATAGCAATGTATGTAGATGATTAGTAAATTACATAGTAGCATTATATATATATATATGCATAGTATGAACATTATAACAATATTAAGTAAACCCCTACCTTAATTATTATACTTTGGAGAACAAAAGCGCGTGAATAGAAACCGACAGAATTTCGGTATGACGTTCAGGACACTTATTTATGTGACTAAGAATAATTATTTTCTGATGTGGAAGATCAGACAGAGCTGCAACCACAGAGCATACTAAGAAATTATTCTACTAAAATATATCTAACTATTATTTCTCTCTATTTCTTTCTCCTCTATTTCTTTCTCTAATTTTCTTCTCCTTCACTTACTCCCTTTCTTTCCCTTCTCTTTTTTCATGGTTTTCAAAACTTCCCCCCACCCCTATTTATAGTAAAATTTTTCTAATAAAATAATAATAATATCATGAATAGTAAAATACTATTTAAGATAAAATAATAATAATATCATGAATAGTAAAATACTATTTAATAAAATAATACTAATATCAGAAATAGTAAAAAGATATTAAAAATAAAATAATACTAATATCATGAATAGTAAAAGATATTATTAATATCATGAATACTAAAATTTTATTTAAGCTAATATTATCATGAATGTTAAAATAATAATATTATCATGAATAATAATATAAATAACTATTGGTAGAAATTTATAAATATGATACATTTTTATTTTATGAAGATGTGCTAACATATTTATTTTAGAGAATTGGGGTATTACATCTAACAACGTGCTTACACATTTTAAACTCTATTTTACACTTATCATTCTCAAGTTTTCATACTTATTGTGGTCATACCTTTACTTATACACTTGAGATATTAGTTTGAACAATCAACTTGTACTATCACTCTTCTAGAGAGAATTTCTTGTTGTAATCTTTATTCATACACACTTTAGATTGCAAGGGTGTTTAATTCCCTTGGTGTTTGAGTGATTTGTGAGAATCACCAAAGTTTGTAACACACCTTGGTTGTAAGGGTGAGGGATCCCATAGAAAACAAGGTGGTGAAACTTGTAAAGTTGATAAAGATAGTGGATCACCAAGAAGGAGTCTTGGAACTTGATGTAGGTCAAGTTGGGACCAAACCAGTATAATTCTTTGTGTTCGATTTTCACTCCTTCAATCTCTTTTACTTTTAAGTCATTTTCTTTGATACACATCATACTCTACACTCATCTATTCAATCTCTTTTAGTGGATATAGTTTGTTATACCAAAAGTTTTTATTGACCATACAACAAATTTGCACTCAATTCACCCCCCCTCTTGAGTTATTAGAGGCTACTTGACTAACAAGTGGCATCAGAGCTAGTTTCTTGTGATAGGCTTAACCGCTTCAAGAATATGGCCTCTAATCCAATTCTATCCGAGGGAAATGCCATAAACCGTCCACCCATGTTCAATGGCCTCCTATACCCTTATTGGAAAAGTAGAATGAGGATATTCATAGAATTTATTGATCTAGATGTGTGAGACGCTGTGGAAAATGGTCCATATATTCCTAAGAAAGTTGTTAATGGGAAAAGCATAATCAAAACTAGAGATGAGTGAGATGAAAATGAAAAGAAGAAAGTCCAATATGACCTCAAAGCCAAAAACATCATCACTTCAGCCTTAGGACATGATGAATTCTTTAGAATATCAAACTGTAAGTCCGCAAAAGAAATGTGGGATACCTTAGAAGTCACTCATGAGGGAACCAATGAAGTCAAAAGATCTAGAATCAATAGCCTTACCCGTGAGTATGAGTTGTTTAGGATGAATCCTAACGAAAGCATTCAAGATATGCAAATGAGATTCACTCACATTATCAATCATCTTGCATCTCTTCAAAAGCATTATGCAAATGAAGACTTAATCAACAAAGTCTTGAGATGTTTGAGTAGAGAATGGCAACCAAAGGTGACGGCTATTATGGAATCAAGAGACTTGGCATCCATGACGCTTCCGGCACTATTTGGCAAACTTCAAGAGCATGAACTTGAACTGTCAAGGCTAAGTCAAATTAAAGAAGGTGATAAAAAGAAGAAGAGTATTGCTCTAAAGGCATCCACAAGTGAAGGTCAAAATGATGAAGAAGATGAAGAATGGCAAGAAGATGAAGAAATTGATGAGAACATGAGTCTCTTTGTCAAGAGATTCAGTAAATTCCTAAAAAGGAATGGGAATCAAAGAAGAAGTCAATTTCTTCAAAAGAAGAACTTCATTAAGAAAGGAGAAGACAAACCAAACATTCCAAAGTGTTATGAATGCGGAGAACCGGGTCACATAAAGGTTGAATGTCCAAAACTCTCAAAGAGAAATGAGAAGTTTATCAAGAAAAAGAACTTCAATCATGAAAAGAAGAAAAGAGCATACATCACTTGGGAAAAAAATGATTCCGGCACATTGAGTGACTCCGATGATGAAGTTACAAACTTGAGTCTCATGGCCATAGACAATGAAGATCAAAATGAGGTACACACAAACTCTGATCTTTCTCCTTCTTTTGATGACTTACAAGATGCGTTTAATGAATTTCATAATGAGTTCATTGATTTAACAAAAGAATTTACTAAATCTAGGAAAACCATTAGTAAATTTGAAAAAGAAGTACTAAAGTTAAATGAAGAAATTGATAGACTTCTTAAAGAAAATAAGATCTTAGTAAATGAAGAAAGAAATACATGTTGCCTAAAATGTAAGGAATATGAAAGTAAAATTAACTCTTTCTCTCATGATGCATGCAATAAGAAAGTGGAAGGTCTAAAGATTGTTTTGTCTAAGTTTACACAAGGTAGAAACAATTTAGAGATTCTACTAGGTAATCAAAGATGCATGTATGATAAAGCGGATTTAGGATATAATCCTACTAAAAATCAAAATTTCTATAAGAATCTTTTATCTAAACCTACCACATATAGTTCTCCATTTACTACATGCTTTCATTGTGGTAAAAAGGAACATAGTGCATCAAGATGTTATATTAGAAAGTTTGGACCCTCTAAGGGTAAGCATTCTTGGGTACCAAAGGTTTCTTTGTCTACCACTAACACAAAAGGACCCAAAAAGATATGGGTACCTAAAATTGTCACTTCTTGTGTTGTAGGTAAGTCTTAAGGCAAAGATATCTAAGTGGTACGTAGATAGTGGTTGCTCCAAGCACATGACGGGGGATGCTTCACAATTATCTTGCATATCTCCTAAGAAGCATGGTCATGTTACATATGGAGACAACAACAAAGGAAAGATTCTTGGCATTGGAAAAGTAGGTAAATCTCCCACTTCCTCTATAGAAAATGTCTTGCTTGTTGAAGGTTTAGCACATAATTTGATTAGTGTAAGTCAAATATGTGATAGAGGTAATAAAGTTTCCTTTGACTCTAGATATTGTACTATAGAAGATAAAATAAGTTGTGAAGTTAAATTAATTGGTCATAGAGTTGATAATATCTATATGATTGATTTTAATGATATATCCTCAAAAGAAGTTAGTTGTCTTTTGAATAAGGAAGACGACTCTTGGCTATGACATAGAGGAATCGCTCACATTCACATGGATCATTTAAATAAACTTGTTTCAAAAGATCTAGTAATTGGTCTACCAAAGCTTAAGTTTGTAAAAGACAAGATTTGTGATGCTTGTCAAAAAGGAAAACAAGTAAAGGTCTCTTTTAAATCAAAAAACATTGTTTCTACTTCAAGACCTTTGCAACTTTTACATATGGATCTCTTTGGTCCATCAAGAACCATGAGCTTTGGAGGAAATTACTATGCACTTGTGATTGTGGATGATTTTTCTAGATATACTTGGATATTCTTCCTTGCAAGAAAGAATGAAGCCTTTCATTCATTTAAAAAACTTGCTAAGATTATCCAAAATGAGAAAGATTCAAAAATTGTCTCTATTAGAAGTGATCATGGGGGAGAATTTGAAAATGATTCTTTTGAAAAGTTTTGTGAAAAATATGGTATTGAGCATAATTTTTCCACTCCTAGAACTCCACAACAAAATGGAGTGGTTGAAAGGAAAAATAGATCCTTAGAGGAGATGGCAAGAACTATGCTTAATGAAACTAACCTTCCAAAATATTTTTGGGCCGAAGCGGTTAACACCTCTTGTTATGTTATGAATAGAGTCATCATTAGACCTATACTAAAGAAAAGCCCCTATGAGCTTTATAATGGAAGCTAAGAAAACCAAATATTACTCATTTCCATGATTTTGGATGCAAATGCTTTGTTTTAAATAATGGAAAAGATAATCTTGGAAAGTTTGATGCCAAATCGGATGAAGGTATCTTTTTAGGATATTCATTAAGAAGTAAATCATATAGAATCTATAATAAAAGAACAATGACCATTGAAGAATCCGTACATGTTGTTTTTGATGAGTCTAATCTCTTGCGATCGAGAAAGGATTGTGTTGATGATATTTCAGATGTCTTGGAAAATTTAAATATTGGCAATGACGCAAAGGAGCCAAAGAAAGAAGAAAAAGTGAAGGATGAATCTCCTAAAGAAGAAGAAGAACAAGCACATGATCTTCCAAAGGAATGGAGATTTTCAAAGGATCATCCTCTTGAAAACATCATAGGTGATATCTCAAAAGGGGTAACAACTAGAAACTCTCTCATTCATGCATTATTTAACATGGCTTTTGTTTATCAAGTTGAACCTAAACATGTAAACGAAGCAATTAATGATGAACATTGGCTTTTAGCTATGCAAGAAGAACTAAATCAATTTGAAAGAAGTCAAGTTTGGGATTTAGTACCTAGGCCTAAAAATCATCAAATAATAGGTACAAAATGGGTGTTTAGGAATAAGCTTGATGAAAATGGAATCATAGTTAGAAACAAAGCTAGATTAGTAGCAAAAGGTTATGATCAAGAAGAAGGCATATATTATGAAGAAACATATGCTCCCATTGCTAGATTAGAAGCCATTAGAATGTTGCTTGCATTTGCATCTATCATGGATTTCAAACTTTATCAAATGGATGTAAAAAGTGCATTCTTAAATGGTTTTATTCAAGAAGAAGTTTATGTAGATCAACCCCCCGGTTTTACAAATCACAGTTTTCCAAACCATGCTTATATATTGAAAAATACTTTATATGGTTTAAAACAAGCCCCAAGGGCTTGGTATGATTGTTTAAGTAATTATCTTATTGAAAAAGGTTTTGCAAGGGGAAAAGTTGATACTACTCTTTTTATAAAACAAAAAGGGATTGACATTATTTTAGTTCAAATCTATGTTGATGATATTATTTTTCGTGCTACTAATGAATGTTTATGTGGAGAGTTCTCTAATATTATGCAAAGCGAGTTTGAGATGTCTGTGATGGGAGAATTGAATTACTTCCTTGGGTTACAAATACTCCAACTTAAAGATGGCATCTTTGTTCATCAATCTAAGTATTGCAAGGAGTTACTAAAGCGTTTTGGAATGGATCAAGCAAAAGAAATTGCAACTCCTATGAGCACCTCTTGCTATCTTGACAAGGATGAAGATGGAAAATCCATAGATATCACCATGTTTCGATCTCGCTAATATTATCCGTGACAACGGTCTTGAGCAGTTCATGACTATGAGCGAAAGGTATTATCCGGATTTAATTCATATGTTCTATTCGAACCTTTCTCTTTGTAATGATGGTGTCCTGATCACTGAAGTTAAAAATGTCTCTATGGTTATTACTCCTGCTATTTTCTCTGAGATTTATGGGTTAAACACTGATGGAGCCGCCTACGAAGGCGAAAATGTTGTTCTCTTAGACTGGTCAGACGAGTATAATACTCTTGACGCTCGCCAGATGATTTGTCGTGCCGGGGCTCAGATTCTAGCACGTTTGTTGGCCGGAAACCTTACTCTCCCTTTTCGATTATTGCATTATGTATGTTAGAATTATGTATCCTAGGACTTCTAACATTGCACAGATTCTGGAGAGTGACCTGATTGCTATGTGGGGAATCCATCATGGGAAACCAATTGACTGGGCATTTCTGGTGAGAACTCGGATGATGCATGCTCTATCGAGAGGACCTCTTCCGTATGGTGCACTGATCACTCGCTTTCTACAGCATTTCGGTGTTCCACTTGACGGGGAGCAGTCCGTTCGTGCGAGGCATGATCACAATCTTCATATTCGTCCCTTTGCGCTGCATTAGATGGGTTGGATCAAGGATCCAGCGGGTAATTGGGTTCCTAAGGCAGGTGAAGCTCCTCCTCCTCCTCCAGCAGCCGCTCCTGCCGATCCGTATCCTCAGTTTGTTGTTGATTTATTGGATGAGATTAGGGGTCTCCACCTTTATACCTGGGAGCGTTTTGGTCGAGTCGATCGAGACGTGAGAAGCCTTGGTACTAGGATGTCTCACATGGAGGACAACCTAGCCGAGATTCGTGCCTCCATCCATCTACCTCCGTTCAACCCGTTTGTGATACCTGGCGGAGATGGCGACGCTCCTACGGGCGATATGGAGGCGATGAGCATTTCTAGTTTTCTTGTTTTATTCTATTTTGTATATCTGTGACCTTGGTTTGGATTACTCTTATGTTGGTTAGACTCTGTTTTCCTGTGGTTATTTTCTTTTTGGATTGTATAATATTATATTGCATATGGTTTCTTTTGTTTATCCTGTGGATTGTGACTATAGTTAGATTCTGGATTATGGATTATGTTCTAGATTATGGTTCTTGCTTTGTTTGAATTCATTGATTGCTTGTGCTTTGTGGATTGTTTGTTTATTGATTATGTCAAAAAGGGGGAGAAGTAACTTGAGTAATGGGTTATCACATTAAGGGGGAGTTATACTCCATTTTTTTTAAACTAATAATACCTTAACATCTTTTATCATTCAGGGGGAGTGACGCATGTTTGAATTATTCTAACCCTCCTTCAAGATAAAGTTTTGACATCATCAAAAAGGGGGAGACTGTGTTTGTATGTCTATATCTTTACAGGTTTTGATTATGTCGGAATATCTTGAAGATTGATGATAAAAGAAGATATCAAGTTAAAGGACTTCATAGTTGTCTCAAAGGTATTAGGACTTTATGTAAGTCTCAAAGTTTACGTAATTATAGAGACCACATTAATTATGATACTTGATTTTGAAACATATTTGATTAAATTCATTATAATCAAAACTTATTTGTGCCTTTTATGAAAAACTCATCATATAAGTTTTGATTTACATAAAAACCATTTTACAATATTTAGAAATATTTTTATTATGTTTAAAAATGGTTTTTGCGAATGTTTAATCGATTACCATGATATCGTAATCGATTACAACTTAAAGAATTTCAAATTTACATCAAACGGCTAGATGTAATCGATTACAGCAACCTTGTAATCGATTACCGTAATCGTTTACCAAATCGTGTAATCGATTACACTGTGCAGAAAAACATATGTTTTCATGAAAAATCACAATGGTTCATGCATAGATCCTCTCATACTCTATAAATACCATTGTAATCCGGCCATTGATGTCTAACAACGTGCTTACATATTTTAAACTCTATTTTACACTTATCATTCTCAAGCTTTCATACTTATTGTGGTCATACATTTACTTATACACTTGAGATATTAGTTTGAGCAATCAACTTGTACTATCACTCTTCTAGAGAGAATTTCTTGTTGTAATCTTTATTCATACACACTTTAGATTGCAAGGGTGTTTAATTCCCTTGGTGTTTGAGTGATTTGTTAGAATCACCAAAGTTTGTAACACACCTTGGTTGTAAGGGTGAGGGATCCCATAGACAACAAGAAGATAGTGGATCACCAAGAAGGAGTCTAGGAACTGGATGTAGGTCAAGTTGGGACTGAACCAGTATAATTCTTTGTGGTTGATTTTCTCTCCTTCAATCCCTTTTACTTTTAAGTCATTTTCTTTGATACACATCATACTCTACACTCATCTATTCAATATCTTTTAGTGGATATAGTTTGTTATACCAAAAGTTTTTATTGACCATACAACAAATTTGCACTCAAGTCACCCCCCTCTTGAGTTATTAGAGGCTACTTGACTAACATGTTATAGATCCCGGGAGCCAAGCCCCTCCTCAGATCTCGAGTCCCGAGAGCCCAACCCCTCCTCGGACCTCATTAAACCTCAACCCCGGGAGCCCCGCCCCTCCTCGGGCCGACTCAACAACCATGGTTCTTGTTTTAATTCTTACATTTCCATAATCACATTCGATATACATTCATGATATTATACGTCACATTCTACACGTCCAGATATCGAGTTTCGGGTAGTGGTGAACGTATGGATATGGATCTAAATCTTAATAATATGAAGAATTTGAGTTATAATCATAAAAATGGAGTTCTAGTACCTTTGTAATCGATTACAGAACCCTGTAATCGATTACTAGTATCAAATTTCATTCTGGAAGAAAATTTTCGCAAAATTTTCCAGCCTGTAATCGATTACCACTTGGCTGTAATCGGTTACAGTAATCGATAACTACTTAGCTGTAATCGATTACAGTAATCGATTACTAATACGTGTAATCGATTACGGACTTCAAAAATTTGGTTTTTAATTTCTTTGACTCATTGTAATCGATTACCAATACGTGGTAATCGATTACAATCAGTAACAGAGGCGAAATTCTGCAGAAAATTGTTCGAAAATCATCTCCAAATCCACATTTTCACCACAACCCATCCAAATCAAACATAACCAATATGCAAATCCAATCATATATCAACCATTCTCAGTCCCTATCAACTATCATAGCAAGAAATTCATAATAACATTCAAAATCATACATAAACCATAAATAACCCATTACTCACAAATTACTCCAATGAACTCACAGACACCACCCGGAGCTAGGATGAGTTACCCGGAGCTTCCCTAGTTGGTTGAAACCCTAGAGAACACATCAAAAGCCTCAAATCCTTACCAAAACCAAAAACCCCAAATATAAACCCTAAAACCCCCAATCCGAAAAATAGAGAGAAATAGACATAAAGACAGAAAAAGAAATACACTACACTTACCCACAATATACTAGATGAGGAATGATAAATTGATTTTGATGATTTATGGGTTTAGGATGAGAGGTTAGAGAAGAGGGAAAAGAGATGAGGAAGAAGAAGAAGAAGAAGAAAAAGAATGAGAGGGCGAGAGAGTTACGGGAAGTGAGGGAAGAAAGAAAGAAAAAGAAGGGAAAAAGAAGAAAAGGGGTGGGGAGGTGGGGCCCACTTGGCTCTATCTCCCCGGGTGTACCGTGATCTCTTACTCATACTAACTCGTACAACCCGAGGTATTACAATCTTCCCCCCTTAAAGAATTCGGCCCCCGAATTCAAACACATAAGGGAAAAGAGATTACCTAAAACATGAAAGAGGTGCGGATACTTGTTCCGCATGGCTTCCTCGGGCTCCCACGTAGCCTCTTGACCAGAATGGTTCCGCCAAACCACCTTCACCGTAGCGACTTCCTTAGAACGGAGTTTCCTCACCTACCGATCAACAATAGCCACTAGTTCTTCCTTATATGCCAAATTCTCATCCAAGGGTAACACTTGATGTTCAATCACGTGAGATGGATCAGATAGGTACTTCCTCAACATAGACACATGAAAGACGGGATGGATTGAGGACATCTCGGGTGGAAGTGCCAAATGATAGGCCACTGCCCCAATCCGATCCAAGATCTCGAAAGGTCCAACATATCGAGGACTCAACTTCCCTTTCTTTCCGAACCTCATAACTCCCTTCATCAGAGAGATACGGAGAAACACGTGATCTCCAACCGAAAACTCCAAATCATGCCTTCGGTTGTTAGCATAGGCCTTCTGCCTACTCTGAGCCGCTTTAAGCCTTTCCCTGATCAACTTCACCTTCTCCAATGCGTCTTGAACCAAATCGGGTCCCAACAGTGCAGCTTCACCACTCTCAAACCAACCTATGGGAGATCGACACCTTCGACCGTACAGAGCCTCAAACGGTGCCATACCAATACTGGCCTGATAGCTATTATTATAAGAAAACTCAACCAACGGAAGGTACGGCTCCTAACCATCTCCAAAATCCACCACACAAGCTCGGAGCATGTCTTCCAGAATATGAATGGTCCTCTCCGATTTTCCATTGGTTTGAGGGTGGAAGGCTGTGCTGAAGTTAAGACGAGTCCCTAAAGCTTCTTGAAAGGATCGCCAAAACCGGGAGGTGAACTGAGTCCCTCTGTTAGAGATAATGGAGACCGGAACACCATGAAGTCGTACAATGACCTCGATAAACAACTGAGCATAACGAGGCGCTCCGTATGATGTCTTAACCGGGATGAAGTGGGCCAACTTGGTCAGTCGATCCACAATCACCCATATGGAGTCAAAGCCTCGAAAACTGCAAGGTAGCCCTGTCACAAAGTCCATGGTGATCATTTCCCACTTCCATGTCGGTATCTCTATTGGTTGCAACAACCCTGCGGGTCTCTGATGTTCCGCCTTCACTTGCTGACACACCAAACATCGAGAAACAAAGTTCGCTACATCCCGTTTCATACCTTCCCACCAAAACAACTGCTTCAGATCTTAGTACATCTTGGTACAACCTAGGTGGATGGAATACTTGGAGTTATGGGCTTCCTCTAGAATAAGCCTCCTCAGATTACCCACATCGGGTACACACAAACGCTGCCCACAACGTAACACTCCCTCTGAGTCCAAAGAGAGCGTCAAATTCTTCCTTTCACTAACCTCCGTCACCAGCTCCACAAGTCTCGGGTCTTCCCGCTGCACAGACTTGATATGATCCACTAATGTGGACTGAGCCCGCACATGAGCCAAAAGCACTCCCGATCTTCCTAACTCAAAATGCATACCCTCTGCCTCCAAATGATGAATCTCTTCCACCAACGGCCTTTTTACGGGAGCAATATGGGCCAAGCTACCCATAGACTTTCTACTCAGCGCATCAGCAACAACATTCGCCTTCCCTGGGTGATACAGAATAGTGCAGTCATAATCCTTGAGCAACTCCATCCACCTTCTCTGCCTCAGATTAAGGTCTCTCTGCTGAAAGATATACTTCAAGCTCTTGTGGTCGGTCTAGATCTCACACGTCTCCCCGTAGAGATAGTGTCTCCAGATCTTAAGAGCAAAACCGACCGCAGCCATCTCCAAATCATGAGTAGGGTAGTTCTGCTCGTGTCTCTTCAACTTCCTTGATGCATAAGCAATTACTATCCCATGCTGCATCAAAACACAACCAAGCCCAATCCGAGAGGCATCGCAGTATATTGAATACCCTCCTGAACCCGAAGGCAAAACCATGACAGGAGCGGTGGTCAAGGACTTCTTCAACCTTTGAAAACTTTCCTCACAAGATTCCGACCACTAGAAAGGCACACTCTTCTGGGTTAACTGGGTGAGAGAGGCTACTATCCTTGAGAAATCCTTAACAAACCTCCGATAGTAACCGACAAGACCCAAGAAGCTACGGATCTCGGTCACTGTCGTGGGCCTCAGCCACTTTTGAACCGCCTTGACTTTCTTCGGATCTACCATGATTCCGTCTTTAGATACCACATGCCCGAGGAAGGTCACTCGGTCTAGCCAAAACTCACACTTGGAGATCTTGGCGTAAAGACTGTGATCCCTTAGTGTCTGCAACACAACCCTGAGATGATGCTCATGATCTTCCGCATTCTTGGAGTAAACCAAGATGTCATCAATAAAGATGATGACGAATCGGTCCAAGAACGGCTTAAACACCCGATTCATAAGGTCCATGAAAGCTGCCAGGGCATTGGTTAAACCGAAGGACATCACAAGGAACTCAAAATATCCATACCGGGTGCGGAAAGCTGTCTTCGGAACGTCTCCCTCCTTAATCTTCAACTGGTGGTATTCGGACCTCAAGTCAATCTTCGAGAACCAACAAGCACCTTGGAGCTGATCAAACAAATCATCGATCCGATGGAGAGGGTACTTGTTACGGATCGTCATCTTGTTAAGCTGCCGGTAATCCACGCAAAGCCTCATAGACCCATCCTTCTTTTTGACAAAAAGAACCAGAGCACCCCAAGGTGAAGTGCTCGGACGGATAAATCCCTAATCCAAAAGGTCCCTCAACTGGTCCTTCAACTCATTCAACTCTTTCGGAGCCATACGGTAAGGGGGAATAGAAACAGGTTGAGCTTCAGGGGTTAGGTCAATCCCGAACTCTATCTCCCTATCTGACGGCATCCCTAGTAACTCCTCCGGAAAGACATCTGGAAACTCTCCCACAATTGGGACCTGGTCCAAATCTGGCACTCTAGCCTCCACATCCACGACTGATGCAAAAAAACCTTGGTTCCCATGATCCATCAACTTCATGGCACTTAAGGCTGATATCAAAGAAGCGGGGGTCACACATCGATCGCCTTGAAACTCAAAGGTTAAACCATCGGGGAGGACAAATCGAACCAACTTAGCGTAGCAATCCACGTAGGCGTGACAGGAAGCTAACCAATCCATGCCTAGGATTACATCAAAATCCACCATCTCAAGAAGCACTAAGTCGGCCAAAGTGTCCATCCCGTTCACCGATACCACACACGACTTACAAACCAACCGAACCATAAGGGGTTCTCCCACCGGAGTGCTAACCCAAAAAGGATCCTCCTACGCTGTGGGTTGCTCATTAAAATGAGAAGCAAAGAACGGGGACACATATGAATGTGTAGAGCCCGGATCGAACAACACATAAGCCTCAGATGAGCCAACTTTCAAAATACCTGCCACAACCGTGTTCGACGCCTGAGCATCCTGACGAGTCAAGGAAAAGACCCTCGGCTGAGCTCTTCCTCCTCCACCTTGACCTCGACCTCTGTTTCCTCTAGTTGCCCCTCGACCTCCTTTCCCGGAAGAACTACCCAGAGACATAGCTGAATAAGATGGTGTGGGCAAGATGGGTGCTTGATGCCCAGCAGCTCCCCCAGCAAGGCGTGGACAATCTCCGATAAAATGCCCTGCTTGTCCACATCCGTAGCATACATTCTGGTTTGGGCGACATGCTCCATGATGGAATCTCCCACACTGCTTGCAATGAGGGCGCTGAGGACCTTGGGGTCCAGACCACTGCGTGTTCGACTGAGAAGCACTGCTTGCTTGGGGTCTCATCCCTGACATGGCCCTAGGGGTGGATCATGAGGAGTTGGAACCACTCCCAAGAGCAAACCTCTGATGTTGATAACCGTGGGACCCACCAGAACTGGATCCTCTGGAGAACTACCCTGTAGTCTTCTTTTTCTTCTCAAATCCCCTATTCGGCTTGTCTTTTTCCCTTGAGTTTTCAATGCCCACAACGGTATCCATCACCTGAGAGAACGTCTTCCTTCCTATCTCATTGTGCAGAATGGAACGCATCGGTTCCCTGAGCCCCTTCACAAACCTTGTCAGTTTTCTATTTTCAGTGGTGATCTCATGCGGCGCATAGCGACATAATCGAGTAAATTGTGTAGCATACTCGACTACAGACATGCCCGGAGTCTGCTTCAGCTTGAGGAACTGCTCCACTAGCAGCTCCCTTCAGTTCTCAGAAAAGAATCTTGCTCTGAAAGCTTCAGTAAACTCCTCCCATACTGACGGGGCCTTCTCATGTTTGCCCTCTCAATTAACCAGGTCTCATACCAGTGAACTGCAGTTCCTTGAAGGGTGTAGGTCACCAGATCCACGACACTTACATCATGGCATCAAAGGGCACGTAGAGCCCTAGTGGCCCGATCCAAGAAATCCTCTGGGTCTTCCTCCATGGACTCCCTAGAAAAAGTCGGTGGGTTCAGCCTCAGATATGCCTCCATTGTCACCTCATGAGTACCAAAAACTTGCGGCCCTGCTCTAGGTGGTTCGTAGCCCATGTTCGGAGGAACCTCTTCCCTCATCTAGTTCTGATTCTGCATCATCTGAATCAAAGTGTTGAGAGCTTGGTGAACTCCTTGCATCTCAACACCATAGTTAGGCTCTGCACCACCACCAACGGGCTCATCATTCCCCTGCACTGGAGGGGGGTCCCTTGTGGTTCGGGGTCTTCCTCATCTTCGGGTACCCTGCTTAGACGGCATGGTCAACCGAGAGCGGCTACACAAACAACAATCGTTTAGAGACATAACGGAGAAAACATCCCTGATTTAAAAAGGGATTAACATTCAAGAAGTTAACTTAGACAACAAACACGAGGACACCCTAAGAATGCCTTCACTAGGATCGCAATTTATGAAAATGGGCCGGGCAACCATTTACACTATTGTCATCCTACTGAAGAAAAAATGCTCCATAAGTTACAAAACACAAACCTAGGCTCTGATACTAACTTTGTCACGACCCAACTCAGATCCGTGACCGGCACATAGGACACTAAGTCCCGTGTCAGCCTTAAACTGTTTTCCACACAACCATTAAGCTAAACAACAATAACCACAACTACTTAAACAACACACATCACATAAAATCCATACATATAATAGGGTTCACAAGGTATTATCCCCATATTCATACATAGACAACCCTATTTGTCTCGGAATCATAACAACAGAGGTTCAACAAATCTTAAGTAGACCTATAACACATACACATAACTTAGACAATCATGTTTGTAACCTTATGGAGCATACTACAGAGACAAAAGACAATAACATAACGCCTCTAAACATTGAGGCTCACCAAAGCTAAGAGCTTGGAGGAACGGAAGGATTCGCCTCCTGATCGGCACCTGAATCTGAAAATGGTTTGCATGAATGGGTGAGTCATACGCTCAGTGAATAACAGATTAAGAACAGTTTATGAACAATACCATATACATACACATACACACATGTTAACTCATCACGCCGTCATCATACAACATATACCACAATTCGTCTTAATTAATGTTATTATGTATGTATATTATGTTATTGATCCCGGGAGCCCAGCCCCTCCTCAGATCTCGAGTCCCAGGAGCCCAGCCCCTCCTCGGACCTCACTAAACCTCGACCCCGGGAGCCCCGCCCCTCCTCGGGCCGACTCAACAACCATGATTCATGTTTTAGTTCTTACAATTCCATAATCACATTCAATATACATTCATGATATTATACGTCACATTCTAAACGTCCAGATATCGAGTTTCGGGTAGTGGTGAACGTATGGATATGGATCTAAATCTTAATAAAATGAAGAGTTTGAGTTTAAATCATAAAAATTGAGTTCTAGCACCTTTGTAATTGATTACAGAACCCTGTAATCGATTACCTGTATCAAATTTCATTATGGAAAAAAATGTTCGCAAAATTTTCCGGCCTGCAATCGATTACCACTTGGCTGTAATCGATTACAGTAATCGATTACCATTTAGCTGTAATCGATTACCAATACGTGTAATCGATTACGGACTTCAAAAATTTGGTTTTTAAATGCTTCGACCCATTGTAATCGATTACCAATACATGGTAATCGATTACAACCAGTAACAGAGGCGAAATTCTGCAGAAAATTGTTCGAAAATCATCTCCAAATCCACATTTTCACCACAACCCATCCAAATCAAACATAACTAATATGCAAATTCAATCATATATCAACCAATCTCAGTCCCTATCAATTATCATAGCAAGAAATTCACAATAACATTCAAAATCATACATAAACCACAAATAACCCATTACTCACAAATTACTCCAATGAACTCCAAGACACCACTCGGAGCTAGGATGAGTTACCCTGAGCTTCCCTAGTTGGTTGAGACCCTAAAGAACACACCAAAACCCTCAAATTCTTACCAAAACCAAAAACCCCAAATGTAAACCCTAAACCCCCAATCTAAAAAATAGAGAGAAATAGACAACAATAGAGAGAGAGAGAAATATTCTACACTTACCCACAATATACTAGATGAGGAATGATAAATTGAATCTTGAAGTTTGATGGAGTTTAGATGAAAGATTAGAGAGGGGAGATGAGATGGGGAAGAAAATGAAGAAAAGGGAAAGAGAGAAAGAGGGCTACGGGAGTGAGGGAAGAAAAGAGAGGAAAAGAACGGAAAAAGAGGAAAAGAGTTGGGGAGGTGGGGAACACTTGACTCTATCTCCCCGGTGCACCGTGATCTCTTACTCAAACTAACTCGGACAACCCGAGGTATTACAAAATATAATAATAATGATAAAATACATATAGTTAATTTAATTTTAGGAAATTACAGATATATTGGGAGGCAATATTGATATAAAATATAATTAAAATAAAATAAAATAAAAATACATAAATTATATCTAAAACTTGCTTTAGATAAAACTAGTAAATATTAAAAATCAAATGATTATCATGCTAATATTTGGAAAAAAAAATTAAATGATGAATATGAATTTATGCTAAAACCGTTACTTATAAAGTGGTTATTCTTTCCACTATTTTGAAAGTTGTCATTTTTTTTCATATTCATCTTTCTATGAAATTAAACTAAATTAAAGAACATAGTGAAAGTGGTATACTTGTGAAAATTACAATACTTTATTCTCCCTCAAGTTAAATGGTGACAACTCCTCTCTTGTACATGTGCATAAGGCATGGATAAATTAATTGTATAATATATTGTGTTAGCTTATATTATTATATCTAGTTCAACATATCGAATGCACTATCAGTCTTTATTCTATATATGTGTAGACCAAGGGAAAAAGAGTAATGTGAATTTTTTTTCAGCCTCCGTGATGATTAACATTTCACCTATTATCGAGTGAGGTGTAGATCATATTTAATAAATCTCATACATACATTATCCAATAATATATAAGATATTCATAGTATAAAGATAAAAAATAATTAA
Organism: Aeschynomene evenia; assembly: GCA_013621005.1. Taxonomy (NCBI): domain Eukaryota; kingdom Viridiplantae; phylum Streptophyta; class Magnoliopsida; order Fabales; family Fabaceae; genus Aeschynomene; species Aeschynomene evenia. Next base: position 20,470,522 of record CM024268.1, read on the forward strand.
CTAATACTTACGGTATAAAGAAGAATTCTTACTACACTTTAATTAAACCTGAAATTTTATACATGAAAAATGAGTGTCAAGTGATTTACATATTTACTTAATATTAAGTGTGAAATAAAATTATTAAATTAGGCTTAATACAACGTTATTATATAGCATACATCAGTGACATTTGATATATATTGGTGTGATTATTTATTTAAATTTCATTAATGTTCCTCATGCTCGTTGTATACACAAGAAATAAATTTCCATCAAGATACAAAATGAAGTATTTTCAATGGTTAGAAACATAATAATAGTGTATAAAAGTTTATAATAATAATAATAATGTATCAAATTTAAATATATATAATATACTATTGAAGATAAATAATTTTTAAAAGAAATATATGATTCTAAGAATGTAAAAGAAAACAGTATTAAATTAGAATTGTTGTAAGAAAATACTAAATATAATAATAATGATAAAATACATATAGTTAATTTAATTTTAGGAAATTAAAGATATATTGGGAGGCAATATTGATATAAAATAGAATTAAAATAAAATAAAATAAAAATAAATAAATTATATCTAAAACTTGCTTTAGATAAAACTAGTAAATATTAAAAATCAAATGATTATCATGCTAATATTTGGAAGAAAAAAAAAATTAAATGATGCATATGATTTTTTGCTAAAACCGTTACTTATAAAATAGTTATTCTTTCCACTGTTTTGGAACTTGTCATTTTTTTCATATCCTTCTTTCTATGAAATTAAACTAAATTAAAGAAAATAGTGAAAGTGGTATACTTCTGAAAATTACAATATTTTATTCTCCCTCAAGTTAAATGGTGACAACTCCTCTCTTGTAAATGTGCATAAGGCATGGATAATTTTATAATATATTGTGTTAGCTTATATTATTATATCTAGTTCAAAATATCAAATGCACTATCAGTCTTTATTCTATACATGTGTAGATCAAGGGAAAAAGAGTAATGTGGATTTTTTTCAGCCTCCGTGATGATTAACATTTCATCTATCATCGGGTGAGGTGTAGATCCTATATAATAAATCGCATACATACATTATCCAATAATATATAAGATATTCATAGTATAAAGATAAAAAATAATTAACTAATATTTACGGTATAAAGAAGAATTCTGAGTACACTTTAATTAAACCTGAAATTTTATGCATGAAAAATGACTATCAAGTGATTTATATATTTACTTAACATTAAGTGTGAAATGAAATATTATTGAGTTAGACTTAATACAACGTTATTATATAGCAATATAGCATACATCATGACATGTGTCATTTGATATATATTGGTGTGATTATTTATTTAAATTTCATTAATGTTCCTCATGTTCATTTTATTCATAAGAAATAAATTTCCATCAAGATACAAAATGAAGTATTTTGAATAGTTAGATATATAATTGTGTATAAAAGTTTATAATAGTAATAAAAATATATAAAATTTAAATATATATAATATACTATTGAAGATAAATAATTTTTAAAAGAAAATATATGATTCTAAGATTGTAAAAGAAAACAATATTAAATTAGAATTGTTATAAGAAAATACTAAATATAATAATAATGATATAATACATATAGTTAATTTAATTTTAGGAAATTACAGATATATTGGGAGGCAATATTGATATAAAATAGAATTAAAATAAAATAAAATAAAATTACATAAATTATATCTAAAACTTGCTTTAGATAAAACTAGTAAATATTAAAAAATCAAATGATTATCATGCTAATATTTGAAAAAAAAAATTAAATGACGCATATGATTTTATGCTAATAAAATCGTTACTTATAAAGTGGTTATTCTTTCCACTATTTTGGAAGTTGTCATATTTTTTCGTATTCATCTATCTATGAAATTAAACTAAATTAAATAAAATAGTGAAAATGGTATACTTGTAAAAATTACAATACTTTATTCTCCCTCAAGTTAAATGGTCACAACTCCTCTCTTCTACATGTGCATAAGGCATCTATAATTGTATAATATATTGTGTTAGCTTATATTATTATATCTAGTTCAACATATCAAATGCACTATCCGTCTTTATTCTATACATGTGTAGACCAAGGGAAAAAGAGTAATGTGAATTTTTTTTTCAGCTTCCGTGCTTATTAACATTTCACCTGTTATCGGGTGAGGAGTAGATCATATTTAATAAATTCCATATATACATTATCCAATAATATATAAGATATTCATAGTATGAAGATAAAAAATAATTAACTAATATTTACGGTATAAAGAAGAATTCTTACTACACTTTAATTAAACCTGAAATTTTATGCATGAAAAATGAGTGTCTAGTGATTTATATATTTACTTAACATTAAGTGTGAAATGAAATTATTAAATTAGGCTTAATACAATGTTATTATATAGCAATATAGCATACATCATGGCATGTGTCATTTGATATATATTGGTGTGATTATTTATTTAAATTTCATTAATGTTCCTCATGCTCATTTTATTCATAAGAAATAAATTTCCATCAAGATACAAAATGAAGTATTTTGAATGGTTAGATATATAAATTGTGTATAAAAGTTTATAATAGTAATAATAATGTATAAAATCTAAATATATATAATATACTATTGAAGATAAATAATTTTTAAAAGAAAATATATGATTCTAAGAAAAAAAACAGTATTAAATTAGAATTGTTGCAAGAAAATACTAAATATAATACTAATGATAAAATACATATAGCTAATTTAAATTTAGGAAATTACAGATATATTGGGAGGCAATATTGATATAAAATAGAATTAAAATAAAATAAAATTACATAAATTATATCTAAAACTTGCTTTAGATAAAACTATTAAATATTAAAAATCAAATGATTATCATGCTAATATTTGGAAGAAGAAAAAAATTAAATGATGCATATGATTTTATTCTAAAACCGTTACTTATCAAATGGTTATTCTTTTCACTATTTTGGAAGTTGTCATTTTTTTTTTATATTATTCTTTCTATGAAATTAAACTAAATTAAAGAAAATAGTGAAAGTGGTATACTTGTGAAAATTACAAGACTTTCTCCCTCAAGTTAAATGGTGACAACTCCTCTCTTGTACATGTATGTGCATAAGGCATGGATAATTGTATAATATATTGTGTTAGCTTATATTATTATATCTAGTTCAACATATCAAATGCACTATCAGTCTTTATTCTATACATGTGTAGATCAAGAGAAAAGAGTAATGTGAATTTTTTTTCAACCTCCGTGATGATTAACATTTCATTTGTCATCGGGTGAGGTGTAGATCATATTTAATAAGTTGCATACATACATTATCTAATAATATATAAGATATTCATAGTATAAAGATAAAAAATAATTAACTAATATTTACGGTATAAAGAAGCATTCTGATTACACTATAATTAAATCTTAAATTTTATGCATGAAAAATGAGTGTCTAGTGATTTATATATTTACTTAACATTAAGTGTGAAATGAAATAATTAAATTAGGCTTAATACAATGTTATTGAGTAAACCCCCAAACTGGTCCCTAACAATTTTCGCGTCGGACAAGTTGGTCTCTAACAATTAGAAATACCCTACCCAGTCCCTCACAATGTCAAACCTCTGACACGCTAAGGTCCCTAGACGGATTCCGTAACGTTTGTCCTACGTATCAGTCCAGCACAGTGCACCCGTGCTGACTTGGCCGTTTAATGCTTGAAACGATGTCGTTTCGTTAGAAATAATTAACATTAAACATCTTTTACTACTGAGGATGGGGTGATTTGTGACTCAAATCCAACAACAAACATGTTTAAGCTGTAGGACGGAGCTCTCGTTCTTTGCAAATCACCAATCAACATCGGTTCCTACTCATATGCTCGCACTGAACCAAGGGTAACACTTAACGCTTTAGAATACTAGATTGGTCGGATACATACTTCCTCAACATCGACAAATGGCATATCGGATAGGTTGAAAATATCTAGGTGAGGGTGCCAATCCACAGCACTAACTCACTCCAGAATCTCAAAGGCCCATACATGGAGGACTAAACTTCCATTACTTACCGAATCACTTCACATCCATAACTTACACGGCTTAGAGGGACACACGACCCTTAGAATGGAACCTCAAGGTTTATCTCCTGTTGTTATCATCTACCTTCGACTTTCACTAAGTCGAAACCCAAAATCGCTACTTCGTCACTCTCGAATCATTCCACACAGTTTCCCCCTTTCTTCCTCTCTTATCAAACCTCAAGAAGAAGTCATGCCCACACTTGACCTACTTACTGTTGTCGCCCGAAGACTAAACCAAGGACACACGTGATCCCGAAATTCTCCCAAAATCATGTTCACAATTCTGGAGCATGTCTTATAGAATCTGAATTGCCTTCACAACCTAAGGTGAAAGACATTGTTAAGATCGAGACAATTTCCACGAACCTCCCGAACGTGCTCCAACAACACCAGATGAACTGAATCTCTCGGCCTGAAACACTAGAGAAGGGAGTTCCATGTAGCTGTACAATGACATCACCAGAGAGTTGAACATAACTGAGTACCACATAAGTCACATTTTCCAAATGACATGAGCCGATAGCTCATCCCGCACACCGTAAACCATATAGAGTTAAACGCCGCAAAAATCTACAAGGTAAGGTTGTCACCAACTCCATGTCAACCCTTACCAAACCGTCGGTTACAACTTTAACCCGCTGATATGCCTATCAACGAGAGGCACAAGCTACCACAAATCTCCTTCATGCCTTCCCACCAATTAACTCATTTGATCTCCATACCTCTTAGCGTTTCTTAGATGAACCAATTACCTAACGTCGTAGGTGTCCCTTACTATTCACCTCCTCACATCATATACGTTGGTACACCAAATCTCTTATTTCATCTTAACGTCCTTCTTCCGAATCCAATGAAAATTCCAAGTTCTTACATCATCATCATTAGGCTTAAGCTCCTTTACCCTTGAATCTTCTCTCCGGAATATCCTGACCTGAATAAGGACCACTAAGCCTCATCGTGTGTTAGAATTACCCCTTGTCTTCCTGACTTAAAATGCAACCCCTTCATATTCATCTGACATACTTTATCCACTAGGGTTTGACCATAGAAACAATAAAAGATAATCAATACATGGACTTCGGTCTCCTAAATCAACAACCTTATTAGCTTCCTCCCAGCTGATAAATAACATTGCACATAATCCTCAAACATCGTGTCCACCTACATGTCCTCGGATCTCAAGAGCAAACTTCATTACAAACACCTTCCATTCGTGGGTGAAATGTCCCTACTCACGTTGTTTTAACTTTCTTAAACATAGGCAACACCTTTCCATGATTCGCAAGAGAACTTTCGAATGTTGTACTCGAACCATCGTTACACTGGGGCCCTCCTGATCCTGACTTTATAAGAATAGAGGCAGTGCTCACGCATTCCTTAAGCTTTTTGGAAACTCTGATTGACTTCTGACCACTGAGAGCGAACACCATCTTCGATTGACCATGTTAACGGTACCACTGTTGCCAAGAAATCCTGAACAGAAGCGTCAGCAACACTGACTAAGTCCAAGAAACTCATGGTTAGAGATGTGGTCTTTGGCTACTGCCGGATTGCTCTCTCCTTCTTGGGGTTTACCATAACCCGTCCTATCCAAGGGAAGCCGCTCCATCCAAAGATCGCATAGCACGCCGAGACGAGATCAAAGAGGCATGAATCACACACTATTCTTCTTGAGACACAAGGCTCACGCCATAGGGAAACAAATCCTACCTGCCTGGAACGTTAAATCTCTGATGCATGACATACGGCAACTAAGGCACATACCACGGCAACATCACAATCTACCTCCTTAGTTCCAGTCTCAACTTCCTCTCGCTTTCCCTCTATCGGACCTGTCTGAAAGGATAAGTCGAGTCAGGTATGTGTCGGGGACTCCCATTAAGCAAGGACATACCACACAAGGTGTCTCAACTGTTTAAATCCAACACATATGTTCAGACTCTGACGACACAACTTTGAATGAAACCTCTTGCACAAGTTCCAAAGGGGGCGATGAGGTCCAAACGATCCTAACCATCGCGTGATAGGGGAAGTGCACTGCATGAATCAAGATTCCAACCCGACCTGACTCTAGTTGTGGTCCTCACTGATCCTCATCTTTCTCTAGACGTAAGGTAGCGGTTCCAATGGCCATAAAGATCACCCGAGACATCCTTACTAACTATTATCCTTTGTCTTATTCTTCTCTTTCAAACTTTTTATTAGCTCTTTACTCCTCTTGTGTGTTTCCGATACTAGGGCCAACGCCCGTGACCTTGGGTACAAACATTCTCCTTATCCAAAAATAGAGATCAAAGCATATCGGGTTCCTTAGCCCCTTCGTAATTCACTTGACTTTCTTCCTTCTCATGTGACTTCATGAACCGCATAGCCGCATAATCCAACTGAACTCTATAGCGCACTCAAATACCAACATAAATAGAACATGCTTGAGCTTAAAACTAATATGCTAACAACCCTTCTTGAATATCCGAGACTATCCTTCCTCTGAAGCCTTAGACGAACTCCTCCCACACCGGCGGTAGCATCCCGTCACTTGCCTCTTTCCACCAACACCTCGTACCAAGGAACAACATTTCCTTGTACAGAGTGGGTTGTTATGTCCACATCCAGCATCATCATGACATCGAAGGGCCTATAGAACTCGGGTAGCCCTGCGTAAAACTCCTGAGGTCTTCGCCCATGGGGTCTCTTGAGAACTTCGGCAGGTCAACCTTAGGTAGAATTCCAGACTTACTTCATTCCCGTCATCAGGTTGTGGTTCACGCCCTTGTGGTGCCCTCGTCATGTAGGGTCACTTCTCGTCGCTTCCCTGGTTCCGACTATTCAAAATCTATATCACGATGCTGAGCACTCGACGAATCCCTCTAATCACTTCAGCATGGATGGTCTATATTCCATCCCTACGAAAAGGGTAGGAGTTCCCTAAACAAGGGAATACCTCCCTACCAAGCAAATCCCTAAGGTAATGTCCTCTCACTTATCCGTGTGGCCTATCATTCGGAAAATAAAAGCATAGGAAACACTGCACGAGGTGTGCATATCCCTAGATAGTAGGGATCCAACGACGAGAAAACTTATACTGACAAGATCCTACGATAACCTCCTAAAATTGTCATCCTTAGAGTCACAAATGTGAAAATGAGCCGACAACCATTTACACTATTGTCACCCTACTGAAGAACAATTGCTCCATAAGTTACAAAACTCAAACCTAGGCTCTGATACCAACTTTGTCACGACCCAACTCGGATTCGTGACCGGCACATGGGACACCATGTCCCATGTCAGCCTTAACCTGTGTTCATACCACAACTAACTCAAACAACAACACACATCACATAAAATCCATAATATAATAGGGTCTTTAAAGTACCATCCCTATACCCATTTCACATGTAATCCTGCCATAACAGCATACATAACTCGGAAATCAAACAACACCTCAAAGGTTCAATAAGTCTTAATTAGACTACATCACATACACATAACAGACTTAACATTGTTTGTAATCTTATGAAGCACACTACGGAAACAACTACTAAAACCTACGCCTCTAACCGTGAGCCTCACCAAAGCTAAGAGCTTGGGGGAACGGAAGGATTCGCTCCTTGATCTGCACCTGAATCTGAAAATGTTTTGTATGAATGGGTGAGTCATACGCTCAGTGAATAAACAGGTTATAAGCAGTGTATAAAGCATATAACAGTGCAATGCAGTCACAACATAAACCAATAACATATATGTATTGATTCCATCGTTCTTATACAGTCTCTTTATCTTGGTAGCTTTTAACCTATGAACACCTGGAGCTCGGCCCCGACTCATGTTCATAGGAAGTATGGATGTCTCGCGAGCTATGCCCCTCATCAGACACCATACTGAGAAACCCCGCGAGCTATGCCCCTCATCAGGTTTCCCATTTATGACCCCGCGAGCTATGCCCCTCCTCAGGTCGTTTTACCATCTCTTAATTCCTTCAATTTTTATCTTATTTAACGATGTTAGTGGCACATATCATTCATAATCACAGCATAAGTAATTCATCATCATCTTCACAACATTTACATAGCACTCATGCATCATCGTTTCATCATCACATCATCGTTTCATCATCACATCCTCAGCATCATATCATAAATACAACGACATCATAAACATCCAAGTAATTAGTATGGGGTAGTGGTGAACGAATGGATTTGAGTAACTAACTTTAAAATATGAAAATTTTGAGTTAAAGTCTTGAAAATAGAGTTTTAGTACTGCTGTAATCGATTACATACCCCCTGTAATCGATTACCAACATCAGATTTCGCACTGGAAGGAAATTTTTTGTAAATTTTGGCAGTTTGTAATCGATTACAGAGTCTTGGTAATCGATTACAGTAATTGATTACCAAGTCGTTGTAATCGATTACAACCTGGGTCAGAGGCAAAATTCTGCAGAAAATTGTTCGAAAATCATCCCCAATTCCACATTTTCACCACAACCCATCCAAATCAAACACAACCAGTATACAATATCAATCATCTATCATCCAATCTCAGTCTCTATCAACTATCATATCAAGAAATTCATAATATCAATCAAAATCATACATAAACCACAAATAACCCATTACTCACAAATTACTCCAATGAGCTCCAAGACACCACCCGGAGCTAGGATGAGCTACCCGGAGCTTCCCTAGTTGGTTGACACCTTAGAGAACACATCAAAATCCTCAGATCCATACCAAAACCAAAAACCCCAAATATAACCCCAAACCCCCAATCCGAAAATAGAGATAAATAGACACCAATAGAGAGAAAGAAATACACTACACTTACCCTCAAGCCAAGAGATGAGATTTGACACAAGGATCTTCAAGAATGGTGGAGGTTTCTTAGAGAAAGAGAGAGATGTAGAGAGAGGAAGAAGAAGAAAAGAAATGGAGGGGTGAGGGAAAAGGAAGCACGGGAAGGAAGAAGAAAAGGGAGGGGAAAAAAGGAAAAAGAGAAGGGAGGTGCGACCCGCTAGGTGTCCTGCCTCCCCGGGATGTACCGCGATCTCCTACTCATAAAACTCAGAATACCCGAGGTATTACACAACTTCAGTCATATTTTATAAGTCTTATCATTTCATAACCACATGTCGACATACATTCACATTATCGTCACATTAACATCATAAACATTCATATAGCAAGTTTGGGATAGTGGTGAACGAATGGATTTGAATGTATAACTTAATATCATGAAGAATTTGAGTTAAAGTCTTAAAAATAGAGTTTTAGTGCTGTTGTAATCGATTACAGACCTCTGTAATCGATTACCAGTATCAAATTTCATTCTGGAGAAAATTTTCGCAAAGTTTGGCAACCTGTAATCGATTACATAGTCTTGGTAATCGATTACAGTAATCAATTACCAATTCGATTTTATCGATTACAGCCTTCTCAGGGATGATTTTTGAATTCGACTCGTTGTAATCGCATACCCAATCGTGGTAATCGATTACAGCCTGAACCAGAGGCGAAATTCTGCAGAAAATTGTTCGAAAATCATCTCCAAATCCATAATTTCACCAGAACCCATCCAAATCAAACACAACCAATATGCAATATCAATCACATATCAACCAATCTCAGTCCCTATCAACTATCATAGCAAGAAATTCACAATATCAATCAAAATCAAACATAAACCATAAATAACCCATTACTCACAAATTACTCTAATGAACACAAGACACCACCCAGAGCTATGATGAGTTGCTTGGAGCTTCCCTAGTTGGTTGAGACCCTAGAGAACACATCAAAAACCTCAAACTCATACCAAAACCAAAAACCCCAAATGTAAACCCTAAAACCCCCAATCCGAAAATAGAGAGAAATATACACCAAGAGAGAAAAAGAAATACACTACACTTACCCACAATATACTAGATGAGGGATGATAAATTGATTTTGATGATTGATGGGGTTTGGGTGAGAGATTAGAGAAGAGAGAAAAGAGATGAGGAAGAAGAAGAAGAAAGGGGAATGGAGGGAGAGAGGGTTATGGGAAGTGGGGAGGGAAAGAGAGAAAAAGAAAGGAAAAAGGAAAAAGGGGTGGGGAGGTGGGGCCCACTTGGCTCTATCTCCCCGGTGCACCGTGATCTATTACTCAAACTAACTCGGACAACCCGAGGTATTACAATCTTCCCCCCTTAAAGAATTCGGACCCCGAATTCAAACACATAAGGGAAAAGAGATTACCTAAAGCATGAAAGAGGTGTGGATACTTGCTCTGCATGGCTTCCTCGGGCTCCCACGTAGCCTCTTGACCAGAGTGGTTTCGCCAAACCACCTTCACTGTAGCCACTTCCTTAGAACGGAGTTTCCTCACTTGCCGATCAACAATAGCCACTGGTTCCTCCTCGTACGCCAAATTCTCATCCAAGGGTAATACTTGATGCTCGATCACATGAGATGGATCAGATAGGTACTTCCTCAACATAGACACATGAAAGACAGGATGGATTGAGGACATCTCGGGTGGAAGTGCCAAATGATAGGCCATTGCCCCAATCCAATCCAAGATCTCAAAAGGTCCAACATACCGAGGACTCAGCTTTCCTTTCTTTCCGAACCTCATAACTCCCTTCATCGGAGATATACGGAGAAACACATGATCTCCGACCGAAAACTCCAAATCGCGCCTTCGGTTGTAAGCATAAGCCTTCTGCCTACTCTGAGCCACTTGAAGCCTTTCCCTGATCAACTTCACCTTGTCCAATGCGTCTTGAACCAAATCGGGTCCCAACAGAGCAGCTTGACCACTCTCAAACCAACCTATGGGAGATCGACACCTCCTACCGTATAGAGCCTCAAACGGTGCCAAACCAATACTGGCCTGATAGCTATTATTATAAGAAAACTCAACCAAAGGAAGGTGCGGCTCCCTCCACTATTTTGGTAGTTATCATTTTTGTTCATATTCTTCTTTCTATGAAATTAAACTAAATTAAAGAAAATAGTGAAAGTGGTATACTTGTGAAAATTACAATACTTTCTCCCTCAAGTTAAATGGTGACAACTTCTCTCTTGTACATGTGCATAAGGCATAAATAATTGTATAATATATTGTGTTAGCTTATATTATTATATTTAGTTCAACATATCAAATGCACTATCAGTTTTTATACATGTGTAGACCAAGGGAAAAAGAGTAATGTGAATTTTTTCAGCCTCCTTGATGATTAACATTTCATCTATCATCGGGTGAGGTTGTAATACCTCGAGTATTCTGAGTTTTCTGAGTAAGAGATCACGGTACATCCCGGGGAGACAGGACACCTAGTGGGCCCCACCTCCCCTTTTTCCTTTCTTTTTCCCCCTCTTTTCTTTTCTTCCCGTAGCCATCCCCCCCCTCCAATTCACAACTTCTTCTTCCTCTCATCTCTCCCTCTCACATCTCTTTCTTTCTCAAATCTCACCCAAATCTCTACCAATCTTCAACATCAACTTATCATTGTTCATCTAGAATATTGTGGGTGAGTGTAGAGTATTTCTTTCTCTCCATTAATGTCTATTTCTCTCCAATCTCGGTTTTGGGGTTTTAGGGTTTATATTTGGGGTTTTTGATTTTGGTTTGAGTTTGAGGTTTTTTATGTGTTCTCTAGGGTCTCAACCAACTAGGGAAGCTCCAGGCAACTCATCCTAGCTCTGGGTGGTGTCTTGGTCTGTAATCGATTACAGCAGTACTAAAACTCTATTTTTAAGACTTTAACTCAAAATCTTCATACTTTTAAGTTTTGCATTTAAATCCATTCGTTCCCCACTACCCCAAACTCGCTACTGAAATGTTTATGATGTTAATACGATATTACCGTGAATATTTGTCGGAAATGTGGTTATGCATTGATAAGAATTAAAATATGTATAATGTTTGTTGATTCGGCCTGAGGAGGGGCGTGGCTCCCGGGGTCGAGATTTAATGAAGTCTGAGGAGGGGCTGGGCTCCCGGGATCTCCAACGTTAAACAAACATGTACCAATAATAAATAAGATGAATTGCGGAATATGTTGTATGGTGATTGTATGATGGGTTAACTTGTTTGTGTATATGATCATGGTATTGTTGCATAAACTGTTTTTAATCTATTATTCACTGAGCGTATGACTCACCTATTCATACAAACCATTTTCAGATTCAGGTGCAGATCAGGAGGCGAATCCTTCCATTCCTCCGAGCTCTTAGCTTTGGTGAGCCTCAATGTTTAGAGGCGCTATGTTATTGTCTATTGTCTCTGTAGTATGCTCCATAAGTTTACAAACAGGATTGTCTAAGTTATGTGTATGGGTTGTAGTCTAATTAAGACTTGTTGAACCTCTGTTATGTTGATTCTGAGTTAAGCAGGATGTTATGACAGTATTATATGTATTATGTATTTAGGGGTGATACTTTAAGAACCCTATTATATGTATGGATTTTATGTGATGTGTGCATGTTAAAGTAGTTGTGGTTGTTGCTATTTAGCTTGATGTTGTGTGGAAAACAGGTTAAGGCTGACATGGGACATGGTGTCCCATGTGCCGGTCACGGATCCGAGTTGGGTCGTGACAAAGTTGGTATCAGAGACTAGGTTGAGTTTTGTAACTTATGGAGCAATTGTTCTTCAGTAGGATGACTAAAGTGTAAATGGTTGACGGCCCATTTTCACAAATTGTGATTCTAGTGAAGGCATTTTAGGGTGTTGTTGTCTAAGTTAATTCCTTGAATGCTAATCCCTTTTTGAATCGGGGACGTTTCTCTGTTATGTCTCTAAACGATTGTTGTTTGTGTAGCCGCTCTTGGTTGACCATGCCGCCTAAGCAGGGTACCCGAAGATGGGGGATGCCTCGTACCACAAGGGACCGCCCTCCTGTGCAGGGGGATGATGAGCCCGTTGGAGGTGGTGCGGAGCCTAACTATGGTGCTGATATGTAAGGGGTTCACCAAGCTCTCAACACCTTGATTCAGATGATGCAGAATCAGAACCAGATGAGGGAAGAGGTTCCTCTGAACATGGACTACGAACCACCTACAGCAGGGCCTTAGGTTTTTGGTACTCATGAGGTGACGCTGGAGGCATATCTGAGGCTGAACCCACCGACTTTTTCGGGGGAGTCCATGGAGGAAGACCTAGAGGATTTCTTGGATCGGGCCACTAGAGCTCTGCGTGCCCTTCGATGCCATGATGCAAGGGTCATGGATCTGGTGACCTACACCCTTCAAGGAACTGTTGTTCACTGGTATGAGACGTGGTTGATTGAGAGGGCACATATGAGAAGGCCGCCACCAATATGGGAGGAGTTCACTGAAGCCTTCAGAGCAAGATTCTTTTCTGAGAATCGAAGGGAGCTCTTGGTGGAGCAATTCCTCAAACTGAAGCAGACTCCGGGCATGTCTGTAGTCGAGTATGCTAAACAATTTACTCGATTATGTCGATATGCGCCGCATGAGATCACCACTGAAGATAGAAAAGTGAGAAGGTTTGTGAAGGGGCTCAGGGAACCGATGTGTTCCATTCTGCATAATTAGATAGGGAGGAAGTCTTTCTCTCAGGTGATGAATATAGCTGTGGGCATTGAAAGCTCAAGGGAGGAAGACAAGCCGAATAGGGGATTTGAGAAGAAAAAGAAGACTACAGGGCAGTTCTCTGGGGGATCCAGTTCTGGTGGGTCCCAAGGTTACCAGCATCAGAGGTTTGCTCTGGGGAGTGGTTCCAACTCCTCAGGATCCGCCCCTAGGGCCATTTCTGGGATGAGGCCCCAAGCAAGCAGTGCTTCGCAGTCGAACACGCAACGGTCTGGACCCTAAGGTCCTCAGCGCCCTCATTGCAAGCAGTATGGGAGATTCCACCATGGTGCGTGTCGCCCGAACCAGAATGTATGCTATGGGTGTGGACAGGCAAGGCATTTTATCAGAGATTGTCCTCGCTTTGCCGGGGGAGTTGCTGGACATCAGGCACCCATCTTGCCCACACCATCTCATTCAGCTATGTCTCCGGGTAGTTCTTCCGGGCAAGGAGGTCGAGGGGCAACTAGAGGAAACAGAGGTAGAGGTCAAGGTGGAGGAGGAAGAGCTCAGCCGAGGGTTTTTGCTTTGACTCGTCAGGATGCTCAGGCGTCGAATACAGTTGTGGCAGGTATTTTGAAAGTCGGCTCTTCTGAGGCTTATGTGTTGTTTGATCCGGGCTCTACACATTCATATGTGTCCCCGTTCTTTGCTTCTCGTTTTGGCGAGCAACCCACACCGTTGGAGGATCCTTTTGGGTTAGTACTCTGGTGGGAGAACCCCTCATGGTTTGGTTGGTCTGTAAGTCGTGTGTGGTCTCAGTGAACGGGATGGACACTTTGGCCGACTTAGTGCTTCTTGAGATGATGGATTTTGATGTAATCCTAGCATGGATTGGTTAGCTTCTTGTCACGCCTCTGTGGATTGCTACGCTAAGTTGGTTCGATTTGTCCTTCCCGATAGTGCGACCTTTGAGTTCTAAGGAGATCGATGTGTGACCCCCGCTTCTTTGATATCAGCCTTAAGTGCCATGAAGTTGATGGATCATGGGAACCAAGGATTTTTTGCATCAGTAGTGGATGTGGAGGCTAGAGTGCCAGACTTGGACCAAGTCCCGATTGTGGGGGAGTTTCCAAATGTCTTTCCAGAGGACTTACCAGGGATGTCGCCGGATAGGGAGATAGAGTTCGGGATTGACTTAACCCCTGAAGCTCAACCTGTTTCAATTCCCCCTTACCGTATGGCTCCGAAAGAGTTGAATGAGTTGAAGGACCAGTTGAGGGACCTTTTGGATAAGGGATTTATCCGTCCGAGCACTTCACCTTGGGGTGCTCCGGTTCTTTTTCTCCAAAAGAAGGATGGGTCTATGAGGCTTTAAGTGGATTACTGGCAGCTTAACAAGATGACGATCCGTAACAAGTACCCTCTTCCTAGGATCGATGATCTGTTTGATCAACTCCAAGGTGCTTGTTGCTTCTCGAAGACTGACTTGAGGTCTGGATACCACCAGTTGAAGATCAAGGAGGGAGACATTTCGAAGACAGCTTTTCGTACCCGGTATGGACATTTCGAGTTCCTAGTGATGTCCTTCGGTTTAACCAATGCCCTGGCAGCTTTCATGGATCTTATGAATCGGGTGTTTAAGCCGTTCTTGGACCGATTCGTCATTGTCTTTATTGACAACGTCTGGTTTACTACAGGAATGCATAGGATCTTGAGCATCATCTCAGGGTTGTGCTGCAGACACTGAGAGATCATAATCTTTATGCCAAGTTCACCAAGTGTGAGTTTTGGCTTGACCGAGTGACCTTTCTCGGGCATGTGGTATCTAAGGACGGGATCATGGTGGATCCGAAGAAAGTCGAGGCAATTCAGAAGTGGCCGAGGCCTACGACGGTGACCGAGATTCGTAGTTTCTTGGGTCTTTCCGGTTACTACGGAGGTTTGTTAAGGATTTCTCAAGGATAGCAGCCCCTCTCACCCAGTTAACCTAGAAGAGTGTGCCCTTCCAGTGGTCGGAAGCTTGCGAGGAAAGTTTTCAGAGGTTGAAGGAGTCCTTGACCACCGCCCGTATCTTGGTTTTGCCTTCAGGCTCCGGAGGGTATTCAGTGTACTGCGATGCCTCTCGGATTGGGCTTGGTTGTGTTTTGATGTAGCATGGGAGAGTAATTGCTTATGCATCAAGGAAGTTGAAGAGACACGAGCAGAACTACCCGACCCATGATTTGGAGATGGCTGCGGTCGTTTTCGCTCTTAAGATCTGGAGATACTATCTCTATGGAGAGACGTGTGAGATCTACACCGACCACAAGAGCTTGAAGTATATCTTTCTGCAGAGGAGATGGATGGAGTTGCTCAAGGACTATGATTGCACCATTTTGTATCACCCAGGGAAGGCGAATGTTGTTGCCGATGCGCTGAGTAGGAAGTCTATGGGTAGTTTAGCCTATATTGCTCCCATGAAGAGGCCGGTGGTGCCCGTTTGGAGGCTGAGGGTATGCATTTTGAGCTGGGAAGATCGGGAGTGCTTTTGGCTCATGTGCGGGCTCAATCCACATTAGTGGATCAGATTAAGTCTGTGCAGCGGGAAGACCCGAGACTTGTGGAGCTGGTGACGGAGGTTAGTGAAAGGAAGAATTTGACGCTCTCTTTGGACTCAGAAGGGGTGTTACGTTGTGGGCAGCGGTTGTGTGTACCCAATGTGGCTAATCTGAGGAGGCTTATTCTGGAGGAAGCCCATAACTCCAAGTATTCCATCCATCCAGGTTGT
The DNA here is from genome assembly GCA_013621005.1 of Aeschynomene evenia. NCBI lineage: Eukaryota > Viridiplantae > Streptophyta > Magnoliopsida > Fabales > Fabaceae > Aeschynomene > Aeschynomene evenia. The sequence continues at coordinate 20,486,926 of CM024268.1, forward strand.
ACCAAGATGTACCAAGATCTGAAGCAGTTGCTTTGGTGGGAAGGTATGAAACAGGATGTAGCGGACTTTGTTTCTCGTTGTCTGGTGTGTCAGCAAGTGAAGGCGGAACATCAGAGACCTGCAAGGTTGTTGCAACTGATAGAGATACCGACGTGGAAGTGGGAAAGGATCACCATGGACTTTGTGACGGGGCTACCTCGCAATTTTCGAGGCTTTGACTCCATATGGGTGATTGTGGATCGATTGACCAAGTCGGCCCACTTCATTCCAGTTAAGACATCATACGGAGCGCCTCGTTATGCTCAGTTGTTCATCGAGGTCATTGTACGACTTCATGGTGTTCTGGTCTCCATTATCTTCGACAGAGGAACTCAGTTCACCTCCCGATTTTGGCGATCCTTTCAAGAAGCCTTGGGGACTCGTCTTAACTTCAGTACCGCTTTCCACCCTCAGACCGATGGGCAATCGGAGATGACCATTCAGATTCTGGAGGACATGCTCCGAGCGTGTGTGATGGATTTTAGAGGCAGTTGGGAGTCGTACCTTCCGTTGGTTGAGTTTTCTTATAACAATAGCTACCAGGCCAGTATTGGTATGGCACCGTTTGAGGCTCTTTACGGTAGGAGGTGTCGATCTCCCATAGGTTGGTTTGAGAGTGGTGAAGCTGCTTTGTTGGGACCCGATCTGATACAAGAAGCCATGGATAAGGTGAAGTTGATCAGGGAAAGGCTCTAAGCGGCTCAGAGTAGCCAGAAGGCCTATGCTAACAACCGAAGGCACGATTTGGTGTTTTCGGTCGGAGATCTTGTGTTTCTCCGTATATCTCCGATGAAGGGAGTTATGAGGTTCGGAAAGAAAGGAAAGCTGAGTCCTCGGTATGTTGGACCTTTTGAAATCTTGGATCGGATTGGGGTAGTGGCCTATCATTTGGCACTTCCACCCGAGATGTCCTCCATCCATCCTGTCTTTCATGTGTCTATGTTGAGGAAGTACCTATCCGATCCATCTCATGTGATCGAGCATCAAGTATTACCCTTGGATGAGAATTTGGCGTACGAGGAGGAACCGGTGGCTATTGTTGATTGACAAGTGAGGAAACTCCGTTCTAAGGAAGTGGCTACAGTGAAGGTGGTTTGGCGAAACCACTCTGGTCAAGAGGCTACGTGGGAGCCCGAGGAAGCCATGCGGAGCAAGTATTCGCACATCTTTTATGCTTTAGGTAATCTCTTCCCTTATGTGTTTGAATTCGGGGTCCGAATTCTTTAAGGGGGAAGATTGTAATACCTCGGGTTGTTTGAGTTAGTTTGAGTAAGAGATCACGGTGCACCGGGGAGATAGAGCCAAGTGGGCCCCACCTCCCCACCCTTTTTTTTCCTTTTTCCTTTCTTTTTCTCTCTTTCCCTCCCTCACTTCCCGTATACCCTCCCCCTGCTTTTTTCTTTCTTTCTTTCTTTCTCTCTTCCTCACCATTTCTCCTTCTCGTATCTATCTCTCACAAACACTCATCCAAACTCCATTAGTGTTCAAGATCAAGTTAGCATTGCTCATCTAGTATATTGTGGGTAAGTGTAGAGTATTTCTTTTTCTCCATTAATATCTATTTCTCTCTATTTTCGGATTGGGGGTTTTAGGGTTTACATTCGGGGTTTTTGGTTTTGGTATCTATTATATTGTGGGTAAGTGTAGAAGATTGCACTTTGCTTTAACGTCCCTAAGTTGGACGGTCGACCGCTTCAATTTTACTTTGGCCCCTCCATGTGAGGAGTATCAACACCAGCTGCTCCGGTCATGAGATGGATAGCACTCACATTCCCTTTAGGATTAGGAACTGTCTGAGATGGGATTTGTGAGGTGCGGGCTTGTTCATAGGCTTGTGGCCGGATTTCCTTTCATTTGGTTGACCTCATTCTGCAAGTTCAGCATCATCTTTTGTTGCTCCATGATTAGTTTCATCACATCACCGAGAGTTGGCTCATTAGGATTCGGAGGTGCAGGCAGAGCCAAATGTTGAGGTGGTGGAGGTAAGGCCAATGGAGCTTGGTATGGAGCCTGGGGTTGCCTTTGATGAGGAGGTTGGTACCGAACCTGCTGAAGTTGCTGGACTTGTTGTGGCTATGGATTATTATTCCACCTCAGGTTCGGGTAATTCCTCCAGCTTGGGTTATAGGTATGCCCCGTAGGTTGATTTTGCGGCTGAAATTGAGGCTTTCCCGGAAAGGTGTTTGCAGCTGCCACCTTTGTTGCTTCTTCTTGAAGGTGTGGGCATTGGTCAGTTACATGGGAGTCCAATGAACATATCCCGCACACCATAGCCTGGCTTGGGGTTCCTGGTTTGGGTTGGTTAATGGCCAGTTGCTTCATGAAGGTTGCAATTTCATCCAGTTTCTGGTAGAGGCCACCATTCTCCTTTTGAGCTACCTCATTCACCCCTTTGGTCACGGCAGTAGCCCTTGTGCCAAATTGCTGTGAGTTCACAGCCATATTCTCGAACGGGATTCTCGCATATTCCGGAGTCTTGTCCATCAAAGCACCACCACTAGCAGCATCGATCATGCATCGTTCCATTCCCGTCAGACCCTCATAGTAGTATTGGATCAGGAGTTGTTCGGAGATCTGATGGGTTGGACAACTCACCACTAGCTTCTTGAATCTCTCCCAATATTCATGGAGAGACTCACCTTGGACTTGGCGGATGCCACTGATGTCCTTCCTTATGGCAGCTGCCCTCGAGGCTGGGAAGAATTTCTCCAAGAAGATTTTCTTCATGCCAATCCATGTGGTGACAGCTCCGTTTGGCAGGTTCAAGAACCATTGCTTCGCTTGACCGTCCAGAGAGAACGGAAAAGCTCGAAGCTTCACGCATTGAATCCTCTTGGCTTGAGAGTCTCACACACCACATGGAATTCTTTCAGGTGCTGGTGTGGATCCTCTCCGGCTAATCCGTGGAATTTAGGGAGCAAATGGAGAATAGCTCCCTTAAGCTCGAACTCAGTGTCCAACCTTGGGTAGGTGATTCCCAAGGGTTGTTGAGTGAGGTCAGGAGCTGCAAGTTCCTTCAAGGTGGGCTGATAATCTGCCATGGTTGAACTTGGACCTGAAACACTAACAGACAAATCAGAAAGTTCAGGACCAGTGAAAAGCAAAGTTGTAAACAGTGGACCTTCCGGTTGCCGTTGAGACTCACTAAACCCTCTCCTAGCTTGCCTTATTTTTCTCAAGGTATTTTCAATTTCAGGATCAAAAACAGCAAGCTGGGGATCCGGTTGAGATTGAGTCATGCAAAACTGCAACTTTGCAGTCGCAGCCGCGCGCTAGGGCGCTGTACAGGCGCTGGGGCGCGTATGACAGCAGCAGACTCAGCCGTTCGTGGAACAGCGAGTCTGGGAAGAACAAATGGAAATAAAAATACAAAAATAAAATGCAAAATAAAAGGAAAATCTTTTTGTTGTTTTTATTTTTGAAAGAAACAAGGAAAAGAAAAGAAAACAGTTATGTACAATATGCACAAATCACACAACTAGTGATTACTTTGATCGCCATTCCCCGGCAACGACGCCAAAAATATGATGGTGAGCGTCGCAACTCCCATAAATTTAATTATTTATAAACCAAGTTCCCCTAATATAGTTTAGTGGAAACTAGGGTCGTCTCTCACAAGGAATGGCTAAGAAAGCAATACACGAGACTAGTCGTATGAGGGTTGTCACAAATTGGGGGTTTTTTGTTTGAATGCAAGAAAAAAAAGTTGGAATAAAATTGGAATAATAAAAACAGTGGTTTATGAGGTAGAACATTCATTAGGGCGTTTATCATTGGCTACAAAAGAATGCATGAGTTGATTAATTACGCCAGAGTTAGATCTAACCCTATTGTTGTGATTCTAAGGATTGATTGCCTAGAACAAGATTAATCAGTGAGATCTCACCTTTAGTTTCGTTTTCAACAATCTTTAAAGCCAATCACATTAATCTAATTAAAGAGACTAATCAGCCAATTAATTAATCATTACCAATTCCTTATATGTCATGCATCAATTAATCAACTAACACATGAACACATGCCAATGAATTAGCCTAACTCAATCGAGTAAGCCAAGACAAAGTGTAAACACACACAATTTAAGATCTCAAATTATATGCCAAGAATGATAATGAAAACTTATGCAAGATTAAGAACAAAGCCTCAATTTACCCCAATGATGTTCAAACCCTCATAAATCACCAAGAGACTTAGCTACTCATGGAGGAATTATAAGGGCAGAAATTAAATTGATTTCAATAATAAATAGAAAGTGCAAAGAAAGTAAAGACTAATGGAAGAAAGAAACTCTAACTAAAAGCCTAGGGTTTGAAAAGTAAGAAACTAGGAAAAGAAAAGAGTAAGAGATGTGAAAGAAGATAAGAGAAATTGAAGGTGTGAAGAGGTCTGTTTTCTGGAGGCACTAGCATGCTTTATATAGAGTGAGTAGCCTCAAAACCCTAGCTATTAGGCCCCCAACTCGGTTTTGCAGATTGGTCCCTACTGTAATAGAATTGTGGCGCGAGCGCTAGGGCGCTGATGTCGCGCCAGGGCGTGTGTGCGATGCACGTGATAAGTTCTGATGAAGCTCGGGCGCTGAGGCGCGCTGAGGGCGTTGGGGAGCTCGATTCCAGCCTGGACTCCACTGCTCCGCTTCTTACTCAGTTACTGATGTCTGCTGCTCCAATAATTCCTATGACCTGCACCAAAAATATAAAATACCAAAGATCAAGTGCAAGGGTCATCCTTGAATTGCAAAAACATCATAAAACTTATTACTTTAGCCTTTATTTTCTTTAAGTCCCAAATAAATCCAAATTGTATTAAATACAATAAAAGGCTAAAATAGAGTAAAGAAATGCATACAATCATCCAAATTAAGGGCATAAAATATTGGCAAAAACCACGTTATCAATTACTGTAATGGATTACCAAGATTCGGTAATCGATTACAACGAGTCGAATTCAAAAATCACTTTTGCGAAGGCTGTAATCGATTTCCAAGACTCTATAATCGATTACTGTAATCGATTACCACGAATTGGTAACCGATTACAGGTTGCCAAATTTTGCGAAAATTTTCTCCAGAATGAAATTTGATACTGGTAATCAATTACAAAGGTCTGTAATCGATTACAGCAGTACTAAAACTCTATTTTTAAGACTTTAACTCAAAATCTTCATACTTTTAAGTTATGCATTCAAATCCATTCTTTCACCACTACCCCAAACTCGATACCAGGATGCTATGATGTTAATACGATATTACCCTGAATAATTGTCGGAATGTGGTTATACCTTGATAAGAATTAAAAATGGATAATGTTTGTCGATTCGGCCTGAGGAGGGGCGTGGCTCCCGGGGACGAGGTTTAATGAAGTCTGAGGAGGGGCTGGGCTCCCGGGACTAAAGATCTGAGGAGGGGCTGGGCTCCTGGGATCTCTAACGTTAAATACACTTATACTAATAATAAATAAGACGAATTGCGGAGTATGTTATATGGTGTTTTGTGATGGGTTAACTTGTCGTGTATATGATTATGATGTTGTTTCATAAACTATTTTTAATCTATTATTCACTGAGCGTATGACTCACCCATTCATACAAACCATTTTCAGATTCAGGTGCAGATCAGGAGGCGAATCCTTCCGTTCCTCCGAGCTCTTAGCTTTGGTGAGCCTCAATGTGTAGAGGCGTTATGTTATTGTCTGTTGTCTATGTAGTCTGCTCCATAGGTTTACAAACAGGATTGTCTAAGTTATGTGTATGTGTTGTAGTCTAATTAAGACTTGTTGAACCTCTGTTATGTTATGTTGATTCTAGGTTAAGCAGGATGCTATGACAATATTATATGTAGTATGAATCTAGGGGTGATACTTTAAGAACCCTATTATATGTATGGATTTTATGTGATGTGTGCATGTTAAAGTAGTTGTGGTTGTTGCTGTTTAGTTTGATGTTGTGTGGAAAACAGGTTAAAGCTGACATGGGACATGGTGTCCCATGTGCTGGTCACGGATCCGAGTTGGGTCGTGACAAAAGAAGAATTCTGACTACACTTTAATTAAACCTGAAATTTTATGGATGGAAATTGAGTGTCAAGTGATTTATATATTTACTTAACATTAAGTGTGAAATGAAATTATTAAATTAGGCTTAATACAACGTTATTTTATAGCAATATAGCATACATCATGGCATGTGTCATTTGATATATATTGGTGTGATTATTTATTTAAATTTCATTAATGTTCCTCATGCTCATTTTATTTATAAGAAATAAATTTCCATCAAGATACAAAATGAAGTATTTTGAATGGTTAGATATATAATAATTGTGTATAAAAGTTTATAATAATAATAATAATAATGTATAAAATTTAAATATATATAATATACTATTGAAGATAAATAATTTTTAAAAGAAAATATATGATTCTAAGAATGTAAAAGAAAACAGTATTAAATTAGAATTGTTGTAAGAAAATACTAAATATAATAATAATGATAAAATACATATAGTTAATTTAATTTTAGGAAATTACAGATATATTGGGAGGCATTATTGATATAAAATAGAATTAAAATAAAATAAAATAAAAATACATAAATTATATCTAAAACTTGCTTTAGATAAAACTAGTAAATATTAAAAATCAAATGATTATCATGCTAATATTTGGAAGAAAAAAAATTAAATGATGCATATGATTTTATGTTAAAACCGTTACTTATAAAATGATTATTCTTTCCACTATTTTGGAAGTTATCAGTTTTGTTCATATTCTTCTTTCTATGAAATTAAACTAAATTAATGAAAATAGTGAAAGTGGTATACTTGTGAAAATTACAATACTTTCTCCCTCAAGTTAAATGGTGACAACTCCTCTCTTGTACATGTGCATAAGGCATGGATAATTATATAATATATTGTGTTAGCTTATATTATTATATTTAGTTCAACATATCAAATACACTATCAGTCTTTATTTTATACATGTGTAGACCAAGGGAAAAAGAGTAGTGTGAATTTTTTTTCAGCCTCTGTGATGATTAACATTTCATCTGTCATCGGGTGAGGTGTAGATCATATTTAATAAATCGCATACATACATTATCCAATAATATATAAGATATTCATAGTATAAAGATAAAAAATAATTAACTAATATTTACGGTATAAAGAAGAATTCTGACTACACTTTAATTAAACCTAAAATTTTATGCATAAAAAATGAGTGTCAAGTGATTTATATATTTACTTAGTGTGAAATGAAATTATTAAATTCGGTTCAATACAACGTTATTATGTAGCAATATAGCATACATCATGGCATGTGTCATTTGATATATATTGGTGTGATTATTTATTTAAATTTCATTAATGTTCGCATGCTCATTTTATGCATAAGAAATAAATTTCCATCAAGATACGAAATGAAGTATTTTGAATGGTTAGATATATAATTGTGTATAAAAGTTTATAATAATAATAATATATAAAATTTAAATATATATAATATACTATTGAAGATAAATAATTTTTAAAAGAAAATATATGATTCTAAGAATGTAAAAGAAAATAGTATTAAATTAGAATTGTTGTAAGAAAATACTAAATAAAATAATAATGATGAAATACATATAGTTAATTTAATTTTAGAAAACTACAGATATATTCAGAGGCAATATTGATATAAAATAGAATTAAAATAAAATAAAATAAAAATATATAAATTATATCTAAAACTTGCTTTAGATAAAACTAGTAAATATTAAAAATCAAATTATTATCATGTTAATATTTAGAAAAAAAAATTAAATGATGCATATGATTTTATTCTAAAACCATTATTTATAAAATGTTTATTCTTTCCACTATTTTGGAAGTCATTTTTTCATATTTTCCTTTCTATGAAATTAAACTAAATTAAAGAAAATAGTGAAAATGGTATACTTGTAAAAATTATAAGACTTTCTCCCTCAAATTAAATGGTGACAACTCCTCTCTTGGAGGATAAAATCCCATATATGTTCTGAATTTGCTACATTTCTCCTATTCTAATCTCCTTTGGTAAGTTCACCAAGATAAATCCTAATTTTTCATGTGGAAAGGGTGGGACTTCAAAACAGGGGCTTGTCAAATTCATGTAATAGGTATGTGTTTGAGTGACGTATAATTTTCTCTTAATTAGAGTTACTTTTATATTTTGAAATTATATTGTTATTTTATATAGGTTTAATAAGAGATTTTCCAATGAGATAATTTTCAAATATAAAATTATAAAGATTAAAAGGATAAACTTTTTTTCATGAGCTCCCTTTTCTTTGGATTCATAATTATTTATGAAAAAAATTCTAAATTTTTATGCTAGCTTCGGTGGTGTTAGGTTTACCCATTCTTTATTTTCATTTTCAGTAAAAATAGAAAATGCATGTGAAAATATGATGGGTTTACTTTTAAAGAAAAAAGTGTGAGTTCAAAAACAATATTTTTTACATTTTCACTGTTTTTTTCAACAATAAGTGAAAATGTTTTCACACAAAAACACGGTAGCAACTTAATAAATATAGTAAAATCACTTTTTTTTTTCTTTAGTAACCCACATTCGATTCTCTATCATTATAATTTAATATACTTTTCAATATTTAAACACGTCGTTTTAGTTATTTCCATAGCTAGCTTTCACTTAAACTTTTTGTTTTCGCTGCTTTTGAGATATCTGGTTTCAGTTGATTTTTAGTTATTCGATGAGATACATTTTTATGTTTTTCTTAGGGTAAAATTATGTCTAGCTAATTTAATTTATAGTTTAATTATGATACACTGACACTATAAAAGAATTTTTAGTTAATTAGTCAATTACATTCATTGATCTATGTGACTTTTTAGTTAGTAAATTATTGAGTTAAAGAATTTTGCTTTTGTGTTCATTTATGATTAGATATCTGTGTAAAATTACTACAGTGGATTAAAATTAAACTCTATAATTCATGTCTAGTTAAAATTATTTTAGTGTAAGGGCTGATTTTGTTATAATTGGAACTTAAATAATTTCTCTCACTTCTATTGTTCATGACCCTGGAAGAAACATGTACTTACCTACTTAAAAAAAATGTTATTTTTTATTTAAGCTTCTCCAGACAAAAGATTAAGCTAAATCCTAAAATTATCTTTAGTTTTAGCACATTGAGGTAAAATAATAAGATATAAGATGGATTTGATATTGTTTATTGGAGAGGTAGTGTTTGTGATTTTTAAAGAAATATATTAACATTTTATATATTTGGTAAATAGAAAAATATAAAGTATTAATGTACAGCAAAATTTAATCAAAATAGTTAACAATATGTTATGCATAACATATATTATATAATATACACATACATTATATATTAAATATTAGGGAAAAAAATATTTTACCTCTCTAGATGTTTGGGTCGTTGTAATTTAGCCCATGAACTTTCAAAACGGGCAATACGATTATCTGTATGTTTTAAAACGTTCATTTTGCCCCATCCGTCACAACTCCATCCATTTCTCCGTTAAATAAGCATATGCAGTGCACATGTTATTTATTAAATTACTATAATACTATTTTTTTACGAGAAAAAAAAGCACACAGTATGTTTTTATCCCCGTAAAAAATGATATTTTAGTGGATAAAGTGCTTTTAGGGGGATAAAAACATACTATGTGCTTTTTTTCCCGTAAAAAAGGGTATTTTAGTCATTTAATAAATGACATGTGCACTGCATGTGTTTATTTAACGGAGAAATGGATGGAGTTGTGACGGATGGGACAAAATGCACGTTTTAAAACATACAGGGAATCATATTGCCCGTTTTGAAAGTTCAGGGGCTAAATTGTAACGACTCAAACATCCAGGGAGGTAAAATGTTTTTTTCCCTATAAATATTATGCATAACATATTTTGTGCACCATACATTATATGTTGTAACTTCTTTATAACATATTTTCCAATAATGCTTGTTGTGCAATAGAAATACGTCCAACGAGCATCTAACGTGTGCTATAGATAAGACATAATGTGTGCTGCTATATACATAGCACAAATATGTATAACACACATTACGTCTCGCTTGATATATTTTTGTTGTACGACAAACATTATTGACTTTTTGGATATGTGATTGTATGTAAAGCAGAAGATGATGTCAAGTGGAGCAACAACACACTGGTGTTACACATGCAATGAGCCAATCATGCTTGAATGGGAAAATGCCATTTGCCCTTACTGTCGTGGAGGCTTCATTCAAGAACTCACCAATGAGACGATGCAACAAACGGCACTGTTTCAACAATGTGGCTTTCCATCACAAGTTCAGCAGTTTCGTCGTCCTCAAATCCCTAATAACATTTTTTATGGTATTCAAAATGCGTTTATGGCGTTGTGGAGAGTTGCTAGCCCAATAATTGGCCTTATCATATTTGTTATTGGTAATTTCATCAGGCAGGTATTGGAGATTATTATAATTTATTATTTTGTCAATACTTTTTTTTAGAATATTCTCGAATTTTATTTCAATCAAGGTTTTAAGAATCAGATCGGACAGTGAACTGGATGGAGAAGTAGTTTAGAGATTCAACCGGTTCGATCGAGGTTCAACCGTATATAATAAAATATATATAAAATATATATTTATCTAATAATATATATGCATATAGTGAATTATATGCTATTAAAAGATTAAAGTGTACTAAAAATATTAAAAAATTGAAAGTTAAAATATAGAGCATTTAATAGATTTAGAGGTTTAATAGTCCTTAATTTTAATAATTAATTATATTATATATTATAGTCTATTATAAAATAGTTATTAAATTTTAAAAAATTAAAATTTTTATTTTTAAATTAGTTGACCGATTCAACCAATTTTTTTACCGAATTTACTGATTTTGACCAATTTTAACTGATTTTTCTTATTTTTTACCGATTTTTTAAAAATCGATTTTTCTCCCCCATCCGGACCGGACATGGGTCTGACGATTCCCGATTCAACTGGTCGGATCAGCCGGTCCGATTCAATTTTTAAACATTGGTTATAATATCATTTTTTATTTTATTATTAATTATTCATATTTTTTCAATTTTGATATATTGTACCATAAATTTCATAAGGTAACGGCCGGATTGTATCCAAATTGGAGGCCTCGTCGCTTCGTGGTAATTCATGGAGGTCATCATCTTCCTCCTCCTCCATTTCCTCATGAGTTCACCATACCAGATAATAATTCCCCAATAAGAGGTTATTATAGTCCTCCTCCTACTCATCATATGCGTGTTGAATCCGGTGACTACTTCATGGGACCTGGATTGGAAGAACTTATTGAACAGCTCAACATGGATGATCATCAAAGCATTGGTAGTGGCGGTGGTGGTGGTTCTACTCCTGCATCGTCTTCGGTGAATGCAATGCCTACTATTAAGATCACACAGTCACACATTCGGTCTGATTCCAATTGTCCAATTTGTCAAGAAAATTTTGAGCTTGGGTCTGAGGCCAAGGCAATGCCGTGTAACCATATTTTCCACTCGGACTGCATTTCTCCTTGGTTAGCACAACATAACTCTTGCCCTGTTTGTCGTGTCGAGTTGCCACCTTCTTGACATGTCAGTCCTCCTCATCTTCGTGGGACGAAGTAGTGATGTTGTAGGGAGATCACATCAAAATTCAATGACGATAAATGTGAATGTCGGCACGGAATATGAAAAAATAAATGAATGTTAAAATAGTATTCTTGTTATTGTTACGTGGAATATGTTTGCTTACAAACATGTTGTGCACACTCATGTGAGTGACCATGTAAAATGCAATTTTTTTTTTCACTTTTTTGGGCTTAAACACATTTTCTATCTCCTAATATTCGATGGATGCTATGTTGTTTAGTATTTTGCGTTTAGATGTAATATCACCCAATGTTAAACGAGTCACATATGTCAACAACCCGGATGGAAAAAACTTTATTTAAAAACTAAATTTCTAAAAATAATAGAAATGTAATTGATTGGAATATAAAATAGAATAAATTTTTTAAATAAATTATTCGAACAAAATTAATTTGATTGAGAAATATATGATGAGAATATATTTTAACTTCATTATATTTATGCATTTATTGACCGTTCATGATAGGAAACCAAGTGGTTGTATGAATGACACGTTAACATTTCTCGCATCTAAATAAATTCGATTTTACAATAATATATACGATTAAAAATATTTAATTGATAAATAATATTAACATTTAAAACTTATAAATTATTAAGTAAAATATATAAATGATATGTAGTGCATAAAATTAAGGGTTAACGATTACAAAATTTTGGGTTAATATTTATTTTTATATAAAAAATTAATAGTTATGACTAAAAGTAGAAGATTATCAAAATATATAAAAAAGTAAATTTTATGTTTTTTATTTATATAATTTATTAGAATAATTAATAGTTATAAAATATTGAAAAAATAAGACTTAATATAAATTAATTTAATTAACAAATATTTTCATAATATAATATTTAAAATTATAATTAAATAATTGTGTTTTTATTTTTTATTTTATTTATTAATGATAATTAGGGATTCTCTCTTATACTCTTTAAAGTTCAAGAGTATTGAAACATTTTATATGTAACTTGTGGTCAAAAATTTGGCGTGTGTCCCAACTCACTCAAAACATTTGTATCCATCAAAATTAGAATATAATCGCATCCGTTGAGTTTGATAAGGTACTTGAACAATGAACCAAAAAAATTCTCTTATAAATATTTGTAAGAAAATGATATTATCGTAAAATATAAATACATACAGTGTAATACTATACATTGTATTATATTAAAAATTTATGATGTATATTATTAAGCATTATCCTAATACTTTTATACCATCAGCCATTATTATATCGCGAATGAACCCTAAGAAAAAAGAATATATCATGTGAATTTTTTTTTAAAAGATTTAATTTTCATCTATTGACAGTTATAACTCTTTTACATACAAAATTATTCAATTATGTTGTTATGTCAGTTATGATTATATTTTCTTTCTTTTAATACCTAAAAAATCATATAAACAAAACATTTTAATTGAATGATAATGTAAAATACATTTATACTATTAATGTATCAAAATTATTTTTTTTAAAATGACTTATGTGTCATTGAACAACTTATTTATTATTAAATAATAAAGTATTAATCGTATTCAAATAGAACTTTCATATTATCAAATGATGGATGATGTATTTATCATTTAGACACCCAAAAGAAAAAAAAAAACTGAACATTTATATGGGAAAAAATAAATCAGGCACAAATTAAACCTGAAATTTCATCCATGATATAAATGAGTGTCAAATTATTTAAATTTAAATGATGATATTAAGTATGAAAAAAATAAAATATATATATATATATATATATATATATATATATATATATATGCGTGTTATTATTATTATTTAAGTTTCATTAAGGTTCCTCGTGCTGATATTATTAATTTTCATTTAAGAAACTCATTTCCATTTGTTTGAATAAAGTATTTTAAATGTTAGATCATTGCATTTTTTTATTTATAATGTATAAAATTTTAAAAAAATAAAATAAAAATGCAAAAATATATTTGAAAACTAATTTAGATAAAACTAGTAAATATTAAACATCAAATTATGCATACAATTTGATGATAAAATTTACAGATAAAATGATTATTCTTTTCCTCTGCTTTGGAAAGTTAGAAAATAATCAAAGTGGTGAACTTGTGAAAATCAAAAGACTTTCTTCTCTCAAATTAAGGAGAGAAACTTCAACTTCTTTGTCTAGCATGATCAGAATTCGTATGCTCTGAATTTCCTTTCATTGCTACATTTCTCTCGTTGTTTCATCTGTAAGTTCTTCATTAAAAATAAATTCTGAATTTCCCTTTCACTTAAACATTTGAAAAAATATCTAAATTTGTTTCTGCAAAAATTATCATCGATTAAAATAGTCTATTCAAAAACATAAATTCAAAATACATAATTTTCAACTTACAACGTTAGATAAATTAATTCTTTAAGAAAAAAATAAATTAGTTCTCAAGAATCATGAAAAAGTTAAAGTAATCCCTAACAATCAAAGATATTGAATAAATTAGTCCTTTTCATATAGAGATCAATTTGATCATTTTTATGAATAATGAGAAACTAATTTTTTTTTTTTAAGATCAAATTGTCTATATTTTTAATTTAGAAAAGAAATGAATTTTGAATTTTCATTTTTTAAGAGATTAATTTAACTAATCATAATTTTTATCAATGATAAGTTTAGATATTTTATCTAAACTTTTTTATTTTCGATCGCTACTTTTGACATTTGGTTTCAATTGATTCTTTAGCTATATAAATATAATTTGGATTTAATTTTCATTCATCACTGACAGTGTGCAAATTTTTTACACAGTCATCCAATCATGTTTTGTTATGTCAGTCATAATTATGTTTTTTCTCTTTCACTACCTGAAAAGTCATACAAACGAAGTGTTTTGATTGAAAAAGTTAGTACATCAAAATTAAACTCATATAATTTGATTTATGTATAGCTAAAATATTTTTAAGTACTAAATGTTGCACTCATAATAATTAACATACATACAACACATTTATTTGTTCTTATGTTAATCCATTGTCATTGCCAAATTTTTTCTGATATGCATGCAGTAAATTACACAGAAAAGATGTCATCAACATCAACTGAAGCAATACATTATTGGTGTTACGCATGCAATGAACCAATCATGCTTATTGAATTGGGAGATGCCTTTTGCCCATATTGTTATGAAGGCTTCGTACAAGAACTCCATAATCAGATTCATTCTCCTCATCCTCCTTCTCGACATCATGTGCATGTTGATTCCGGTGACTACTTTACGGGCCCGGGATTGGAAGAGCTTATTGAACAACTAAGTATGGATGATCAAAATACTACTAGTGGTGGTCCTACCCCGGCACCATCTTCTTCGATTAATGCGATGCCTACTATTAAGATCACTCGTTCACACCTTCACTCTGATTCCAAATGTCCAATTTGTCAAGAAGATTTTGAGTTTGGGTCTGAGGCCAAGGCTATGCAATGTAACCATATTTTCCACTCGGATTACATTGCTCTTTGGTTAGCACAACATAACTCGTGTCATGTCTGTCGTGTCCAGCTCCCACCTCCTTGACATGCTAGCTAGTCCTCTCCTCCTCATCTTTGTGCAAGGAAGTAGTGCTAATGGCAGTGCTAACGGAGGTTTCTCTTTTTCATACATTATTATTATTGTTATTATTCTTCTAAAGTCCATGTTCTAAATAAGTCTGATATGTTTTAAGCATAGCATTTAATAAGTTGGTTGTTTGTTGGCTAACTTGAATTGTACCTGTAGCATTACCGAATTTTTTTATATGATATATCCTTTCAGAAACAGGTTGTTGATTATGCTCGGTAAATTCAACAAATTGGGATATGCATTCCATATGATAAGAAAGAAGTGTTTAATCAAATTAGCACTACTGAGTACGAGTCTCGAAAAGTGAAAATAAGAAATTGGCAAAACAAGAAATCACGACCACAAACATAGCCATCTGATCCATAAAAAAACAATTAACAAGAACCACAATGAGTGTGCGTCTCGAAAAGTGAAAACCCTAACTCGCTACCAATTGTGATGCCACTCTTAGTGCATACTTGGGAACACAAAGGAAAAATTACTCCAAGTAAACTTCACATTTTCTTAACGGCTTAAGGCACAATTGCTAAAGATAGTAAATGCACCATCTCTCTTGTCTCCTTATTATGGTAGAGATATCTGCTTATTTTCCCATGAAAACATTATGTAACTGTTTTGATGTTATCATCTCTTTATAACTAATTTTGTTACTGTTATATCACCATTGTAACTATGTGTATAAATGACACACAACTTCAACTTTGTATTAATTCATTCAAGTCAATAATAATAATCAGTTTTCTTTTACTCTCTTCTTCATTCCAATTCTCTGCAACTGATATGCTTCATATTATAATAAGTTAGAATCTTATCATGGTATCACGAGCCATTTGATCCGCCATGGCTTCTCCTACCAATTCCTTTGTCACATAGCCCACTGTTGCTCCTAGAGACATGAAGATCCACACCTTTTCCATCCCAATCTCTATCAAGTTGGATCTTGAAGAGGACAACTATCTTTCTTGGAAGCAAGAAACTCTTGCCCAAATTGAAGGTTTTGCGTTGGATGCCTATCTTGATCCAAGCAAAACTCCATTTGAAACCATTGTATCTGCTACAACAAATGCATCCATACTCAACCTAGTGTTTCAATCTTGGAAACAACAAGAACACTTATTATTCTCTTGGCTGCTAGCATCATTGTCTCCCTCCCTTCGTGTTCGTGTGGTTGGATACCAAACTACTTTTCAATTATGGTCCAAAACAGCTTTACTCTCTGCTGCTCAAACTGAAACACGTATCAACAAACTAAAGAATCAACTTCGAGGAATCAAGAAGATGGGCACAATATGGAGCAACTTTCTTTTCATCTTTCTTCACCTCTTTTTCTGGAATGGTTGCCTGTGAATCTTTTATAGCCACCTTTTTTCATCACTTTCTCTTCCTTTTCAAGAACCTCTTCATGTTGCTCTCCAATGGTTTTCCCACTCCTGAGACTAATAGCCTTGCAATGTTCCTTGGGCTTAGGCTATGTATCACTAGGAAAAGATCTCAAGGGTTTTTCAGAAAGTTGCTTGGCTATTTGACCCACTTGAACCTCTAAATTTATGATAGAAGCCTCTTGGTTCTTGAAGTTAGCTCTTGTCTCTTGCATGAAACTTGAGGTTTGTTGCATAAAAGTAGACGTGGATTGAGATAATTTCTCCATAGCAACCTCAAGTGAGGAGGGTTTGGGGGGAGCTTGTGGAGCTTGTTGTTGGTATGGAGTATTAAGATTCTTCTTGCCTTGATTATTCCATCCAAAATTAGGATGATTCCTCCACCCTGGATTATAAGTCTTGGAGAAAGGATCATTTTGTTGCCTCTGAGGGTTGCCCATGTAATTTACTTGCTCTACATTATGTTAATCCTCCATAAGTAATTTACAAGCTTCAGTTGTATGAGTCCCACCACATAGTTCACAATAGAAAGGTTGAGTCCTAATAGCTCCTACTTGCAATTTTCCCATTTGTTTAATGAGGGAGATGAGTTGCTGAGACATGAATTTGTTTTGTGCCAAGACGGTGTCTAATGTATCTAACTCCATCACACCTCTTTTCATGGGTCTTTCATTAAGACACATTAAATTATTCTCAGCCATAGTCTCAATTAATTCAATGGCTTCTTAAGAAGTCTTTCGGTGCAATGATCATCCCGCTGATGCATCATAGAAGGTTCGAATTTGGAGCCATTCTTGGAGTGAATGATGTGGACATTTCCTGAGCATCTCCTTGTATCTTTCCCAAGCTTCATAGAGTGATTCTCCCTCTTTTTGAGTAAAGGAATTTATATCATTCCTTAATTTTGCCAGCTTTTGAGGTGGGAAGTATTTGGACAAGAACTTGTTGAGCACAACATCCCATGTTGTAAGGTTGTCAGGTGGTTGAGTCAAAAGCCAATGTTTCGTTGTATCCCTCAAAGAGAATGGGAATAATAGCATCCTTATTGCCTCTGCAGTCACTCCAATTTTTTTAATTGTATCACACAACTGCAGGAAATTGGCTATGTGAGTATTTGAATCATCAAGAGGGCCTCCACTGAATTAGTCATGTTGAACCAATTGAATGAGGGCGGACTTCAACTCAAAATTGTTAGCCTGAATTGGAGGCTTAACAATGTTTCTTCCACAACCATTGGTATTGGGTGTGGTATAATCTCCAAGGGTTCTCCTTGGTCCACCATCATTCCCATTATATATCATTCTTGTTTCTTCTGTTTGTTTCCTTGCTTTTCTCAATTGCCTAAAGGTTTTCTCAATTTCTGGATCAAACCACAGAAGCGAGGAGTTGTTTTGTATGCAAAAACAAACACCAAACTATATGACAGTGAGATTAGGGTATTCCCAAGTCAAAGTGAGAGGAGTTACCCAAAAAAATAGTAAAATAAAATAAAAACAGTAAATAAAATCTAATCTAGAAACTAAGTCAATTACTCAAATTGTCAAACTCAATTAATCCCCGGCAACGACGCCAAATGTAACACCCTACTAGATAACCCTTAACGCTTAAGTCATTTTAGGCTATTTCATAAGGGTTACCTCCTGTTATCATGTTTTATCTTTATATTTAAAATATAATATGCGGAAAATAGGCGGGAGTAGATTTTTCGTAAACATTCGCGATGAAGAAAATAAAGGCTTTGCGCATATGATAAGCGATAATATAAGAGATACAAACATCTACTGAAAATACCTCATCATATATAAATAACTCCCATCAAGTAACAAACATGAAATAAATACTAGGTCTTCCCCCATAAGCCAAAAATTGTGACCTATGAGACTCCACCATAAATACGAGTAAATAAATAGTTGCCGGCTAACAAAGGTCCGGACTCAGAAAACCTAATAAATGAATAAATGTAGAGGAAGCATAAAAATCATAATATCCGATAAGGAAATAAAACATGTCTCTGATATCTAAGGAACTATATCATAAACTAAGTTTGTCCGGGCTCCTCGTGTGCTCCGACATCCTGCTCTGTCTGCTCCTCTAAAAGGTGGGAAAAACATAGGGTGAGCACTGGAAAATGACTCAGTAGAGGAAGCCGCCCCAGGTTTAATTATAAAATAAGTGAAGCATGAATGAGTTCATTTCGATTATAAGTTTAAAAACAATATTTCCCCGGAACGTCTTACCTAAGTGCGTCTGGTTCATTTTATTAATACATATATCATCGTGTACTAGTGCCCTTAAATCATAAACAATAAATACATCATAAAATACATTTCAACACGTTAAACATCTTTATCTTTCTTTAACTGTGAGACATAACCGCCCTCCTGTCCTATCCTCCACATCACCGGCCCCTAGGCATGAGTTCATCCTAAACTAATAGGGAGAGGGGGGTAATTCTTTAACATAGTGTCATTTCGTGACGTTTTAACATAGCGTCACCCAGTGGCGTTTTAACATAGCGTCACTTCGTGACGTTTTAACATAGCGTCACTGAGCGTGTTTTGGTTATTAAACTTTAACATTTCATAATCATAGTCATACAATCATTCATCACACATATCTCATCATTAATCATTATATAAATCATATAACCATGTCAACAATTTAATTCATCATAAAAACAACACATATACTTAGTACAACATATACATATTCCATAAATAATTATATATTTCAATACACAAGTCGTATAACGCATTAGGGAGCATAAAAGGGTCAAAACATGTCAATTTTCGTAAAAGGAGTGAGAGACAGCGCAGGACCACCGCTGGGGCAGTCCACGGCCGCTGGAGCGGCCTCGCACAGGAGCTCCACCGCTGGAGCGGCTCGCAACTGCTGGGGCGGCTACGCGCGAGAGCTCTGCCGCTAGGGCGGCTTACGGCTGCAAGGGCGGCGCCAAGCCTGCGAACCCCGCCGCTAGAGCGGCTTCTGGCCGCTAGGCGGCCCAGCACGACGGTGCCACCGCTGGAGCGATCTATGGCCGCTGGGGCGGTCACACGTCATCCTGGTTGCTAAATGACGTGATTTTAGAGGTTCTTTTCTCAAAAAGTCATTTTTAAACATCCAATTGATGAAAAACTTTTCTCAAAACATCTTTAACTCATAGAAATGTTGTCCTAACACTTTTAATCGGTAAAAATGTTTTACCTTACCTTTGAAATGATTTCACAAATATGTAACCCTTTCATGAACCCTAATGGGAAAAACAACCATAACATCAATTTCATAAAATCATCATCAATATGCACGAGAATAGAATGCCTAAACCCCTACCTCTTGAAGACAAATACGAAAATGCAAGGACAAACCCTTTCCCGACGTTGCTCTCGTTGGAAACCTCTCTCTCTAGCCCCACGAACGGTCCGGTGACGCCGGAGACTCTTAACGGAGAAACGAAATCGGTAGAAAGCTCCGGCTTGATGAGAGGATTAAGAATATGAGTTTATTTTTTGGATTGGGTAAGGTTTGATGGGTGTTTCATGGTTTGGAGTATCAATGGCTTAGGGAGCTCTTGAGAGAAAATGGCTATGGCGGCTAGAAGAAGGAGAAAAGTGTTTTTCTTTGGAGTGGAGAGGGTTACTAGTGTTTATATATGAAGTGGCTAGGTCAAGAGTCATCGTGGGGCCCACCGTCACTTAAAAATTACTAAAACACTCTAAAACATCCCAAATAATATTATAATGCTCATATACTTTTCTAATATTTAAACATAAATTAAAATACACACATAGGTACATAAAATAAAATAAAGTAAATAATATATAACACTAACATTATCTAATAAAATCATGTAACTCATATAAACATTTCATATCATCATTCCTAACCTCATGCGTCATCTAAATATTAATTAAACCTCATCTATGCATCCAACATACTCTTCCACATACAATGAACACTCACATAGATACACATAATTATTATGACACATAACAAAAACACATAATTCACATAACATAGAATGAACACATATATACACACTTAGATCACATCACACATAAGGGTTTGACTAGAAGAAACTTATTCACCCAAATTTAATTAAATTCTAACCAAGGTCAATTACCCTTAATTTTCCTCGATTAGGACTTAATAAAAAATCAGGGTGTTACATTTCTCCCATCCTTAAAAAGAATTTCGTCCTCGAAATTCGACACCACATACACATACAAACAAAATCCTAATCTCATCACACAACAACACATGCAACCATTCTCCTCGCGGAGACTTGAGGAAATGCTCGCATGGGTTCGCAAACATCCAACCCGAAAAGAAGGTCGAATTGCATGACAACCACACCACATAAGTGGTCACAAACTAGAAAACCAAACTCAATTTTTTTTTTAAGAAGCCAATCTGGCCAAAGCACAAAACCATTTTTGTCGGTTGCCAAACTCCAAAACGAACATCATTTTCTAAATCACATAAGACAAACAGGTTTTGAATACAAATCATTTTCAAATAAAAAACAAATTCATGGGTGACCAAGCTTTTCGATGTTTAAAATCGAAAACCAAAAAGCAAATCATCTTGGAATTGGTTTTTAAACAAAACATGTTTCGAGGGCAATAGGTCCCTAATGTTATGCCTCAAATCATAAGAAATCATTTCAGATCGAGGAAAACAAGCTCATAGAAAAGAGAAACAAAAACGTCTATTTACACAAACATAGGTAATTGAAATACATTTTCCCAAGGTAAAGACATGATTTCATGTTCTTACTGAAAGTGTGTGTGCGCACGAGAAGGGGGGGTTGAATCGTGCAAGTTTTAAAAATTACTTCTTAAGACCTTTACTTAGAAAGCTGTTTTTACTCAGAAGGTAGATTTAAGAGTTTGCAGCGGAAATAGCTTTCTGAGAAGATTAAGTTTCTGAGAACTCAGTCTTTCTGAGAAATTTCCTATCTGAGCAGTTTTAAGAAAATGACTTTTAAGTTATAATCTTTTAAACACTTTCTGATTTTAATCAGTAATGTTTTCACGAGACTTCTTAATTAAAATCGAAGTTAAGTTTTTCTCAAAGCTTTACGCAATTAAAGAGTAAGGAAGAAAAGCTTAACACAAAGAGTTTTATACTGGTTCGGTTATAACCAACCTACTCCAGTCCTCAACCTTCAGTTGAGAGTTCTTAGATATTTTTCTTAATGTGCCTTCTCAGACAACACTGCCTTTACCAGGTAAAGGACTTCCACCACTTCACAACCCGAAGTGGATTTCCTTGCCTCACAATAGAGGACTTCCTTGCCTTAAACAATTAAGGACTTGAACTTTGCCTCAAACACCAGAGGACTTAAAACTGCCTTCACACAAAGAAGGACTTAGCGTTTTTCGAAGGTTTGATTTGATCGGAAACAACTACCAAGACTAAGTTACAAACCTAGTTTTACACTTAGTAGACTTCTAGATTTAACTTACAAATGTAAGAATTTACACCAATTCAGAACTAGAAGATTTTGCAAAGTTAGAAGAACAATTTCGTAAAAATTGTCTTTCTGAGAAAGTTCTAAGTTTTCGCAAAATGATTTTCAATTCAACAGAGTTTGGCACGTTTAATCAAGAGTTTTTGCGCAAGAGTTTCGTCACATTGCTCTGGAATTGAACTCATATATATAGGCATCAAAGAGCCGCGAAATTAGAAGCTTTCACTTTGCTTATGTGGCTGTGTCCTTTTCAGAACGGCTCCCTGCTACAGTCAGCGCAAAATGAGGAACTTTTCAGAACTGCACAGTGCGCCTGTTCCCACTTCCTTGGCTAGTTGTAGCGAGCTTTCTGAGACTGTTTGCACTTCCTTGAGTCCAGACACTTGGTTGCTTCTGAGTCCAACCTTCTAAGAGTTGTACGGACTTCTGAGCCTAACCTTCTGAGGGAAGACCCTTCTGAGAACTACTAGTCGCGAGGTCTTCTGAGACCCTTCTGAGGCGACAGTGTTCTTTCCTCAGAAACATGTTTTCACCTTCTGCGCTTCTGAGACATCCTTTCTGATATCTTTGGCGCTATGATTTTATCAATTGATCTCGAGGTTACTTGATGTTTTTGTCTTGGTCTTTGCTCATGGCATTGCAATAATTTATAGCTTTCTGAGACACTTAGCGCACATATTAGCAAAACCTTAAGTAAAATTTTATACTTATGGCTTACCTTGTTATCATTAAAACTTTCATAACTCTAAGAGAATTATGCTTAATTCTCTCAGAAGGGTTCTGGAGCTTACAATCTCCCCCTTTTTGATGATAACAACTTAAGTCTTAAGATAATAATTTTGCTTAAGTTCAGAAGTGTTTCTGAGTAAGTTCATAACTTATTCAGAATTCACTTTTGCTTTCTTAGAAACTAATTTAGCTTTCTGAGAGAAGGCTTCGTTATTTTCTTAGAAGGCTGAGATAATCAACAGTTCAAGTATGCAATGTATGATTACTGTTTGAGATTATCAATTACATAGCATGTATTTCATGATAAATGTATGTATGAGATTCAGAAATATCAAGCTAAGTAAATCAAGAGATGCCAAAAAAAAATAAAATAATAAAAGATAAGCATAAGATAGGTAAAACATGAGATGCCAAAATAATGATTTTTCATTTATGGTTTTGTAAAGATACAAAATATTTGGCTCCCCCTAAGTTGTTGCTCCCCCTGAGTTCTAGCCTAGTGTTTACGATAGCCAATGTACAAAAATCTTATCATTTCATCTACTCCCCCTTTGTTACATCAAAAAGGGTGGCTAAGACATAAACGCCATCATTGACTTAGAACTACTGCTTTCTGGCAATGTAGCGTAGCAGCTGGCATATCTCCATGAGAATCTCGCTCTGAGTCGCATTCTGAGCGCATTCGGGAGGGAGTTCAGAGGCAGTGGAAGGCTGTTGAGAAGATGAGGGTTGAGATGAAGGAGGACGAGAGACTTCAGCCTCAAGTACTTCATCGATTATATCCCTTGTTTGATATTCAGGAGGTTCTTCTTCTTGTACAGCTTTACCTTCAATAGCAGCAAGTTCAATCGAAGGCTGCCTTTGAGTGTCCTCAGCAACTAGAGCAAGGTCTAGATCAGAGGGTTGCCTAGCTGATGGTTGCTCCATAGCACCAGAAGTCTGAGCATCTTCGGAGAGGTTGAAGGTTGAGATCTGGCTATGCATGGCTTCAATGCTCTTCAACTTCTCAGTTCGACCAAAGAAAGGCCGAAATTGCACAGAGGGTGGAGTGACTACCATCCTTCCCAGCTGAAAGCCGGAACCAATTATTGAGTCCGTTATCGAGAAGGTGGGACCTTGTTGATCAAAGGATGTAGGAGGAACCTCTGTTATATCTTGAGGAGGAACCTCTGGTTCCTTCTGAGAGTCCTTCTCAGATAGAGTTCCTTCTAAGGAACTGTGGGCAACAAATGCCTCAACTGCTGCAACTCCGGCAGCCATGGTAGCGTCAGCGCCCACCTCTAAGCTGAGCCCAGTGCTGGTGGTCCCTGGCACTACGTCATGTGTTGAGACATGAGTTTCCTCATGTTCCAAAGGGATCTCAGTAGAGAGGAGACCAACCTCAGAAGTTGGTTCAATTAAGGCTTCCTCATGCTGTAGTTGTTGTTGTTGTTGCATCTGAGCAGCTTCTGGAGTCTCAGAAGGTTGATCCAGTGCCTTCTGAACTTCACGCATCGTCTGAGCCAATGACTCAGCATTCACAGTGGCAACTTCAGTTGTGGTTGCCTCAGAAAGTTCCACCATAGAAACCGCAGAGGGCTTCTTCTGGGGCTCTTTCTTGGAGCTTCCAGCATCTGGAGTGCGATGCTCAATGCGAAAGCTTGCCGCATCTTCTTCCTCGGAAGAGGAATCAGCTACATTTCCTCCATGCCCCTGAATGTCTTCTCTGGTGGGGGAGACATTTCCAGATGGGGAGGAGTGATGAGAAGCTTCTGCTTCTTCTTCAACAACAGCAGTAGTAGCAGCAGCGGTGGTGGCAGCAGTAGCAGTAACTGCTACAATTTCTTTACCCGTCGTCTTTGGCGGGCTCTGTTTCTTGGTGGTTTTTATCCCCACTCCTTTGTGAGTTTTTCCCTGATATTTCAAGGAATGTAGGAGTTTAGTTTTAAATTTGGTGGGTTTAAAACCAGCAACAGAATCAGAAATAGGAATTGAAGTAGAAGAAGAGTGAAGAAATGAAGGTGGAGTTTTAGAGTTAGCTTTTACCAAACGACCACGTTTCTTTTTCCCTTCTGGTGGCACGTCTGGGACTTGGAGAGTGGGAGGTGCTTTCCTTTTTCTGGTCATGGGTTGCTCAGATGTTGTTTCTTCTGAGTCTTCAGCAGCCTCAACAACCGTAGGTGCCTTCTGAGGAGTCTTCTGAGCTTCCTCAGAAGCCATACTCCTTGTCACCCTTGTTGGAGAAGAATGAGTCACCTTTTGCTTCTTCTTCTTCTTTTCTGAAGGATCGGAAACCTTTTCCTTTCCTTTCTCAGCCTTAGAGGGCTGGATGGGACCAGCAGCTCCCTTAGAAGGCTTTGCTTCCTCCTTCTTCTTAGGTGCCCCCGTATCTGGTACCTTCTTCTTCTTGATGTTGTTGAAGGTGACCATGGAGAACTTACTGTGGTTGAAGACGTATTCATAGTCTTCAAGTGGGAAGGAGAAATAGTTGAGGATTCTGGTCAGAAGGCTTCCGTAAGGTAGACTTGTGAGAGCCCTCTTCGGATGAGCCTGGTGCATCATGTAGTTGAGCACCATCCTCCCAAAATCTACTCTTTCCTTCTTCAGTAGGTGGTACAGCAGGCAGGCATCCATGGTGGTAACGTTCCCCATGTCACCAATCCGAGGGAGAAGGGTGTGTTGCACAACGGAGAAGATGATTCTAGCCTCTTGCGTGAGATGAGGCACCTTTACTCCCTTGAGTGGTAGGCTGTTGCTACCAGTCAGAAGTGTCACGACTTCTTCTTCCGAGTCATCTACCTCCTTGACCCATTCTGGGTCGTCGGTGATGACAGCACCACCATTCAAGGTCTTGAAGACTTTGTTGATGTCAGAGGAGGAGAAGCGGATCTGTTGGTCACCAATCTTGCTCTTGACCCCTTTGTTGGTGAACCTTTCTATTTGCGAATAGAAAGCTCTTACCACATTTGGGTAGCACACGTCCTCGGAGCTCATCATGGCTGGCCATCCAGGTTGCTTGAGGAAGGTGAATTGGATTTCGTCCACCTGATTGTAGACATTGAGAGGCAATACCCTTCCCATGGCAAGATTCCGTGGGAGATAAGTCTTGTGGAATAGGGACTGCATTTCCTCATTGTCATAGAGAATATCTTCGGATATCTCATTGAGATTGTTTCTCATTAAGCCCTTGATTTCTCCAGAGACGGCCATTTGAATGAAAGGTTTTAAGTTTTGAGAAGAGATAGAGAAGAACAAGAGAGAGACAGAGAGAGAGAGCAGATGAGGATTGGAAAGCGAGGAGAGGTTTTGGCAGAGTTTTGGTAAGTTTTTGAACGTAAAGTGCTCAAATGAAACAATGCTATAAGTATTTATAGACATGGCTGATAACTAGCCGTTTCCTGCCACTTATCCAAAAGTTACCGTTGGTAACTTGTTTCTTGGAAGGTACCTTTCTGAGAGAGGTGGTCCTTCTGAGAAACCCTCCTTCTGAGAGATGTTTCAGAAGATCTCCTTTCTGAGAGATGAGCCTTCTGAGAACAAATTTTCTCAGATAGAGTTTTTCTGTGTTTTCCTACTTCTAGCTCAGAAGCTCAGTTCTATTGTTCGTCTCAGAGTCTAAACTAGGACTAAGGGGGGTTTCTAAGAGAGAGTTTGTAAATTTCAAAGCACTTAGAAACATCTTAGATTGAGAAATCCTTTCAGAACATTGAAACGATCCTCGGGTAAAGGCTTTGTAAATATATCTGAGATTTGATCCTCAGTATTTACAAATTTGAGTTCAATGTCGCCTTTTTGCACATGATCCCGAATAAAATGATGTTTTATATCAATGTGCTTGGATCGAGAATGCTGAATAGGATTCTTAGCTAAGTTGATAGCACTTGTATTATCACAGAGGATAGGGATTTTGGTGTACCTTATTTGATAATCAAGTAGCTGATTCTTAATCCAGAGCATCTGAGAACAGCAGTTCGCAGCAGATACATATTCAGCTTCAGCAGTTGATAGGGCGATCGTATTTTGCTTCTTGCAAGACCAAGTGATCAAGCATTTTCCAAAGAAGCAGCAGCAGCCACTTGTGCTTTTGCGATCTATCCTATCTCCAGCGTAGTCGGCATCGCAGTAACCTACAACATCAGAAGAACAACCTTTCTCGTACCAAAGACCAAGATTAGTAGTTCCACTTAAATATCGTAAAATTCGTTTAACTGCAGTTAAGTGTGATTGCTTAGGCTTAGACTGGAATCTAGCACAGATCCCAACACTGAGTTGGATATCTGGTCTGGAGGCAGTTAAGTAGAGAAGTGAGCCAATCATCCCTCGATAGTTGCTTTCTGAGACTTTCTCACCATCTTCATCCAAGTCAATTACTTGAGAGGGATGCATGGGAGTGCTCATAGGTTTGGCCTTATCCATCAGAAACTTCCTCATAAGTTCCTTGGTATACTTCTCTTGATGAATAACTGTCCCTTCTGACTCTTGCTTGATTTGCAATCCTAGGAAGAATTTTAACTCTCCCATCATGCTCATCTCGAATTCACCTTGCATAAGCTTGGAGAATTCTTTGCAGAGGCATTCATTGGTTGCGCCAAATATTATGTCATCAACATAAATCTGGACAATCAAGAAGCCAGAGTCTTCTGAGAGTGTAAAAAGAGTTGTGTCCACTTTCCCTCTTGAGAATCTGTTTTTAAGCAGGAAAGAGCTCAATCTATCGTACCAAGCTCTTGGAGCTTGTTTCAGACCATAGAGAGCCTTTGTAAGCTTGAATACATGATCCGGGAATGCATCATTCACAAAACCAGGAGGTTGTTTTACATAAACTTCCTCAGAAAGGTATCCATTCAAGAAGGCGGACTTAACGTCCATCTGATAGAGTTTGAAACCTTTGTGTGCAGCAAAAGCTAGCAACATTCTGATAGCTTCTAATCTTGCGACTGGAGCGAAAGTTTCATCATAGTCTATCCCTTCTTGTTGGTTGTACCCTTGTGCAACCAATCTGGCCTTGTTTCTCACGACTTGACCGTTTTCATCAAGTTTGTTTCGAAACACCCATTTAGTCCCAATGACACTTTTGCCTTTGGGTTTCTGAGTCAGTTTCCAAACTTGATTTCTCTCGAATTGGTCAAGTTCATCTTGCATGGCATTTACCCAGCTAGGATCATCTAACGCCTCTTCTATGGAATCTGGTTCAAGTTCAGAAACCATAGCAAGATTTGTATAGTTCCTTCTGGTTCTTACGCCACTTTCTGGATTGCCCAAGACTTCATTCTGAGAGATGTTCTTCAAGTCTCTTGAACCTCTGATCCCTTTAGGAGTAGGGTTCTGAGAACGAGACACAGAAGGTTCTCTTTCTGAGTCATCAGAAGCTTGTCCTTCTGAGAATCTAGGTTCCATTGTATTTGGAGAAGTAGATTCTCTAGGTTCTGGAGCTTTGATGATGTTACTAGATTTTTCTTTAGATGAAGATGATTGTTCCATGGGTTGGAAGTCAGTCTCATCATCTATAAGAATTTTCCTTTTGGCTTTCTCAGAAGAGATGTTGAGTTTCTCAAATTCATCTTCTAAGTTAGCATCTTTCTGAGACAGGTCCTTACTAAGTTCTTTGAACTTAATATGAATTGTCTCTTCAACACATTTACTCCTTTTGTTATATACTCTGTAAGCTTTAGAGGCTGAGGAGTATCCTAGGAAGTATCCATCATCGGACTTAGGATCAAACTTAGAGAGTTTGTCCTTTGTGTTGAGAATAAAACAAGAAGAACCAAATACATGGAAATAAGAAATGTTTGGTATTTTATTCTTCCACAGCTCGTAAGGTGTCTTTTTCAGAATTGGTCTCAGAAAGACTCGATTCTGAATGTAGCATGAAGTATTAACTGCTTCAGCCCAGAAGCCTTTTGAAAGTCCACTTTCTAAGAGCATTGTTCTTGCCATCTCTTGAAGACTTCGATTCTTCCTCTCAGCTACTCCATTTTGTTGAGGAGTTCTGGGAGATGAGAATTCGTGAGCAATGCCCAGATTTTCACAAAGCTTTTCAAAAGCATGATTCTCAAATTCACCACCATGATCTGATCTAATGGCATGAATGTGCGAATCCTTTTCAGTTGAAACTCTTTTCGCAAATGCTTTGAACTTCTCAAAAGTTTCTTCCTTAGAAGCTAGAAAGAAAACCCAAGTGAATCTGGAGTAATCATCCACTATGACAAGACCATAGCGTTTCCCAGAAAGGGAAGCCGTTCTGGTTGGTCCGAAGAGATCCATGTGGAGCAGTTCCAGTGGTTTCTGAGTAGAAATACCACTTTTACTGGGAAAGGAAGCCTTGGTCTGTTTCCCTTTTTCACAGAAGTCGCAGGTTGCATCCTTCTGATACTTAATTCTGGGAAGGCCCTTTACAAGTCCTTTCTGAGATAGTTCAGAAAGAAATCTCATATGGGCATGACCAAGTTTCTTATGCCATAGCCATTTGTCTTCTTGGACAGAGACAAGGCATTCCACATTTTGATCCTTTAGATCATCCAGATGGATAACATAGATGTTACCAACACGTTTTCCTTCCAGAACGATCTTATCATTTGTGAGATTAATCACATGACAATACTTGGCATAAAACTCAACCTTTAAGCCTTTGTCACAAAATTGACTAATGCTTAATAGGTTGTGAGTTAAGCCATCGACCAAAAGTACATCTGAGATTTAGTGAGAGGAATCCTTACCATCATCTCCGATTGCAGTGACTCTTCCCTTAGCGCCATCACCGAATCGCACTGTTCCGCCTTTCTTGGGCTTGAGGCTTCTGAACCAGTGCTTGCTTCCAGTCATGTGCCTCGAGCAGCCACTGTCCAGGTACCACTGCTCATCGTGGTGGTGGAGCAGCGCTTGATGATGTACCGGCAGTCACAAAGTTAACAGATTTAGGTACCCATTCTTTGTTGGGTCCTTGCTTGTTAGCTTTCTTGGACTTTTGCCTTCTTTTCTTAGAAGGGTCATGGTTTTGAGAGTCAAAGACTTTTTGTTTGCCCTTTTCATAAGCACTTGCTTTCTGAGAAGTTTCACCCTTTTGAGAGGGATTAGTCTTCTTAGAAGGCTTAGCTTTCTGATTTTTCTTTTGAGCCTTCTGAGGCTTAGAGATTTTTCCTTTATCCAACATAGGACATTTTTTCAGAACCATGGCCACTTTTAAAACATGTGATGCACATGCGAAGTGATTTAGTTAAAGATGGATCAATATCATTTGGTTCGAAGATTTCTTCATAACCAAGTCCACTCTTATCCTTGTAGGGTCTTTGACCACCAAGCAAGAGTGTCATCATTTTCTCACCCTTGACCATCTTAACTAAGTCAGAAGTGAGAAGCTCATTTGTCTTTTGTAATTCTATCAAAGCCAGTTCGGCTTTTTCAACAGTTACAGAAGACATTGTTTCTAAAGCTTGATAGAGGTTGTGATTTTCAAGATATCTATTTTTAAAATCATCTCTTTCAAGCCTTAGGTTCTCTACTTCTTGAATTAGCCTAGCATTTTCAGCTTCTAAGTGTTTAAAAGACTTTCTCAGTTTGCTGAAATTGTTAGCTAATTCGTTTGAGTCTCTCAGAAGCTCTTCATAGAGTTCTGAGATCTCACTGTATGAGTGTGAAAGAGGAGGAGAGTTTGGTACCTCTTCTGACTCAGATTCTGTTTCCAGAATATAGTCAGTACCGGCCATGAAGCAGACATTAGCTTCTTCTTCACTTGCTGACTCAGAGCCTTCCTCTTCTGAGTCACTCCATGTTGCAGCCATTGCCTTCTTCTTCTTTTTGGGAATGAACTTCTTCTTTCCCTTGTTCTGAGGGCACTCCGTTCTGAAGTGGCCCTTTTCTCCACATCCGAAACATGTGGCATCAGAAGGTTTTGACTTTCCTTTTCTAGGAGTGATCTCTTTGTCTTTGCTTGGTCTTCTCTTCCAAGCTTTCTTCATTTTCCTTACTAGAAGAGAGATATCATCTTCATCAAAATCTGAGTCTTGATCGTTTTCAGACTCAGATATTTCTTCAGCCTTTAGGGCTTTCGAAGTTTTCTTAATCTGACTTTTCAGAGCCAGAGCTTTCTGAGGTCTTGAGGATGAAGATGGTCCTCCAAGCAGTCCTTCCAGTTCGATCTCATGCGTTCTGAGCGAACCGAATAGTACATCCAAACCCAGCTGGTTTAGATCCTTGGCTTCCTGGATTGCTGTGACCTTAGGACGCCATTTTGCAGAAAGGCTTCTAAGGATTTTTCTTACCATCTCAGCATTTGAATAAGTCTTTCCCAAGACTTTCAGTTGGTTGATGATATGTAGAAATCTTATTGACATGCTGTCAATAGTTTCCTCAGGCTGCATGCTAAAGGACTCGTATTTGTGTACGAGCATTGAGATTTTTGTTTCCTTGACTTCGTCATTACCTTCGTGCAGCATATGAAGTCTTTCCCAAATTTCTGGTGCAGTATCACATGACACAATTTTGTCATATTCTACCTTGGGTAAAGCACAGAGGAGAATATACTTGGCTTTGAAGTTGAGTTGTATCTTCTCCTTCATTTCTTGAGTCCATTCATCCTTAGGGACTCGTCTTGTATAGGTTCTGAGTGCTGGAGGTGCCACTCCTGGCTCAGCGTCTGTTGCAACTACAGCATCCTCTGTAATTGTCTGCAGAGGCTGATAGTCTCCATTCTCGATCCTATCCCATAAGTCCAGACTGGTGTGCTTGATGAACAACGTCATTCTGTTACGCCAGTAGTCAAAGCTGTCTCCGAGAAACATCGG
The DNA here is from genome assembly GCA_013621005.1 of Aeschynomene evenia. NCBI lineage: Eukaryota > Viridiplantae > Streptophyta > Magnoliopsida > Fabales > Fabaceae > Aeschynomene > Aeschynomene evenia. The sequence continues at coordinate 20,518,557 of CM024268.1, forward strand.
AGGTCTGTTTATTGAAGCCCCATCTGATATGAATGCAGCTGGTGAATTCATATTTTCTTTCGTGGATCTTTTTCCTTGACACTGCTAAGTGCTCAACCCCTTAAGGACCGAGCTCTGATGCCAATTGAAAGTGTGTGTGCGCACGAGAATGGGGGGGGGGGGGTTGAATCGTGCAAGTTTTAAAAATTACTTCTTAAGATCTTTACTTAGAAAGCTGTTTTTACTCAGAAGGTAGATTTAAGAGTTTGCAGCGGAAATAGCTTTCTGAGAAGATTAAGTTTCTGAGAACTCAGTCTTTCTGAGAAATTTCCTATCTGAGCAGTTTTAAGAAAATGACTTTTAAGTTATAATCTTTTAAACACTTTCTGATTTTAATCAGTAATGTTTTCACGAGACTTCTTAATTAAAATCGAAGTTAAGTTTTTCTCAAAGCTTTACGCAATTAAAGAGTAAGGAAGAAAAGCTTAACACAAAGAGTTTTATACTGGTTCGGTTATAACCAACCTACTCCAGTCCTCAACCTTCAGTTGAGAGTTCTTAGATATTTTTCTTAATGTGCCTTCTCAGACAACACTGCCTTTACCAGGTAAAGGACTTCCACCACTTCACAACCCGAAGTGGATTTCCTTGCCTCACAATAGAGGACTTCCTTGCCTTAAACAATTAAGGACTTGAACTTTGCCTCAAACACCAGAGGACTTAAAACTGCCTTCACACAAAGAAGGACTTAGCGTTTTTCGAAGGTTTGATTTGATCGGAAACAACTACCAAGACTAAGTTACAAACCTAGTTTTACACTTAGTAGACTTCTAGATTTAACTTACAAATGTAAGAATTTACACCAATTCAGAACTAGAAGATTTTGCAAAGTTAGAAGAACAATTTCGTAAAAATTGTCTTTCTGAGAAAGTTCTAAGTTTTCGCAAAATGATTTTCAATTCAACAGAGTTTTGGCACGTTTAATCAAGAGTTTTTGCGCAAGAGTTTCGTCACATTGCTCTGGAATTGAACTCATATATATAGGCATCAAAGAGCCGCGAAATTAGAAGCTTTCACTTTGCTTATGTGGCTGTGTCCTTTTCAGAACGGCTCCCTGCTACAGTCAGCGCAAAATGAGGAACTTTTCAGAACTGCACAGTGCGCCTGTTCCCACTTCCTTGGCTAGTTGTAGCGAGCTTTCTGAGACTGTTTGCACTTCCTTGAGTCCAGACACTTGGTTGCTTCTGAGTCCAACCTTCTAAGAGTTGTACGGACTTCTGAGCCTAACCTTCTGAGGGAAGACCCTTCTGAGAACTACTAGTCGCGAGGTCTTCTGAGACCCTTCTGAGGCGACAGTGTTCTTTCCTCAGAAACATGTTTTCACCTTCTGCGCTTCTGAGACATCCTTTCTGATATCTTTGGCGCTATGATTTTATCAATTGATCTCGAGGTTACTTGATGTTTTTGTCTTGGTCTTTGCTCATGGCATTGCAATAATTTATAGCTTTCTGAGACACTTAGCGCACATATTAGCAAAACCATAAGTAAAATTTTATACTTATGGCTTACCTTGTTATCATTAAAACTTTCATAACTCTAAGAGAATTATGCTTAATTCTCTCAGAAGGGTTCTGGAGCTTACACTTACAAGGCAAGTTGATCCTTATGTTCCTAGGGTCCATGATCCAACATCAATGTTCTCCTCAAAGAGCTTCATCTCCATTTTCAAAACATCATCTTAGAAATTTTTGAAAACTCAAGTTAATTCACAATCCCTAGTAGTTCAAAACACGTTTAGTTAATTTTCAAAAACCAAACATAAAGCTTGATAACGTGGTTTTTACCAATATTTTATACCCTTAATTTGGATGATTATATGCAATTCTTTGCTCTATTTTGGCCTTTTATTGTATTTAATACAACTTGGAATTAATCTGAGCTTAATAGAAATAAAGGCTAAAATAACAAGTTTTATGATGTTTTTACAATTCAAGGATGACCTTTGCACTTGATCTTGGATATTTTGTATTTTTAGTACATGTCACAGGTATTATTGGAGCTGTAAACATCAGGAACTGAGCAAGAAGCGGAGCAGTGGATTTCAGAACCACCATCGAGCGCTCCAGCGCCCATAGCGCGCTCCAGCGCGCGAGGCTCACTTAAACTCGTCACGTGCACAGCGCTGGCGCTCTAGCGAGCTATACGCGCCCCAGCGCCGCGCCGCAACTCTGTCACAGCAGAAACCCTATCTGCACGAGTTGGGGGCCCAAATTGATTAGGGGTTGGAGGCTGCTCATCTTATTTAAAGGAAGCTAATGCATCAGAAACAACACCTCTCAACACCACCACTTTTATATCTTTTCTTTTCCTAGTTAGAGTTATTTTTCTCTCCATTAGGATTTCTGTTTTTCCTAGTTTAGCTCTAGCTCCTTCATTTACATTTCCAACGTTATTCGTCCAGCCCTTTTGGGTTTTGTAAGTTACTCTTTTAACATTAATACAGTTATTCGTTTTCCATCTTTCCAACTTGCATTTAATTTCGTACTTTGCTCTTTATTGTTAATTGCTTTCTTTATTCCAATTTATTTCTTGCCTTTTAAATTCTTGCCATGAGTAACTAAGTTTCTTGGTGGTTTATGAGGGTGTGAACATCATTGGGGTAAATTGAGGCTTTGTTCTTAATCTTGCATAGTTTTCATTATCAACCCTTGGCATATAATTTGAGATCTTAAATTGTGTGTTTAATCCTTTGTCTTGGCTTACTCGATTGAGTAGGCTGATTCATTGGCATATGTTTATGTGTTAGTTGATTAATTGATGCATGACATATTAGGATTTGGTAATGAGTAATTAATTGACTGATTAGTCTCTTTAATTAGATTAATGTGATTGACTTTAATAATTGTTGAAAGTGGAACTAAAGGTGAGATCTCACTAATTAATCCCATTCTAGGCAATTAATCATTAGAATCACAACAAAGGAGTTAGATCTAACTCCGGCGTAATTAATCAACTCATGCATTCTTTTGTAGCCAATGATAACACCCTAATGAATGTTCCACCCCCATAAACCGCTATTTTTATTATTCTTATTGGATCCCAATTTAATTCCCTTGCATACAAAAACCCCCCCAATTGTGACAAACTGTCATACAACTAGTCTTGTGAATTACTCTCTTAGCCATTCCTTGTGAGAGACGACCCTGGTTTCCACTAAACTATATTAGGGGAACTTGGTTTTAAAAATAATTAAATTTATGGTTGACACGACATCAGCCATCAAAGCTCAAAAACCCCTTTTTGCTTGCGATCGAAGGAAATTCTATGCTCTCAAAATAGATTTTAAAGTTTCTCACGTCCATACTAATGAAAACATGTTGTTTGTACTCCTACGGCCTTTAATCACATACGTTTTCACAGACATAAAAGAAATCACTTTCGAAAACTTCTTTCAACTTATATTATATCGTTACTTTAGAAATCATCTACCCATGCCCAAAACACATAATTTTAATAACCACAAAACTAGGAAAACACATTGGACCCTACGACTCATAATTACAACTGACACCGTAAGACATCCCCAAGGTATTTTCAAACAAAACAAAAACGATTTTCAAGTTCGCAACTAAACGGTTTGCAAAAAGAGCCTTAAGGAACTTCGTACCTTAAGGTCGATGGGGTATGGAATCGTTTTCTAAAACCCAAGTTGAAAACCAAGCGTCATTTTAACAAACTTTCGCAATCACTTGGAAACAAAACAAACGAAGAGGTTTAAACATCTCCGACGTACATCCCAAGCCACTAGAAGGAATGTGCTCATGATAACATGATAGGGTACGGTAAAACTATTTCTCACATGGCTTCTCAAGGATTCTATTGGGTCTCACTAACGGCATGTGATGTTGGGAGACTAATGGATCCTGAGGTTCGGTAGAGTTGGGATATATGTGGTGGTTTGTAGTGGTAGGGTTTGTGTGGGTACATATGTGAGTAGTCGAAGCATTTTCTAAGAGGATGTAGGCTATATATAGGGAGTGTGGTCTCTCTCTAGGGTCGTGCAAACGGTGTGGGTAGGTAAGGTTCCTTCTCAAATTAAGGCACTTGGAGGGTATTGTTTCGGGAGCTCGGAGGGAAACAAGACAGAACGTGGTCAAGGAGTATTGTTGGTAGTCGGTAGTGACGGGAACTTAATAGTGGTGTAAGGGCTCATAGGTTCTAATGCACGAGAGGGGGTACCTAGAGGTGCAAAGGCTTTCGTCTATTAATGTATGTGAGGACGTAAGGTATCCCTAAATGGAATGAGGGTCCAACTAGAGGGACATGATCATTCCTAAGAGTTATCTCATCGTGGCTGTGAAAGAGGTCGGAACGAGAACACTCTTGTTTATCGAAATCATTTTCGCAAAACATCCTTTCGAAAACGAGGGCGAAAAACAAGTTTGAAAACTGGTCTTGTAGCTAACATGAAAACCCCTTTTTTTTAAAAAAAAACACTTCTCACTTCGTTTTCTAAACAAAACAAGGGTGTGATTAACACACAGGAAAACATATGGAGGCCAAGATCAACCAGAGATGAGTAACCATCCATGGTTAACTAGCCAAGGCAGTCAACTCTTAACTAAGGTCGACTATCCCTAACTAACCTCATCTAGACCTTAACGAAACTACAAGTAGCTTAGCGTTAGGCCTAGACATGCATCACACAATTCCCACCGTACTCACGTACTAAATGGGTTCCAAACAATGATGATTGAGGCTAGTCATCACCGTGACAAATCACACCAGCAAAACATAAATGCTTACCCCTGATTAGGTCGTCTGACTGCTCCGTGTTCTCTGCACTAACCGTGAACACGCGACCCTGATGTTGTGACTTCAAGGAAGAAGAGGGTCGGAATCTCATCTACTTGCAATCCTTGACATAATGGCCTGACTTGCCGCAACGATAACAAACGTTCTGACCGAGGCGACACGACCTAGTGTGAAGCTTTCCACACGTGGCGCATGGTGGCAGAGCGGGTAGTGCCCGGGGTGCCGTTGCGGCTGGGCACTGCTGCTGCTGCTAGGGTGGTCGAGGCTGAGGTTGGGTCCTGGGTGACGGACCATAAGGCTGGTAGCGAGCAGGGGCGGCGTGGCTGGTCTGCTGAGGTGCCGCACCCCTCCTCTAAGTCTCGACCCTCTGTGGAGCCACTAGACGGCTCGTCTCCTCTACTATCCTGCAGGTGTCCTCAAATGCTTAACCATCCTCTTGATGTCCTGGTTAAGTACAGTACAGAACTTCATACACTTCCAGCTCTCCTTCGGGTTCTCCTGATAGATCTCAGAAAACCTGATGAGCTCCTCGAAGTTGGCGATGTACTCCGGGATAGTCATGGTGCCCTGACGGAGATCCAGAAACTCCATCTTCTTATCCTGACGAACAGTCTCAGGAAAGTACTTATCATAGAACATGTCTCTAAACATGTCCCATGTGATAGCTACACCCGCAGCATCAGGAGCGCGACGAGCGTCGTTCCACCAGGAGCGTGCTTCCATCTGTAGCATGAATGTGGCCAACTGTGTCTTCTGAACCTCTGTGCACTGGACCATGGTGAAGATATCCTCAATACCCCTCAACCAATCATTAGCTTCTGAAGGGTTCGTAGTGCCGAGAAAAGGAGAGGGATTAGCCCTCTTAAAATCAACAAAGTGTGAGTTGTCGTTGCCGTTACCCGTAGGTGGTGCTGTAGGCGGAGTAGTGCGATGTTGGGTCATGTGGTCCACCATGTGGTGCATGGCCTTGTCCATCTCCATGAAAGCCTCAGGAGTAACACTGTTGTCCTGTCCTGCATCCTCGTGGTCGTCAGCATCGTCCCTATTACGTCTGCTAGGTGCCATGTCCCTGTGCACACAAAACAATCAACATCGAGTTGATCAGGCTCCATATCAATGCTAGGTATGCACAGTTACTATGACAGTCAAGCAAACCGATCATGCACCTCAAAACTAACTAAAACACATAAGAGGCATTCGCATGATATAACTACCGTACATGCAGCAATAGCATAACAGGTCCATTACCCCAAGCCCTGTAGGATAGACCTGCTCTGATACCAAAATGTAACACCCTACTAGATAGCCCTTAACGCTTAAGTCATTTTAGGCTATTTCATAAGGGTTACCTCCTGTTATCATGTTTTATCTTTATATTTAAAATATAATACGCCGAAAATAGGCGGGAGTAGATTTTTCGTAAACATTCGCAATGTAGAAAATAAGGGCTTTGCGCATATGATAAGCGATAATGTAAGTGATACAAACATCTACTGAAAATACCTCATCATATATAAATAACTCCCATCAAGTAACAAACATGAAATAAATACTAGGTCTCGCCCCATAAGCCAAAAATTGTGACCTATGAGACTCCACCATAAATACGAGTAAATAAATAGTTGTCGGCTAACAAAGGTCCGGACTCAGAAAACCTAATAAATGAATAAACGTAGCGGAAGCATAAAAATCATAATATCCGATAAGGAAATAAAACATGTCTCTGATATCTAAGGAACTATATCATAAACTAAGTCTGTCCGGGCTCCTCGTGTGCTCCGACATCCTGCTCTGTCTGCTCCTCTAAAAGGTGTGAAAAACATAGGGTGAGCACTGGAAAGTGACTCAGTAGAGGAAACCGCCCAGGGTTTAATTATAAAATAAGTGAAGCATGAATGAGTTCGTTTCAATTATAAGTTTAAAAACAGTCTTTCCCCGGAACGTCTTACCTAAGTGCGTCTGGTTCATTTTATTAATACATATATCATCGCATAGATAAATAAACGTCTCGGTGTCGTGTACTAGTGCCCTTAAATCATAAACAATAAATACATCATAAAATACATTTCAACATGTTAAACATCTTTATCTTTCTTTAACTGTGAGACATAAACGCCCTCCTATCCTATCCTCCACATCACCGGCCCCTAGGCATGAGCTCATCCTAAACTAATGGGGAGAGGGGGGTAATTCTTTAACATAGCGTCACTTCGTGACGTTTTAACATAGCGTCACTGAGCGTGTTTTGGTTATTAAACTTTAACATTTCATAATCATAGTCATACAATCATTCATCACACATATCTCATCATTAATCATTATATAAATCATATAATCATGTCAACAATTTAATTCATCATAAAAACAACACATATACTTAGTACAACATATACATATTCCATAAATAATTATATATTTCAATACACAAGTCGTATTACGCATTAGGGAGCATAAAAGGGTCAAAACATGTCAATTTTCTTAAAAGGAGTGAGAGATAGTGCAGGACCACCGCTGGGGTGGTCCACGGTCGCTGGAGCAACCTCGCACAGGAGCTCCGCCGCTGGAGCTGCTCGCAGTCGCTGGGGTGGCCCCGCGCGGGAGCTCTGCCGCTAGGGCGGCTTACGGCCGCAGGGGCGGCCAAGCCTGCGGATCCCGCCGCTAGAGCGACTTATGGCCGCTAGGGCGGCCCAGCACGACGGCGCCACCGCTGGAGCGGTCTATGGCCGCTGGGGCGGTCGCACGTCGTCCTGGTTGCTGAACGACGCGATTTCAGAGGTTCTTTTCTCAAAAAGCCATTTTTAAACATCCAATTGATGAAAAACTTTTCTCAAAACATCTTTAACTCATAGAAATGCTGTCCTAACACTTTTAATTCGGTAAAAATGTTTTCCCTTTGAAATAATTTTACAAATATGTAACCCTTTCATGAACCCTAATGGGAAACACAACCATAACATCAATTTCATAAAATCATCATCAATATGCACGAGAATAGAATGCCTAAACCCCTACCTCTTGAAGACAATTACGAAAATGCAAGGTCAAACCCTTTCTCGACGTTGCTCTCGTTGAAAACCTCTCTCTCTAGCCACACGAACAGTCCGGTGACGCCGGAGACTCTTAACGGAGAAACGGAATCGGTAGAAAGCTCCGGCTTGATGAGAGGATTAAGAATATGGGTTTATTTTCTGGATTGGGTAAGGTTTGATGGGTGTTTCGTGGTTTGAAGTATCAATGGCTTAGGGAGCTCTTGAGAGAAAATGGCTGTGGCGGCTAGAAGAAGGAGAAGAGTGTTTTTCTTTGGAGTGGAGAGGGTTACTAGTGTTTATATATGGAGTGGCTAGGTCAAGAGTCATCGTGGGGCCCACCGTCACTTAAAAATTACTAAAACACTCTAAAACATCCCAAATAATACTATAATGCTCATATACTTTTCTAATATTTAAACATAAATTAAAATACACACATAGGTACATAAAATAAAATAAAGTAAATAATATATAACACTAACATTATCTAATAACATCATGTAACTCATATAAACATTTCATATCATCATTCCTAACCTCACGCGTCATCTATATTTTAATTAAAACTCATCTATGCATCCAACATACTCTTCCACATACAATGAACACTCACATAGATACGCATAATTATCATGACACATAATAAAAACACGTAATTCACATAACATAGAATGAACACATATATACACACTTAGATCACATCACACATAAGGGTTTGACTAGAAGAAACTTATCCACCCAAATTTAATTCAATTCTAACCAAGGTCAATTACCCTTAATTTCCCTCGATTAGGACTTAATAAAAAATCGGGGTGTTACACCAAAAACTTGATAGGGTATCGGCAAGTGCACCGAATCGTACAAGTAATAAAACCACGGTAAGTGAGTATCATTCCCACGAGGATTAAAGGATTGAGCAAAACTTTTATCGATTAAATTTCTAATTAGAAAAATCGAATAATAAGAATTGAATGAATTTAAGATTAAAATATAAAACATCATAAATCAATACGAGCAATAAGAATCAATTGCAAAAGAGTTAGGGTGTAGGGGTTCTTTAATCTCTCTGGAATTAAGAAACACAATTATCACCTTTGAGTCACGCAAACTAAATTAATGAACTAATCCTAAATTATCAAACTCCAATCCCTTGGTAATTCAATATTTTTCCTAGTCTAACATTAAGTCAATCCTTTGGTCAAATTATTACCTAGAAAAGATTAAGAAAGCTCATTGATTCAATGTTCACACAAATATTTAATTTTATCCCTAAACATTAAACATTCATGGAATTTATCCTAGAGCTAGTTCACACATAAATTTTCTCAAATTGATGCATAAACACAAGATAAACTGTAAAAGAGAAATTCCAAAACTAAAAAACAATTGATTAAAACAAGATAAATTCTTAAATACAGAATGCAATCATCAAAGGTTTACAAAAGTTAATCCTTAATCCATAAAAATTAAATACACCCCCTTACCCTAATAAGGGAGTTACTTACTCATAGTAGCAGCAGACTCCATTGAGCTTTCAAGAGAAATTGAATCCTAGTTCCTAGTGTTGCCTCCAAAGTATTTTATCCCATAATTCTATCTCTGTCTAATAATGTTTACCTTCTCTATTTATAATATGAAAAATAACCTAAACCTAATTAACTTTGAATATAACAAAATACGAAAAATAATTAAAAGATATATGGAAATAATTTGCACGGGGATTAGAATTGCACTACACACGGGGCGCCTAACTTTAGTAAGGCGCCTGGCGCCATATATGGACTATCCCATGGGCGCCTGACTTAGTAAATTGGGCGCCTGACTTTGGGCTTTGTTTTCATGTTGGGCGTTGGACTTCTAGCTTGGGCGCTTGACTTTTCATGTCCTGGGCTTAACGCAGCAAAGTGTGAATCTTTAATTGGGCTTGGGTGCTGGACTGTGGATGGGGCGCCTAGCGCCTAGCTTCTCAATTTGGTGGGGTACCTGGTCTTGGATCAAGGGCTCCTAGCACCTAGACTTCACCATACGGGCGCTGGAGCGCGACAACAGCAAGGGAGGCGCCTAATGCTGACGTTGGACTTCAAGGGGGCGCATAGCGCCAAGTGTTGCATAAATGCCAACTATTAAAGCTGGACTCATTTAGGTATGATAAAGAATGAATTATGTTAATCCCTTGAAGCTGGTGTGAGGGAATGGCTGTGATTTTGGGAAGATGAAGCTCCCTTTGGTGTAGTGGCAGGAGCATATGGTGAGGCCAAGATCGTGAGCATAGAAGACCATTAGGCGAATGAATTTGAGGAGTTGTGTTATATCACATGTCTTGAAGATGATCTTTATTGGGCAAACAAAGAGGCTTGATTCCGATAACACATAAGCATCAAAGTAGGAGTTGCCAACAGTTGACACAATAGTGCATTGCACGGCTTATAGGACCTCTTCTAATGTCTCAAAGTCAAGCTTTCTAAGATCCATTTGGAAGGCAACTTTATCATACCTAAATGAGTTATCCTTAATTCTAATCTTCTTCTCATAATCCATTCTTTATCTTTTTTCAATAATTACATGATAATCATAATACTCATCTTCCACTTCCTTGCATGTTGTAGTATTACATCCAAATAGAGGATTAATATTTATAGGGGTAGTTATATGTAGTTTGAAATTAATGCATAATTAGAATGAATATGAGTCAATGTTCATATAATAATTTATAGAATTTATTCTTGTTAAATTTCTTTTATTAGTCTCTTACAATTAATAAATAAGACATTTTGGTACCTGGAAATAACGGAAGCCGTTTAAGGACTAAAGGTTATCCGAAAATTAAAATTGCCAAGGACTTACTTGTTAATTTCTCAATGTCAGGGACTACCTTGTCCACTGTGAAAATTGTCAGGGACCAACTTGGGGGTTTACTCAAAATTAAATTATAATATAAAAGATGAGGAGCACAAAGTTACTTAAAAATGGAAAAAAGACACACAAAAAGGAGGAAGGAAATAAGATAGTAAAAGAAAAATAGACATAAAAAGAAAAAACGCGTAGAAGATGAATGAAGAAAAAATGTGGAGAATGAAGAAGAAGAAAAAAAGAAAAAAATAAAATAAACAAAAAAAAAAGAAGAGAAAAAAATGGAGGAGGAGGAAGAAAACAAAAGGATGTGAGAAAAAAAAATTTTTAAAAAAAAAAAGAAAAAGAGATGAAGAAAAAAATGAGGAGAAGAAGAAAACAATAAAAAAATATATAGAAGAAGTTAGCTCCAAGAACCCTTTACTTCCTTATTGAAGGTTTTGATTGATAAAACTTCTAAGTATAAATAAAAGTTTTATTTGGTTGGATTAATTGTTTGTTAAGTGTGTTTTAGGATATGAATAAATTAAAAATATAAAAAAAGACACATATTTGCAATGCAACAACCAAAAGTGGCTCACATATAATATAAACAAGGAATTATTTTGAAGATTTATGAAGGCCACATCATCAAAGGGTTATGTTAAAAAGGGAAACATAATCATGAAGGCTCTAGGATTTTCCATCCTTAAATATAGATCATACATGGAATTAAATGGAGAATCTTTAAATCAAAATTCTCTATTTAAATACACATGTATATATATTTTGCGCATATATATATATATATATATATATATATATATATATATATTGCGAAATATACATGGAGAATCATCTTGGAAGAAAAGATCTTGTATGGAGCATTAAATGCACTTTGATATAAAAGATTCACCTAGAGTGATATCTAGAATATATCTTGCATTTATGATAGAATATTTCAATGATTTAAAAATTCCGTCAGATCCTCCTAAAGATTCTATTGAATCTACAAGATTCTATAAAGGAACCAGAAGATTTCGCAAGAAGATTCTATAAGATGTCAAAAAATCTCAGAAGATTCTGTGGGCTGTCAAAAGATTATAGAAGATTTCAGAAGATTCTGTGGGTCGTCAAAAGATTCCAGAAGATTCTGTCAAAGATTCGGAAGATCCCGGAAGAATCCACAAGATTTCAAAAGAATCTCCAAGACGTAAACATACAATGACAAGATTCTAGGGAATAATCAAGTTTCCAATAATCAACATATGAAGATTCAATGGATAGGCGCATACTAGGGAGGATCTTGCATTAAATTTCAAAGATCATGAAACCCTAGACTCACTACACTAAAGATGGCGAAAATGGGAGTAAGGAAGCTAATGAAACCCTAATTCTCAATCCTAAAGTGCCGCCTAAAATGAGCATTAAATTGCAAGATCTTTTGTGATACAAGATGAAGCAATACACATCACAAGATCAAGACATATATTCAAATCAAGGGTCAAGATGAAGCTTCCATATATTTGAGCAAGCAATTTATTGCAAAAATCTTTTTAATTCGAAATAAATAAATAAATATACACCTTTTGATTAAGGTATATGTTTGAATCAAAGGTCAAGATGAAACTTCCTTATTTTGATCAAGCTAAATATGACAAGATTAATTTGGATTCAAAATGAAGATACTCTCACCATTGGATCAAGATTCGAAAATTCAAAATCAAGGGTGTAGATCAAGACTTCATGCCCTACAACTCAAGAGACTCATTCAAATTACAAGTGCAAATACTCTGCCGAAATAAATCTTTATTTCTCTTCATCTTCAACCTCTAGACCTTAAAGCTAACATTTTTATTGGGAAAGGTTGTACCTTGTGAGAAAAATGTGAGCTTTATTGTATATCCTAGCTTGTGCTAGTTATCTTTGAGAGAAAAGTCATCAAGAGGAAAACTTAGTTGCATCTAAGTTCTTGTTTGGTTGAAACAAATTATATTTTGTACAAAGTCCTTATTTTACAAGGCAAAAGTCCTTAGTGGGACTAAGACAAGGGTAGAAAGTCCTTCAGTGTTGATGGTAAGGTTTGAATTCTCTCTCGGGTGAGGCGGTAGTGAGCCACCTTGGTTGAAGGTGCAAGTGAAGTTCTTTGTGGTGTGCAAAGGCAAGAAAGTCCACCTCAATTGAAGGTGGTGATTAGTGAACTCCCAAGTGAATCTTGGGGATTAGAGTAGGCACGTTGTCGAACTAGTATAAATTTTGTGTGTGCTCTCTTCTTCCTTTTCTCTTTATTGTAATTGTTTTTACAATTTAACATTGCACACACATATACATACATATTGCGCAAATCATATCATTTTTTAGTTAAGTGTTGAAGGTTAAAGTTTTAACCTTTATCACATATAAGTACTTGAAAATCAAAATATTTTCAAGAACCACATAAGTCTTGTCTATAGGCTTGTTTTGTTTAAAAATTACTCCCTCCGTCCACTTTTATTTGTCTTTCTAGCATATTGCACACATATTAAGATATAGTCAATTGAATACTTATCTTTTCTATTAAAAGAATGTGATGACAAATATACCCCTATGAAATATTAAATTTTCTTTTTCGTAAACCGTAGAGAGAGTTGAACATGGTTTCTCTTCTATAAATTAATAGAGTTAATACAAGGATAAAATTGGAAAGAAATAATAAATGTATTTTTGAAAACAAGAAGTGACAAATATTATTGGACAAATCTGAATTGCTAGAAAGACAATTAAAAGTGGACGGAGGGAGTATTAATTAACGTTTCCATTGTGAAAACAAATTTTGGACATGATCTACATTTTTAGTTAACTTTCAAAAAATAGGTTAAAAGTTGGAACGTGATTCAACCCCTTTCTCACGTTTCACTACCTTCAGAAGAAAGATGAAGAATAGAAAATGGAAGAAGAAAAATAAAAAAAAATAAAAAAATAAAAAAAATAGAAAAAAAAAGATAAAGGAGGAATAAGAAAGTAGATAAAAAAAATGAAAAAAGAAGGAGAAAAAGAGGAAGAACAAGAAATAAAGATGAAAAAATTAGAGAGAAAGAGAAAAAAATGAAGGTGAAAGAGTTGAAGAGATGAAGAGAAAAATTAGATCTGAATGAATGAATAGATACTTTATAACAAAATATGTATATATATAAGTAATTTGATAGAGAAGTCTTCTTTAAGTTTTTTAATTAAAAGTTTGAATAATATTTTTAATTAAAAAAATATATTGTTCAATATTGCATCAATTTATGAATTACTTACTTTATTATTTAAGAAATTGAATTTCATGCAATTCTATTTATTAAAGGATTTAATTTTTATCCACTAACAGTGTATAATTAATTTACATAATCATCCAATCATCTGCTGCCATGTCAGCCATAATTGTGTTTTCTCTCTCCCACTAACTGGAAAGTCATACAAACATAGTATTTTGATTGGATGACAGTGTAAAATACCTTTACACCGTTAGTGCATCAAAATTAAACTATTTATTAACTTAGAAATATATTAAGAATATGAAAGATAATTAATTAATTAATTAATCTATATTACAGATAATTATTCTAAATAATATAAATCAATTATTTTAAATAAAATAAAAGATATATGTATTAGATAATAATATTTAAAAAATTTATTAAAGATTTGTAAATATTCTAAAAGAAAAAAATGAAGGACACCTAAATTAGCATACGTATTACATTTATAGAGACACTTAGGTAGCGTTTGTTTGCTGTGTACAAGACACAAAATACAATACATGATAGAAAATGACATGTTTGTTTATTATAGACATATACAAGACATACTGTATCAGTACAAATTTTTTCTGTATTTTGTGTCCACACTCAGAGTAGGTACACAAAATATAGGTGCTGATACAGAAATTTTAAATAAAATTTTGTTCTAAGTTTATACCTATTATTAATTCATAATTTCACTGGTTGTCCTTCTTATTTTTTACCAAAGTTCCAAAACAAAATTTTGTATAAATATAAACACAAATTTATTCTGTATACACTAAAACAAACACAAAACAAAATACACAAAATTTCTGTATTGTACTTTATCTATATTTCTGTATTGTATTGTATCAACTCTGAAACAAATATTACCTTAATGAATGAATTGATAATTAACCATAATTTTTTTGTTGTTGTATTGAACCATAATCTCTCTTCTTCTATGAGTATGTTTGGTTTCGCGTCCTATTACCCAAACCAGCGTTTAAATTTATAGAAAGTAGTGTCATTATGTTTGGATTGATTTTTTCTTAAGGTGGATGAACTTGATTTTGATCTTCAACCCACTTTTAGTTGAAGCAACATTTTGTTGCTTTTGGGTTGGTTTAAATTTTAGTATTTATATTTAATTTTTATTTACTATATTTACCCTTCTAATTGGATAGATAAAAAAAGATTTATGAATTATTATTAAAATATAAATAATTTATTTAATATCTAATAAAATTTATGAATATCGATATTCGTTAGTTATCATATAAAAAGGTCACATATTTAACAGAAATTCTTTGTGCACAATAAAAAGTCAGTCAAAACAGTTAATAAATAGTGCACAACACGTAATGTGTAATATGCATATCGTATATTACATATTACATACATCATATATGACATGTTGTGCACAACATATATTACATGTGGTAATATCATATTTCTTTACAACATGTGATATATGTTGTGCACAATATCTGATATATATTGTGTAGAACATCTGATATATATTGTGTACAACAAGTAATATATATTATACACATTAAATAATTTTTTATTGTACATATAGCAATGTTCATTAAGGGCCCTTTTGGATTACAGTGTTTCTGACTTTTTTTAACTTCAGACTTATCAGAAGTTATTCTATCATGTTTGGTTATATAACTTATGACTTCTACAAAAATTATTTCAGTGCTTTCGAAGAAGTCAGAATATTTGACTTCTCTAGAATCACTTTTCAAAATAATTGAAATAAAAAATTTTATTATTTTATATTCACATACAAAATAACTTAACTGTAAGTTACATCTCAAAAGTTACTTTTATATAAGAGTTTAAATAAGTTGTTTACCCAAACTGGTCCTAAGTCAATCATCAAAAATTAATTGTACAATGAACACCGATATGAGAGTACCATCTATATTTTTTTTCAAATAATTCGACTTAATTTCAAGAAATTTCTATTTTATTTTTTTTATTTTTATGATGATTTTCGCTCTTCATTTTTGTCATATGATTTTTCTTCATGAGTTGTTTAATATATTTAAAATAAAAATTTAAATAAAGCACCATACTTATAATAAAATATTAAATTCATATATTTTATAATTATACATTTAATAGTAATTTTGGTTAGGATCATTCAAACAATATTTATAAATATAAATCACGTTTAGATGAACACATTTTTATCCAAAATCAAATCTTCTAGAATCATATTCATTTAACTCAAGTTTCTCCAAACAAGCTATTTGATATTGCAATAAAATCTATTCCATTTTGGGAAAAAAAAAATCCTAGGCCGAATGTGTTGCTTGGCTCCGAATTATTATTTCTCTTACACATCAACGCGTAATAGCATTTTGAGGCATCTTGTCAAGGGTTCGGGGTTCCAGAGAAATACAGGGACACAAGAGGAGATGGCGCTGCCCAAAGCAAAGGAAATCGTTTCTTCCAATCAAGTCGTCGTTTTTAGGTCATTCTTTATTCATCTACTTCTCTTTGTCTGTCTTTCTCTCACGAGAAACTTTTTTGCGGAGCTGACTGGGTGTGATTATTCGATTTGCAGCAAATCCTATTGTCCTTTCTGCGTCCAAGTGAAGCAGCTCTTCGGCAAATTGGGTGTCACTTTCAAAGCCATTGAACTCGACGCTGAACGTGAGTTACTTTTTCGTCCCCTCACCCCGTTTTTTTCTTAGATAAAAAAACATTTCACGATTTAATCGCACTTTTTCCCTTCTGTTTTTTTGGACTCTTCGTCATAAGGTGGTGATAAATTTAAATTGCGGCTTTCGTTGGTCTTTGATTTCTTTTTGGTATGAAAACCATAAACATTGATCCGCCTTGTCATTACAAGTTGAAGAGGAGGAATTTTAAAACAGGATCCCGTTATTTTTTATTTGTTTTTTTTTGTATTTATCGGGTGTTTACTTTCCTTAGCTTTGGTCAATGATATGTTAACATAGTTCCTCAATTTCTAGTCAAATTGGATTGAAGTATAAAATTGGTCCTCATCTTTGCCCCGTTACTTTCAAATAGAGTTATTTAGTCCCGGATTTTACATAATCACATAAGTCCCTCAGCTCAAAAATGCAAAATGGTAATTTTATTGCAGGGAGGGACTAGTTTGGGTCACAATTGCAAAACTGTGAGGACTTTTTTGATTTAAAGAGTATAATGTCACGCAGTAATTTGAGTCATTTGTGGCTCAAACTTTGCACTTTTGGGTCGAGGGACTAACTTAACTCACATTTGTAAAGTTAGGTACCAAAATGACTCATTTTGAAAGTCAAGGAATAAAATGACCGGTGCATGTGAAGTCAAGGACCACACTGAGGGTTGTAACTAAAATCAGTTTTAACATTTTGCAAACATTAATCCTATCATTGTTACCTGCTGTTTATTCCCTGCCTTGCGAGATGGTGGTAAATTAATCCTATCATTTAGAAGTAATTTTGCAACTTCCACCTTGAATTCTGCTGATCTAATTTATGTTATAATAAAGATAAATGTTTAGGTTTACGGAAATCATTTGATTTGTGTGTGATGATATGCTGTCCAGATTACCCCTGTTGCAACTGTAGGTTGTTAATTGATTGTTTTAAATCATTACCTGTACTTACAAAACAATATCATATGGTTTTGGTGTGTGTTTTATTGTTGGAAAGGTGGATAGCATTTTTACGTCCTCCCCCAACCTTATTAGGTTCTGCTGTGCTTTCAGTAAAGAGATGCATGTGCTTGAACTGCATTACAAATGTTTTGCAACACTATATCTTTTAGTCTTTCTGTGAAAGTACTTTGGAATAAGCTACTAGTGGAAGTTGGTTCTTGTCGTGTTGCCCAAAAAGTGTTTTCTAAATTAGGTATCAAACATTCAGAACATGTCCTGGATCAGGAATTAGTTGTCATATTATCATATATATATTTTTTGGTAAAATAAGAATATTATTAAGATAAGAAGGGAGAATGTTACAAGATGGTAGGAGGGTCAGTGATCCTCCTTCATAAAAACATAAAACTCAATAAAAAGTAGTCTTCCAATCTCTCAACATGTCTCTGAGTGAAAGACCTCCGACAAGACGATGAACTTTACACATATGGAACCTAAACGCCTAATTCTATCCCATAAAACTTTATTATCTGAAAATTTGTCATTAAAGATTCTTGAATTGCGCTCCATCCATATGGTCCAAATGGTGGCTTGAAATGCACACTGCCATAGTGATATGGCATGATCTTTACTTCCAAAACTGGCAAAATTAGTCAACATTAGTTGATTTAAGGATGCTGGGCACACCCAACATTCGCCAAAGACACTAAACAAAGTATTCCATAAAGAGTAAGTCACATTACAGTGCAAGAACAAAT
This sequence comes from Aeschynomene evenia, assembly GCA_013621005.1. Classification (NCBI taxonomy): domain Eukaryota; kingdom Viridiplantae; phylum Streptophyta; class Magnoliopsida; order Fabales; family Fabaceae; genus Aeschynomene; species Aeschynomene evenia. Next base: position 20,536,837 of record CM024268.1, read on the forward strand.
GGGATACTGTTTCCGAGTTCATCCCACACATAATACACATATTAGGGGAGATAGCCTTGTGTGGTCTTCGAACCTGCAAATTCTCGTTAGTATTAATTCTGTTAAGCACAACTGTCCAGATAAAGGATTTCACTTTTGAGGGGGCTTTGAACTTCCAAATGGGTTTATAAAGGTGAAAATAATGTGTTGGATGAGTGGGTGAGGAATTGAAAAAAAGATTTACAGCTAAACACACTGCCAAACCGGAAGTATCAAGACACCACAACTTTTTATCAGGGTTAGTTGACAGTGGGGCGCTATCGAGCAATCCTAATTAGTTGTTATATATTTATTTCAAAACATATTTTATTTCCACTTGGTCATGTGGGAAGCTAACAGTGTAGTCGAATGACGGAAATGGCGGCGCCATGGCGTGGCGGAAAATGGCACCGCCGCCATACACATGGCATTGTCGAGGCGGAATGGCGTTGCGGCTCGTGGCGGCACAATTTCCATGGCGCCATGGCGGTTTGATGGCAGCACAACAATGGCGGAAATTAGGGGGAAAAGCTGAAAATTTAATAAAAAATTGACGGTATTTTAGGGATTTTACGATTTTTAAAAAACCCTAAAACCTTTTCACTTATCCCTCCTCACCCTCTCACTCAGACTTTCTCTCTCAGCCTCACTCTCTCTTACTTTCTCTGTTCTTCCATTCTTCCCCACGAAGCCACTGTTGACGGCGGCGGCGACCCAGCAGCGTCGGTGGCGACCAACAGCGGCGGCAGCGACCCAGCGGTGGCGGCGACCTAGTACCGGCGGCGGCTGCAACCTCCACAGGTCTTCTTCTTCCTTTGTTCTTAGCCTCCATCCTTGCCTCTCGTGGAAACCATACAGAGAACACCTTAGAACCAGTACTCTGATACCTGTTCTAAGAACTGGTATCACAGTAAAGCACACACACACACACAAAGCCAATAAAATAGCTGGGCAAAACTTGAGCAGTACCAGTAGAAAAATAGCAAAACTAGAATGACTCAGTGTGATATCACTCTAGGAATGTGTATTGCAGCAAAAGAAGGAAATATAGAAAAGGAAAATGCAGCGATGACAAGGTTTCGAGAGCCTGTCTCTTTCCTAGTCCTATCCCAAATTCCAATTTCCCAAGATGATTCCTAGTACCCCATGTCAGCCCCTTTTTACATATTCTCTGCCACCCCTTTTCTCTCACCTATAACAACTTCATTTGTTCTTTTCTCACCGCCAGCTAGCACAACACTCAGCTTGTTCTTTTTCCTCACACATCTAAAAGGGTAAGGAGCTATTTTCCTCGTTTTATTTTCTTGTTCAGTCTCACCTCCCTAGTATGTAACACAGTAGCAGTAAGCTAAACCAGAACCAGATATAAGGAGTGATTTATGCTGCAGAATCACTCTTTAGGGATTTTTGATTAATAGAAAGAAGCAAATACAAAGTAGAAAAATAGCAGAAGAAGAAAAGATAAATGGCAGTGATTCGAGAGCCCTGCCTCTCTCCTGTCCTAGTCTTTTCCTAAAATTCACCATGACCTAATTCCCACACACTCAACTTCGTATATTACATACTACTAACAGCCAAATCATCCTAGGATCTATTACCCATCCAATGTTATCAAATGGCTGAAATGGCGGTGCCATGGCGTGGCGGAAAATGGCACCGCCGCCATAAACATGGCGATGGCGTTGCGGAATGGCGTGGCACTTTGTGGAGGCCACAATGAGCATGGCACCATGGCGGAGTTATGGCAGAAATGGCGGTTTTGATGAGTGCAAAATTTGAAAAATGGCGGTTTCCTCACCACAGCATCATCGACGATGGCGACTAACCACTATTGATGGCGGCGACAAACCGGCGAGGCAGCAGCAGCAGCAGCAGCAAACCTCCTCCTTATTCTAGTGTGTCTTCCTTCTTTCCTTCTTCGAAACAAGTTCTTGTTTTTTTTTAAGAAGCTACTGCTTTTTTCCTTGAAATCTGCTGCTGGCCTGCTTCTTCATCAAAACCTGCTTATTTTTTATTTTTATTTTTTCTGAAGCTACTGCTTCTTTTTTTGTGCAATGAAATCTGCTGCTGGCATGCTGTTGATGATTCAGAATCAGAAAGAGAAGAATAAGAAGGATATGCCATTAATGGTGGTTATATTGGGAATGAGGATGAGCAATTGATTATTTTATTTTAGTTTATTACAATTTGTCTTGACTATTGAACTCATAAATTTTTGTTTATGTGGTCTTTAGTGCAATGGCCTGACTTGACTTTTATATTTTTTGTATTATTGTATATATATTTATAATGTTTTTTTGTTCTCCGTGGCTTCCGCCATAATGTTATCGCATTTTTTTTGGCTCACCTCCATTTTTCGCCATCTGCCATTGACAACCTTGCACCCATCCCACTCACAGCCGTAGCAGCAGTGCCAGGTGGTACTGTTGTACTATCTTGTTCATTTCCTCTTTTAGCCCTTCTTTTGTAGCAAAAGGGCAGGGGTTGTATTTTCTTGCTGGGCCCACTGGAATATTTTTTCTTAGAATTCTGTTTGCCTTCATCTGGGTATGTAACAGACTAACAGTACCCTCCCCTTGAAGATCAACCTTGTTCTCAAGGTGGAATTGAGGGAAGACCTCTTGAATCTCTGTTGCTGATTCCCAGGAGTTTTCAAAATCCGGGAGTTCCTTCCATTTGAACAACACCTCCAATTGCCCCTTTTCATTTTTTTGACAGCCTTGATTTCTTCTGGTTCTCTAAATCCGGGAGTTCCTTCCATTTGACCAACACCTCCAATTGCCCCTTTTCATTTTTTTTGACAGCCTTGATTTGTTCTTGTTCTGTTTGAAGTTCATAATCCTCATTAAGAGCCTTAGGAAGAGGCTGTGAGGACACTTCAGGGTTGATACATCTCTTGAGTAATGATACATGAAAAACGGGATGGACCTTAGCATGTTCAAGGAGCTTTAGGTGGTAAACTACCTGCCCAATTCTTTCAACAACCTCATAAGGGCCATAAAATCGTGCACTTAACTTCTGATTGAGTTTCTTAGCCAAAGTCTTCATACGGTAGGGCTGAAGCTTCAAGTAGACTCTATCTCCCACTTCACAATTTTCCTCCCTTCTCTTCTTTTCCGCATAGAGTTTCATGTTGTCTTGGGCTCTGTTCAGATTATGCTTCAATTCATCTATCATCCGGTTTCTCTCCCCTAGCAGAGTTCTCATTTCCTCAACAGTGGCCTCCCACGCTCCTCATAGGACTGGTGGTTCCCTCCCATAGAGAGCCTTGAAAGGGGTCATTTAATTGACCCATGGTAATTGGTATTGTACCAATAATTTGCCCAAGACAGCCACTTAGGCCATTGTTTGGGCTTGGCCCCAGTAAAACACATTAGATATGTCTCTACACACTTGTTCACTGCCTCACTTTGACCATCCGTTTGAGGATGGTAAGAGGATGATACAGCTCCTAGAAGAATCCCCAATCTTTATTAACACAGGGAAGGAAAATCTCCAATCCCTAGAAAATGGATACACAGAGAGTCACTGGCTCCCTAGAGAGAAAACTCTTCTCTCAAGAATCTAGATACAATCAAATGAACAAGTCTGACTAATTTCTTACAAGAAGAGCTATTTATACTAGTGTTGAAACTAACTAACACTAACTCTGCAAAACCGCTTTTGCCAGGTCAGCATTAATGACCTGTTTTCTCTCCTTTTCTCCTACTGTAAACAACACCAAATCTTCCCTCTCTATCATTACTCCCCCCCTGAAAATCCACCTTGTCCTCAAGGTGCAAGGATGGGAACAGCTGCTGCAGTTTGGTGTGTGGCTCCCAACTATCTTCACAAGGTGGAAGATGCTCCCAACGGACCAGCCATTCTTTTGACCCCGAAGCAGAAGTGCGGGAAGCCAGGACCGAGTCAGGTTGCACCAGTAACTCACCTTCTTTGGTTAAATCAGATGGCAAGGGCTGCACTTGTTGTTGAGGTGGCACGGCTTTCTTTAATTTGCTGATGTGAAAGACAGGGTGAACCTTACAAGATGGGGGTAATTCTAACTTGTACGCCACTGCCCCAATCCTCTCAATCACCTGGAAGGGCCCATAAAAACGAGGGCTGAGCTTTTCATTTGGGCGGCGGGCTAGTGAGCGCATACGGTAAGGCTGTAACTTCAGAAAAACCCAATCTCCCACTTCCAACGTCAGGTCCCGACGTCACTTATCTGCTTGCTGCTTCATTTGATGCTGGGCACGGGTAAGGTTCTCCTTCAATTCTGCCAAAACTACATCCCTGGCAGCTGTAAGTGCAGCCACTTCCTCCACATGTGAGGGGTAAGTTTCTCCTTTAAAAAGGAGTGGGGGGGAAACTCCATATAGGGCCTCAAAGGGAGTGGTGCGGGAGGAAGCATTGAAGGTGGTATTAAACCAATACTCAGCCCAAGGAAGCCACTCTAACCATTTCCTTGGGCAGCCCCCTGCAAAACAACGGAGGTATGTCTCGAGGCAGCGGTTGACGACCTCCGTTTGGCCGTCGGTTTGGGGGTGAAATGCTGTGCTATACTTCAATTTTGTGCCCGAGGCTGAGAATAATTCCGACCAGAATTTACTCATGAAAACTCTATCGCGATCGGAAATGATGGACTTGGGGAATCCATGAAGTCGAACCACATCCTTGGCGGTGTAGGGGTGAGCCAAAGCTAAAAAATGAGCATATTTAGAAAGGCGGTCAACGATTACGAAAATAGTATCCATACCTCTCGACTTTGGCAACCCCGTAATGAAATCCATTGAAATGTGTTCCCACACCCTTTCAGGAATTGGAATGGGTTGTAGTAACCCATTAGGCTTTAAGGCAGCATATTTATTCCTCTGGCATGTCTGGCAGGCAGCCACATACTCCTTGATTTGTTTCCGCATTCCTTTCCAAAAGACCACAGCAGCTAGTTTCTTATAGGTGCGAAAAAATCCTGAATGTCCCCCCATGCCGGAGTCATGAAATTCAGCTAGAAGTGTAGGTATTTGAGTGGAGGTGGGTGGTATTACAGCTCTGCCCTGGAAAAACAATCTCCCCTTAGTCAGATTGTAGCCTGGAAAGTCCTCCGAACCTTGCTGCAATCCTTGAATAATTGATTGCAATTGTTGGTCACCCTGAATTTCTTCACCAATGGTGTCCCAAAGGCTGGTCTGCACTACAGAGATAGCTTGGTACATCATCTGCCAGGACAACGCATCCGCAGATTTGTTTTCCAGCCCTGGCCTATATTGCACTTCGAAATCTAGCCCCAATATTTTCGAAGTCCATTTCAGCTGATCTTCCCCTAACAACCTCTGATCGGTCAAAAACTTAAGGCTGCGTTTGTCGGTCAAAATGATAAAATGGCGGCCCAACAAATAATGGCGCTATTTTTGGACTGCAAAAACGATTGCCATCAATTCCCGCTTGTATGCTGACTTTTGCTGCGATCTAGGGGAAAGGGGCTGACTTAAAAATGCAATCGGTCTTCCATCTTGAGATAAAACTGCTCCTATCCCTTGGCTGGATGCATCCGTCTCCACCACAAAATCTCTTGAGAAATCGGGTACAGCCAACACTGGCAACTCTGCCATGAGAGACTTTAACTTCACAAATGCTTCCTCAGCTGCTGGATTCCTACAAAAACCCTCTTTTTTTGTAAGATCAGTAAGAGGCTTTGCGATAGCACCGTAATTCTTCACAAATCTTCGGTAATATCCCGTAAGCCCCAAAAATCCACGTAGAGCCTTGACATCCTTTGGGGTGGGCCAAGCCAACATTGCTGCAGTTTTGGAAGGATTAGCCGAGACCCCTGCTGCCGACACGGTGTGTCCCAAATATTCAACAGAAGCAACTGCGAAGGAGCACTTTTTATTATTCAAAACCAACTGATGATTCAACAAAATCTGGAATACCTGCTGCAGGTGCTCAGCATGGCTGGACAGATCTGTGCTAAAGACCAGAATGTCATCAAAGAATACTAAAACGAATTTTCGGAGAAGGGGCTTGAGTATGTCATTCATAAGGGCATGGAATGTACTTGGCGCGTTGGTTAGCCCAAATGGCATAACCAAGAACTTGTAGTGCCCTTCATGCGTTCGAAACGCGGTCTTCGGGATGTCTGTAGTAACCATCCGGATTTGATGATATCCAGCCTTTAAATCTAACTTAGAGAACACAGTAGCGCCTGCCAATTCATCAAGTAATTCATCAATGACAGGGATGGGGAATTTGTCGGGTACGGTGATCTTGTTCAAGGCCCTGTAGTCGACGCAGAAGCGCCAACTGCCGTCCTTTTTCTTGACTAAAAGAATCGGACTCGCGTATGGACTCACGCTCGGCTGGATCACTCCCGAGGCCAACATTTCACTTACCATATTTTCAATAGCTGCCTTTTGATGGTGAGGGTAACGATATGGCCTAATATTAGGAATTCCAGCTCCATCTTTAATGGGAATTGCATGGTCGTACCTCCTCTGTGGGGGAAGTCCTTGTAGCGCATCAAACACCTTGCTGTTGGTATCGAGGACTTGCTGTATTACGGTAGGCAGAGGAGGTGGTTCTCTGTCTTCCAACGATAATGGCCAAAGCTGGACTACAAGGCTGCGTTTGATTTTCCTGACTCCGGAGTTAGAGTCACGGGGTCACATAATTTGTGACTCTGTCATGTGTTTGTTTTTTAGGGTCACTAAGTGGAGTGGCAGAGTCAGAGTGACTCTGTGAACAAAATCTTAAAAATTTTGTTCACTCCAAAATAGGGGTCACTGAGTGGGTAGGCGGAGTCACTCTTGTTTAATGAAATTTATCCCCATTTTACCCCTACTTATTTTTCCTAATTCCACAAATTGTCCTCACCATTCTAAACCTAATTTTTCATCCACTGCAGACCTTCTCCCTTGTCCTCCACCATTGAAACCATAGTCAATAGCCAAAAATTGCAGAACCAAAATTTGGAAGGGAAGTAGGCTTCTGCCGCACACTTTTCGATCTGGAAGAAATCAAGATGCTGTCGCCGCCGCTGGTCGATCTAGAACGGAGGGAGACGACCGTTGCTTCCGTGTTGATGGTCGCCGCCGCTGCTCGATCTGGAACGGAGGGAGGTCGCTACTGTCGCCGTGCTGAGGATGGTTCTGAGCTCGTGGTTTCGATCGGGAAGCAGGACCGAGATGGGGGGAGGCACGATGTTGGTTATGGTGAAAGCTTAGTGGGTGGTGGTGGTGAAATGTTGAGGGCTGCGTGAGGAAGAAGACGAAGGGTTGAGTGGCTGTGTTGAGGAAGAAGAAGAAAAGGGTTGAAGGGCTGAAAGGATGGATAAGGTTTTGTTTAATACAGGGGTATTTGAGGTAATTTTAACAATGTCCCCAATTTTATGACTCTGACTCTAGGTATTTTATCAAACATAAAATTGACTACAATGACTCTATTGACTCTGACTCCGGAATCAATGACTACAATGACTCCCTGACTCTGACTCCAGAGTCAGAAAAATCAAACGCAGCCCAAAAGCATCTCCTCCCTCTCGCATGGTCATCACTGCCGAACCCAGACCCATGCTCCCAAAGCACAGTGCTGGATCCCCACAAATCCGCATCGAAGAATCGCCCATTGGCACCTCCAGCCATAAATCCTTGAAATTAGCTCGGATCTCTCCCAATTATCCAACCAAGCTAACCCCAACACAAATTCAGCCTCATCAATGGGAAAAATGTAAAAGTCTTCTTCCACTCGCAGCTCCGGGAACAACATGGGGACACCGCGACAAAGCCCCTGACCAGGCACCTTCGAGCGGTCGGCCACCTTCACCACGAAGAGGGAAGAATTATCAACAGCTAATCCCAGTTCCCGTGCGATCTCGGAGGCCACGAAATTGTGGGAAGCTCCACAATCGATCAAAACTCGCATGCGGCGTCCGTTCACCTCTGCCCACACTCGAAAAGACCGGTGGCTTCCATGAGACCCCATGAACTTAAGTTCCAGTTGGCTGAGAAGTCTCTCTGGGTCTGTTTGGGCTTCATCTACCTCTTCAGATTCATTTGTGGAGGGAATTTCCACAATCATGTACTTAAAATTTTTGTTTTTGCAAACATGATCCGGCCCATATAGCTCCTCGCAAAAAAAACATAAACCTTTGGCCCGTTTCTCCTTATACTCTTCACTTGTGAGATGTCTAGGCCCTTTACCACGAGGCCCATCAAACTGCTTCTCTTCTATTCTTGGTGCTATATTTGGGCCTAGCCCAATTGAGGTAAGGGGTTTAGGTGGACCTCTTCCCCCAAACGCCACATTCGGGTTCCTATTCATCGTCTTCCCCACTGCCCGATACACCTTCCCATTTCGAAGCTCCACCCTCTCCGCCAAGTTCATCAATTCCTCCAATGATTGGAAGGTCAGCAGCTCGCACTCCGCACTCACTTCCTGTTTCAGGCCGTCTAAGAACATTGCGACGAGAAATTGGGTAGCGTTTGGTAGCTGTCCTAAGACACTGAAGACAGAGACACAGAGACACAAATGGACAGAGACATAAGTGGACTGTGTCTCTATATGGTGTTTGGTAACAATGGACATGACACACAAAATATTTTTGTATTGTGTTTGATAATAGTAAATATGATATAAAAACATGTAAAAATGACCTTAGATATACATAATGATAATTATGTTAAGTGATAAAGGGTATACTTGTCATAAAATTTCATTAAAAGGACCAGTTCATTCCAGTCCCTCTCAGTCCTTCACTTTTGGAGTGGACACAAATTTTGTGTCTTTTCTGTCCAGGAACACAAATTTTTGTCCATCTGTGTCTCTGTCTCATAAACCAAACAGGATTAGTCCCTCTCAGTCTCTGTCTTTTGTGTCCTGGGACAGCTACCAAACGCTACCTTGGCGATCTGTGATTCGAAGAGGACTCGCGTACAACTCGAACTTATCGCGGTACTCTTTGACGGAAGTTTCCTGTTTCAGCGCTTGCAACAAGGAGTACGGGTTCTGTAACAACTCCGGCTGAAACCGCCGCAAGACCGCCTCCCTGAAATTCGGCCATTCACGGAACTGCGCCGTTGCTTGCCACCAACGGAACCATGTGAGCGCCCGCCCTTCCACTGCGACTGCCCCCAGTGACAGCCACTCCACCTCCGGCACCCCGCGGACCTCGAAGTACTGCTCAATTCGATCGAGCCACGAAAATGTGTCCTCACCACGGAAGAGAGGCACATCAATTCTCCGCCACTGTTCTGGCCCTTGTTGCCTTGAATGAGGGCTCGACGATCCTGCGCGGAAATCGCGCGAGCCATGCTGGCTCGATTCCCGCCGCAATTCCGCCTCGATCTGCTTAACCGTCTCGTTCATCGCGAGCACCACCGCTTCGATCGAAGAAATTCGCGCGTGTTCTTCCTCCAAGCGCGATTCGATCACCGTCGATCGGCTCTGCAACTGTGACAACTGAGATTCTACGGCATCCATTTTCTGCGATCTGGACAGCACCATTCACCATGTCCAGGATCCAAGAGCTGTTGATACCAATTGATACACCTCCTAGAAGAATCCCCAATCTTTATTAACACAGGGAAGGAAAATCTCCAATCCCTAGAAAATGGATACACAGAGAGTCACTGGCTCCTTAGAGAGAAAACTCTTCTCTCAAGAATCTAGATACAATCAAATGAACAAGTCTGACTAATTTCTTACAAGAAGAGCTATTTATACTAGTGTTGAAACTAACTAACACTAACTCTGCAAAACTGCTTCTGCCAGGTCAGCATTAATGACCTGTTTTCTCTCCTTTTATCCTACTGTAAACAACACCAAATCTTCCCTCTCTATCAGAGGAACTCATCCTTAAGGATGTCCCAGCAGCCTTAAAAGCTTCGGACTAGAAAGTACTCATGAAGATTCGGTCACGATCTGAGAAAATTGAAGAGGGAAATCCATGGAGCTTGACCACTTCTTTAACAAAAAGATCAGCAACCTCTTTGGCTGAAAATGGATGAGTGAGAGCAAAGAAGTGTGCATATTTTGACATAGGATCAACCACCACAAATGTATAGAAATAGTAGAAGAATAGAGAAGAGAATATAGTGTCTTTACCCACTCCTTGGGTATTTGTAATGGTTCTCCAGGTATCCTCTCTCAGATCAGGACCCAATGTATAGAAATAGTAGAAGACTAGAGAAGAGAATAGAAGAATAAGAATAAAAAAAGTATGTGAAAGCAAAGGAAGGAGTTATCAGTGTGATGAACCCTCAATCTACAGAATTTGTCCTTGAGCAGCTCTGTGATAGGCCAAGCAATCTGCCCATAGTTCTTGACAAATCTCTGATAGCACCCGGTTAGCCCCAAGAATCCCCACAGCCCTTTTATTTTAAGTCTTTTGGTGGTGGCCAAACCACCATATCGGAATTTTCTCGGGTCTGCAGCTACGCCATCAGCAGAAATTATGTGTCCTAGGTATTCTTTTTTTGCTTGAGCAAAAATGCATTTCCTCCTATTCAGAAACAGCTTATGGCTCCTAAGCACCTCAAAAATTATTCTCAAGTGTTCCCAATGCTCCCGGAGCTATAAACGAGAATATCATAAAAAAAATAATACTAGAATGAATTTCCTCAAAAAAGGCTTTAATACCTGATTTATCAAAGCCTGAAATGTGGATGGAGCGTTGGTGAGCCCAAATGGCATTACCAGAAATTCATAGTGGCCTTTGTGGGTTCTGAAGGCCCTTTTTGGAACATCTTCCTCTCTCACCCTAATTTGATGATATCCAAACTTTAGATCCAGCTTTGAAAATTTTTTTGCTCCACCAACTTCATCTAATAGCTCCTCTATAATAGGTATAGGGAATTTATCTGCAGCGGTGACATGATTGAGGGGCCCGTTCTACATAGAGCTTCCACCCTGCATCCTTCTTCCTCACCATAATGATAGGGCTAGAGAAGGGGCTTGTGCTCGGACGAATAACCCCAGAACTTAGCATTTCTTCCACAAACTTCTCAATTTCATTTTTTTGGTAGTGAGGACACTTGTAGGGGCATATATGAGGAATCTATGCTCCATCCTGAGTCATCGGGAAGTATCTCTCTATTTTCACCAACCAACCACTAGCATCCTCTCCAAAAAAGAGGTATATTAAGCTTTTTAGCAGGCTCAAATCTCCTCTGTCCTTGGCCACCTCTATCATCTCCTTCACCTCCATCCCTCTGGCCATCACCACCTCCTTGGTTGCCTCCTCCTCCTTGGTCCTGATGGGGTTGTTGGACCATCTCTCGCATCTGTCTCAACAGGTTGGTGGAGAACAGTTCAAAAGATCTGTTCTAAGCTTCCAAGGAGCGATTTTGGGAGGAGGATAAGCAAAGGCAACAGAGTCACTTCACAGATTTGATGGGAAATCTGTTTGAGGATTTTTAGGGATTGCTGTTAGATAAATCTGCATTTAAATAAGATTAAGGTAGTGTAGGGTTAGGGATGGATATCAGAGAAATAGACCATATCCATAACCAGACCCGTAGGACAGATGTTGAACGCTTGAAATTATACCAGTTATCTTGTACTGCTTTATTCCGTATTTTCTTCTACACTCAGTAATACTTACTCGAGAGAAGGTGCTGTCATGCTTCTGACTCGAGACCTTTTTTTTCTTCCTTATTTGTTATTCGGTACCAGTTATTACAATTTTCTTATGTTGAGAAAATGTTTTACTATGTCTTATGGCTTAGTCTTTAATCATTGTCTTCTTATGTATAACTTTGTGAAAATTAGCAAATTAATCCAAGTGGTTGGATATTGTGCAGCTGATGGAAGTGATATCCAATCAGCATTAGCCGAGTGGACTGGTCAGAGGACTGTGCCAAATGTGTTTATTGGTGGAAACCACATTGGTGGCTGTGACTGTAAGATTTATATGTTTTAATATATCTACGCAAGTTTCTTAATTAAAGGATTTCATTGTGTATAATTAATTAAATTGTTAAAATGATTTCTATGCAGCAACAACTGCTTTGCACAATCAAGGGAAGCTGGTACCTCTGCTGACTTCAGCTGGAGCTATTGCTGGATCATCTTCTTGAAGAAGCTCAATTTCTGTTTATGCAGTAATAGCATAATAAAAACTCAGCGGGTTTGCTATAAGAGAAATGCTTATTATACTCATAATCAGCCACAAATTTGCAAGGGAATAGTTTATTCTTCGCAACTATAGTTTATTCTTCGCAAGGGAATAGCGTGTAAGAGACACACATTAAATGATCCAACTATGTAGTGTAAGAGACGCACTTAAATAATTTACTATGCATCCAATTATCCATGAATAAATATACACTTCGAATAATAATATAGATTTAATTCAACTAAGAAGAATTGTAATCCAACTAATTTTTAATTGTGATCCAACTATCTATCGGTGCACTTTAAATAATAATAAAGATTTAATCCAACTAAACTACAAGAACTATAATATAATGAACTTTCAATGATGATCTAACAATCATGGGGTAAATATACTTTTAAATAATAATTTAATTCAACTAACAAAGGATTATAATTCAACAAACTTACAATTGTGATTCAACTATACTTGGGATAAATATGCACTTTAAATAATAATACATATTTAATCTAATTAAGTAGGAATTATGATCTAACAAATTTTCAATTGTGATCCAATTATTCATGGGATAAATGTGTACTTTAAATAATACAGATTTAATCCAACTATCTTGGGATGAATATGAATTTTAAATAATAATACACATTTAATTCAAATTTAACAAACTTTCAAGTGTAATTCAACTATTCATTGAGTGAATATGTATTTTAAATAATAATACAGATTAAATCCAACTAAGCAATGAGGACTATAATTTAACTATCTTTCAATTGTGATCCAACTATACATAATAATAGAGATTTAATCCAACTAAGTATAGACTATAATGCAATAAACTTTTAATTGTGATCCAACTATCGATAGGATAAATATGCACACTAAATAATAATATAAATTTAATCAAAGTAAGCAAGGACTATAATATGACTAACTTTCAATTGCAATCCAATTATCTATAGGTAAATATGTACTTTAAATAATAATATAGATTTAATGTAACTAAGCAATGACTATAATCCAATAAACTATCAATTATGATCCAACTATTTATGGGGTGAATATGCACTTTAAATAACGATACATATTTAATCTAAGTAAGCACTATAACTCAACAAAATTTCAATTGTAATTCAACTATCCATTGGTGGAATATGCACTTTAAATAATAATACAGATTTAATCCAACTAAGTAAAGACTATAATTTAACAAACTTTCAATTGCAATCCAAGTATCCAGGGACGAATATGCACTTTAAATAATAATAGATATTTAATGCAACTAAGCAAGGACTAATCCAACAAACTTTCAATTGTGACCCAACTATCCATGGGGTGAATATGCACCTTAAATAATAATATAGATTTAATCCAATTAAACAAGAATTATAATCCAACAAACTTTCAATTGTGATTCAACTATCCATGGGGTGAATATGCACAAACTATAATTAAACAAACTTTCAATAGTGATCCAACTATTCATGAAGTGAATATGCACTTTAAATAATAATTGAGATTTAGTCCAACTAAGCAAAGAATATAATCTAACAAACTTTTAATTGTAATTCAACTATCTATAGGATGAATAAATATTTTAAATAATAATACAGATTTAATCAAACTAAGCAAGGATTATAATCTAACAAACTTTCAATTGTAATCCAACTATCTATGAGGTGAATATGCACTTTAAATAATAATAGAGATTTAAGGATTTTGATTTGGTAATTAGGAAAATATTGGGTACCAATACCTGTGTCAAGTAGTGATTGATTTATAAATAAAATTAATTTCAATTTTATAAATTAATATAACTGATAACCTATTAGGCAAGTAATCTTCAAAAATTAATTTAATTTATACTGATACTCTCTAACTTTATCAATTTATGAAGAAAAAAACTTAATTCATAGTCTGCTGCTAGAGAGAGAACATTGTGCAAGAGAGAGAGAGAGAGGAAGAGGAGGTGTGATCGGGGACAAGGCGCGTCCAGGAAGATTGGGACCATGACCACTGTGCTCCGTTGGTACCGAATTATATTTACTTTAGCATGTACTAATAGGTTAAATACACAATTGGGTACCAGTACCCAACAAAAAATTTAGGTACCAAATAAATTCTTGAGATTTAATCCAACTAAGCAAGGACTATAATCAAACAAACTTTCAACTATGATCTAACTATCCATAGCGTGAATACGCACTTTAAATAATAATATAGATTTAATTTAATTAAGCAATGACTATAATCCAACAAATTGTCAATCGTAATCCAACTATCCATGGGGTGAATATGTACTTTAAATAATAATGCAGATTTAATCAAACTAAGCAACAATGACTTTAACCCAACAGACTTTCAATTGTGATCCAACTATCAATGGGGTGAATGTGCACTTTAGATAATAATACAGATTATAATACCTATATAATTAATCCTCCATACTATAGTCATTTTGGACTAATTATCGAGTGTCATCATTTGAACATCATAGCATAAGTTGTCTTTTGAAAATATATATATTGAAAATACGTGGAAATTTGTTTTGAAAATATAATAAGAGGACACTAGAGACATGCGCCATACATATAAACGTTATAATACAATCATGCATATTAATTACATATTAAAATCCATAAAACTTACAATTAATCTGCTACATCATATCCTCACAAATATCAATAATAATAATAATAATAATAATAATAATAATAATAATAATAATATAGAGCAACAACATAAATATCTCCGACTAACAAAGGTCCGGTCTCATACATATAAAAAAAAAAAGAAAAAAAGGGAAAGCTAAATAAAAGAGGCTCTAATCGCATCCGTCGTCACGTATGTTAACTTTTGAAAATATAATATATTGAAAATACGTGGGAGTTTATTACGAAAGTATAATAAGCGGAAACTAGGGACATGCGTCGTACATATAAACGTTAAAATACAATCATGCATATTAATTACATACTAAAGTACATACAACTCCCTAACTTTAGACTTATACTTCAACATAACATGTTTAGTCTCGCACAACACATCTTCACAAATATTAATAGTAATAATAATATTGAGCAACAACAAAAATATATCCAACTAATAAAGGTATGGTCTCAACAATAACATACATAAATAAAAGGGGAAACTAACTAAGTGGCAGAAGCTCAAACGCATCCATCGTCAAATCCACCTGGCGCCTCTGTATCCAAGCTTCATGACCTACTATGGAAAGGGGAAAAAAAGGGGTGAGCAATTGGGAAATTAACTCAGTAGGGGCGGCCACTTCGGGTTTATTATGAAAAAGGTGTAACATGCCAAGTTCAATTCGATCATTAGTTCGAAAGATGAAGTATCTCAAAGCAACCTTAACCAATGTGTGTCTTGCTCATTTTATTTATACATAAGTATAGGTATATATATATATACATAGATATATAAGTCCATATATTGTGTCGTGTACTACGTGCATCTAACAATCAAGAATAGTTTATTTAAGGCACAAAATGCAATTATAAAAAAAATTCAATCATTCTTTTCTTTCTCTTGTCATGTGCCATGATCTTTTCTCTTTGAAACACATCACACTCCTTTTTCTTTAACCTCCGCATCTCTAGGCCCCAAGGCTATGAACTCATACCTTTCTAATTTATACTAGGAAACTTGTGAGAAAGAGAGGTTTATTCACCTTCACTCACCAATTGCTGTTGAGTACTGAAGGGGTTGCTAACTCTCCCTTGCCAACCCAATAGAGAGGAAGACGTCTTGAAAACTCTTTTCTCATTTCACATGACAATCTCAAAATATCAATCTTCTTAAAATAGATATAAGGTTTTGTGTACAAAGCTTCGTAATGCTCAATTGTAAAATACCATAATGCATCATACCAAACTTAAGGAAGTATTTATGTTCTGATTTTCAAGACTTGTATGAAATGGGTGTATGATCACATAAACGTTTATACAAATATACCACTTACAAATGAAACATACACTTTACTTCAAAACCATAAATCTATATGTTATAGAATATTCATTTCTAAAATAATAAACATCGTAAAATAGTTACATAATCATTTGATGAGAATCTAAACTTGAAATAGAGTGATGACAGGTGAAGCTTTGCATGACTTTCGAAAACCCCATATTTTCATCATGAAATGATTAAAGATAGTAGATTAGGCTCGCTGGCGCTCAATGAATGAGTTTTCACAAAACTTCAAAATTAGGACAGAGGTCTCTATGGTCATCTATCCCAGGTTTCCTAACCACCTAGCATGTTTATGATGGTTATTTAAACGTGAGAAGGGGTTTGAATCACGTTCCAACCTTGTATTTGTTTTATGAAAATAAACTTAAAAGGTAGATCAAGCCAAAGACTTGTCTTAACAACGGAAACGTTAGTTGGAAATTTTCAGATATATCAAGCATATAGACAAGACTTGTAGATCTCTTGAAAATATCTTGATTCTCAAGAGTATACGTATGATAAATGTCAAAGTTTTAACCTTTAACACTTTGTAAAATGATATAGTGGGTGGTACAAATAACAAGGTGATGGTGTGTTCAATGTTAAATTGTAAACAATCAAAATAAAAGAATAGAGTAGAGAGAAAAGCACACACAAAGATTTTTATACTGGTTCAACAATGTGCCTATTCCAATCCTCAAGATTCACTTGGGATTTCACTAAACACCACTTTCACAGAAGATGGATTTCTTGCCTATGCACACCATAAGGGACTTTCTCTTGCACCTCCAACCAAGGTGTTTCACTGCCTTCTCTTTAGAGATGGACTTCAACCTTTGTCTTCAACACAAAAGGACTTTCTACCCTTGCCTTAGTCCCACTAAGGTCTTTTGCCTTCAAATCGAAGGACCTTTTACAAATAGTATGGTTCTAAGACTAACCAAGAACTTAGATGCAACTAAGTTGTTATTGTAACATCCTCATTTGGTTTTGATAATAACAAAACTAATGTAATATTAGTTAGTTTATATCATCAGCAGCTTCATTAAGATTTAAGGTTAGATCAAAAGCTTGTTTAACTAGTTCAGAAGCTCATTTGTATTGGTGTAAATGACATCAGAAGCTTGGATGTATTTTTCTGTATTTGATTATCATGTAATCTAGGTTGGTTTTATGTAATTAAACTAGATTAGGTGATGTATAGATTAGTTTTTGTTCTATGTATTATAAAAGTACATCAGAAGCTGAGTTAAGTACATCAGAAGCTTGGTTAAGTACATCAGAAGCTTGACCAGATACATCAGAAGAATATTGGACGTATCAAAAGCATGCTGAATACATCAGAAGCATGTGAAACACATCAGAAGATCAACAAGACAGTTCAGAAGTTTATAAAGCATTTTAGAAGGTTAATGAACAATGATGATTATTGAAGAAATAGTTCATATGATAAGCTCAGAACTTCAGTAGTTTAATTTATATTATTATTGAATTCCCCACTTATATATATACGTTAAACCTTGAGGGAACATGTTATGGGACATTGGAACTCCCTCTAAACATTGTGAGATAATGTATTTGTGAATTGGTTTATTATTTAAAGAATGGACGAATCTTTTGGTGTGTGATAACGTGGTTTTTACCAATATTTTATGCCCTTAATTTGGATGAATGTATGCAATTCTTTGCTCTATTTTGGCCTTTTATTGTATTTAATACAATTTGGAATTAATCTGGGCTTAATAGAAATAAAGGCTAAAATAACAAGTTTTATGATGTTTTTACAATTCAAGGATGACCTTTGCGCTTGATCTTGGATATTGTGTATTTTTAGTACAGGTCACAGGTATTATTGGAGCTGTAGACATCAGGAACTGAGCAAGAAGCGGAGCAGTGAATTTCAGATCCAGCATCGAGCGCTCCAGCGCGCGAGGCTCACTTAAACTCGTCACGTGCACAGCGCTGGCGCTCTAGCGAGCTATACGCGCCCCAGCGCCGCGCCGCAACTCTGTCACAGCAGAAACCCTATCTGCACGAGTTGGGGGCCCAAATTGATTAGGGTTTGGAGGCTACTCATCTTATTTAAAGGAAGCTAATGCATCAGAAACAAGACCTCTCAACACCACCACCTTTACATCTTTTCTTTTCCTAGTTAGTGTTATTTTTCTCTCCATTAGGATTTCCGTTTTTCCTAGTTTAGCTCTAGCTCCTTCATTTACATTTCCAACGTTATTCGTCCAAGCCCTTTTTGGGTTTTGTAAGTTACTCTTTTATCATTAATTCAGTTATTCGTTTTTCCATCTTTCTAATTTGCATTTAATTTCTTACTTTGCTCTTTATTGTTAATTGCTTTCTTTATTCCAATTTATTTCTTGCCTTTTTAATTCCTGCCATGAGTAACTAAGTTTCTTGGTGGTTTATGAGGGTGTGAACATCATTGGGGTAAATTGAGGCTTTGTTCTTAATCTTGCATAAGTTTTCATTATCAACCCTTGGCATATAATTTGAGATCTTAAATTGTGTGTTTAATCCTTTGTCTTGGCTTACTCGATTGAGTTGGCTAATTCATTGGCATATGTTTATGTGTTAGTTGATTAATTGATGCATGGCATATTAGGATTTGGTAATGAGTAATTAATTGGCTGATTAGTCTCTTTAATTAGATTAATGTGATTGGCTTTAATAATTGTTGAAAGTGGAACTAAAGGTGAGATCTCACTAATTAATCCCATTCTAGGCAATTAATCATTAGAATCACAACAAAGTAGTTAGATCTAACTCCGGCGTAATTAATCAACTCATGCATTCTTTTGTAGCCAATGATAACACCCTAATGAATGTTCCACCCCCATAAACCGATGTTTTTATTATTCTTATTTTATCCCAATTTAATTCCCTTGCATACAAAAACCCCCCAATTGTGACAAACCGTCATACAACTAGTCTTGTGCATTACTCTTTTAGCCATTCCTTGTGAGAGACGACCCTGGTTTCCACTAAACTATATTAGGGGAACTTGGTTTTAAAAATAATTAAATTTATGGTTGACACGACATCAGCTATCAAATTTTTGGCGCCGTTGCCGGGGAATGGCGATGAAAGTAATCACTAGTTGTTTGATTTGTAAATAGTGTACATAACCGTTTCCTGTTATTTTTCTTTGTTTCTTTCAAAAATAAAAACAACAAAAAGATTTTCTCTTTATTTTGCATTTTATTTTCGTTTTATATTTTTGTTTTTACTCTTCCCAGACTCACCGTTCCACGAACAACTGAGTCTGCTACTGTTACTCGTGCTCCAGCGCGTATATAGCGCCCCAACGCGCGACTGCGACTGCAAAGTTGCAGTCGCGCATGACTCGATCCCAACCGGATCCCCAACTTGCCGTTTTTTATCCTGAAATCGAACACACTTTGAGAAAAATAAGGCAAGCTAGGAGAGGGTTTACTAAGTCTCAAGGGCAACCGGAAGATCCACCGTTTGAAACGCTACTTTTCTCTGGTCCTGAACTTTCTGATTTGTCTGTTAGTGTTTCAGGTCCAAGTTCGATTATGGCAGACTATCAGCCCACCCTGAAGGAACTTGCAGCTCCTGACCTCAGTCAACAACCTTTGGGGATTACCTACCCAAGGTTGGACACTGAGTTCGAGCTCAAGGGAGCTATTCTCCACTTGCTCTCTAAATTCCACGGTTTGGCCGGAGAGGATCCACACCAGCACCTCAAAAAATTCCATGTGGTGTGTGAGACTCTCAAGCCAAGAGGAGTCAACAAGGAACACATGATGCTTCGGGCTTTTCCGTTCTCTTTGGACGGTCAGGCGAAGCAATGGTTATTGAACTTGCCAAATGGAGCTGTCAACACATGGATTGGCATGAAGAAGATCTTTCTGGAGAAATTCTTCCCAGCCTCAAGGGCAGCAGCCATAAGGAAGGACATCAGTGGCATCCGCCAACTGCAAGGTGAGTCTCTCCATGAATACTGGGAGAGATTCAAGAAACTGGTGGCAAGCTGTCCAACCCATCAGATCTCCGAACAATTGTTGATCCAGTACTATTATGAGGGTCTGACGGGTATGGAACGCTGTATGATTGACGCTGCCAGTGGTGGGGCCCTGATGGACAAGACTCCGGCAGAAGCAAGGCTCCTGTTCGAAAACATGGCTGTGAACTCACAGCAATTTGGCACAAGGGCAACCGCCGTGACCAAAGGGGTGAATGAAGTAGCTCAATAGGAGAGTTGTGGCCTACACCAAAAGCTGGATGAAATTGCTACCTTCATGAAACAATTGGCCATCAATCAAGCCAAACCAGGAACCTCCAGCCAAGCAATGGTGTGTGGGATATGCTCTTTGGAGACCCATCCAACTGACCAATGCCCACATCTCCAAGAAGAGGCAACAGTGGTGGCAGCTGCAAATACCTTTCCGGGAAAGCCTCAGTTTCAGCTGCAGAATCAACCTACGGGGAACACCTACAACCCGAGTTGGAGGAATCACCCGAACCTGAGGTGGAATAACAATCCACAGCCACAACAAGTGCAACAACCTCAGCAAGTTCGGTACCAACCTCCTCATCAAAGGCAACCCCAGGCTCCATACCAGGCTCCAATGGCCTTGCCTCCACCACCACAACAATTGGCTCTGCCTGCACCTCCAAATCCTAACGAGCCAACCATCAGTGATGTGATGAAGCTACTCATGGAGCAACAAAGGATGATGCTGAACTTGCAGAATGAGGTCAATCAAATGAAGGGAAATCTGGCCACACAAGCCTGTGAACAAGCTGACACCTCACAGATCCCATCTCAAACAGTTCCCAATCCCAAGGGGAATGTGAGTGCCATTCACATCATGACCGGAGCAGCCGGTGCTGACAGTGCTGGATCAAAGTAGCCTCAAAACGGTCGACCGTCCAACTTAGGGACGTTAAAGCAAAGTGCTTCGTGGGAGACAACCCACCGGTTTCCTTTATTTTTCAGTATTTTTAATTTCGTATTTTAATTTCCGTATTTTAAAATCCCGTATTTTATTTTTCGTATTTTATTTTTATTTTTATTGGCATCTTTAAATTTTTGCATGCATTTAAATCAATTAGGATAGTTCATGCATTTTAGGTATTATAGCAGTAAAACATTGATTCTGCATCAGGAGGCCGCGCCCGGTCGCCATATACGCGCCCCAGCGCGCGCGTCTCGCTTAAATGAAACGCTGCGTTTGGGCTTTGCGCTCCAGCGCGCTCTAGCGCGCGTGGGTTTCTTCAAAAACCCTAAATCCCCAAATTGCAGACCATTCGGTCTCTTTCTCTCCATCGCAGCTCTAGCGGCGCCGAGAATTCCTCTCCCTCTTCCATCATTCTTCTCACTTTTTCTCTTAAAAATCCTCCATACATTTGCTCATCTTGTCATCACACTGCATCCTATCAAGGTACATTGGTCTAGAACTCAATCTTTTCATTGTTCTTGGTAGAAATCGGTTCTTTGATTGATTAGGAGATGAAAAATGTGATTTTCGGTTGTTTAGTGTGAGTTTAATCGGTTGGTTTTGCATGTTATTTGATTTAATCGGTTAGAATGGTGAGAAATTTTGAGTTGGAATGGTGTTTTCGCTGTTTTACGCTGTTCTGCACTGTCGCCGAAACCCTTGTGCGCTCCGGCGCGCTATACGCGCTCGAGCGCGAGGTGCTTTCGTTCCGTTGCAGATCGTGCGCTCCAGCACGTCCTCCGCGCTCCAGCGCCGGTCTACTGCAGAATTTGGACCGAATCTGTGATTAATTGTTTGCTGGAATTGGGCATGTTTAACTGCTATATTATACGTTGTTCCGCATTTGTATTTGTTTATGGCGTGACTAGAATTGACATTAGCCAAAATTTGGACTGTATACTGGAACTTAATTGTCTTGATCTTTATCTTTCAGGCATGGCACCAGGAACCCGAGGAGGTAAGGGGAAGAGAGTACGCACCACCGAGGAGGATGATCACTCCTATGATCAGCCTCACGACCCCGCATGGTTCCTCGACGTCACTACCGAGATGGCTTTCCATGCCACGATTCATAAGAGGAAACCCCTCTTTGAGTTGGGGTATCAGTTCCATGATGAGGGCCAAGGACGGCTCGATATGGTCGTGGCGGAGATCGAGAGGCGGGGGTGGGCCCCCTACCTTCTCAGTGCCCCCATCAGGGCGAACATCACGTGGGTGCGGGAGTTCTATGCCAACTTCCACGACCGCGCCGCCACTGAGGTGTTCCTCCGGGGCAAGTTCATTCCGGTGGACGTGGCGAGCATAGCCACGCATATTCAGATTGCCCCGGAGCCCGACTATGTACTCGGAGAGCCGGATGCAATCCAGACCATGGCTGATACGAGTTTGGATGCGATCAAGAATCGCCTCTGCCTCCCAGGTTGCAGTTGGACGCTGGGAGCCAATATGCTCCCCCGCACGCTGAAGAACTACACGCTCAACCTGGAGGCCAGAGCGTGGTCCCGCATCTACTTCAGCCACATCTACCCAGTCTCCCACATCTCCGAACTCACCACAGAGCAAGCCCTCCACCTCTACTGCATTATGGAGGGCCACTGGGTAGACTTGCCCACTCGTTTGCAGCGCACCATGCATCAAGCTCACCACATTGAGGCCTACAGGTGCCTTCCCTTTCCCTCTCTGATAACCTCTTTGGCTATCAAGTGTGGTGTGCCAGAGTACGCCGACGACGAGTGGCAAGGGCCACATTCCACTATCACCGTCGCTGGTCTTGCTACCAAGGATGCAGCAGCTCAGAACAAGACCCAGCCAGCAGGGAATCCCCTAGATTCCATTACTGCACAGTTGACCAAGATGGAGGTCAACATGAGGGAGTACTTCGATCAGAAGTTCGCTGCTGCTGAGAGCTATCATGACCAGCGATACCTGGCCATGCAGACTCACTATGACCAGAGGATCGCTGAGATGCAGAGCGGTTTCCGATCCTACATCGACCAGCGCTTTTCCGCCGGTTATGGAGCTCCGGGACAGTCCTAGGCTCCTATTGATGTCGATGAGGATGAGGACGACGATGATGATTAGGATGATGAGGCTGAGGAGGAGGACGGTGATGAGGATGATGACGGTTCAGAGGACGATTGAGTCCTCCGTAGGTCCTTTCTATACCCTTTTCTCTGTTCTTTAATTTGTTGACACTGGGGACAGTGTCTCATTCAAGTGTGGGGAGGGTGTAGATAAAATTGGCTTTTGTAAATAATGGCATGCCTAACTCTTTTTCTTTTTCTTTATTTTTATGTGTTTTTAGGTAGATGATTGGGTAGTTTTCTTTATAGCACCTTTTGGTCTGAAATTGCTTTGCCCTTTGATTTTAACTCAGGAATGTTGGCATGATAATCTAATATGAGTTTGAATTGTTTGTGTTATCTTTGTTTGGTTGGTTGGATTACCTGTGAGATTTGAGCCTTAAATGTGATTACATATATCAACTGATCACTTTCTTTTTGTGAGCACACACACTTGTATTTGTTATTCCCGAATTTGCTTGATTCTTGTTTTGCATTCTATACATGTTGCATGTGATTGAGGCATAATTTTGTTTTTACATTAAAAAGCCACTTAGCCAAATAGCCAACCCATACACAATTCCCATTGTTTGTAGCGAATTTGAGCCTTTATCCTTTTTTTGTTACTAAGCTCATTACAAGCCAAAGACAGAAAAACAATGAAAAATCCCTTCTGAAAAACTAGGAGGACATGGTTTGATTATTGGGCAAAGGTCTTAAGTGTGAGGAAATTGGGTTAAATTGAGCACTGGTATAAATTGCAAAATATTGAGATATAACTATAAGGGTAGCTTTTGTACATAAGTGGTCTTTTGTTACTTTCTTTTCCACCTCATTTTAGTTACCAAAAGAATTGAGATGAGGTAATAAAAAAAAAAATCAAAAAATACAGAAAAAATCAAAAAAATGTGAATTCTGCAAATAAAGGTTGTTGGGTTCCTGGGAATTAATATGAAAATATTTGGGAACCTTGGGAACGTTAATTGTAGGAATTTATGGGTTATTGATCTCGGGTATTTCTATTCTCTCCATCTCTTCTCTCTCCATCTTTTCTGTAGTGATAGAAGTCATCTAGGATCGACCAAACCATGAAGTCTTAGTTTTTTGGAATTAAGTCCACTTCCCATATATGCCACACCTGTCCCAAGCCCCGTTACAACCCTGAAAAGACCTCTTGATTCATCATGTTTGTAAAATTGCAATGTTAGGAGTATAGCAAATTTATGGAATGTGAATACTTGTGTGAATTATTCAATTGAGTGCTTAGCCAAAACACTGAGTGATTGAGAGAGAAACACACTGGTGAGGGCCAATCAACCAACTTTGCATAACATGAATTGATTCTCCTAACTCATGAATTTTTCTTAATGCCAACTGATAATATGTTTGTGGGTGTTGCATAATTCTGACCAAGGTGTGCTGTTTTGAATAACTTTCCATCATCTGTAGATTTTATTTTTTCTTTTAGGACTTAGGTGTTAGATGTGTTGGCCAATGCTTTGCTTTGAGAGATGCTTGGAATCATTGCTTTTTGCATGAGGACATGCAATTGTTCAAGTGTGGGGATATTTGATAACGTGGTTTTTACCAATATTTTATGCCCTTAATTTGGATGATTGTATGCAATTCTTTGCTCTATTTTGGCCTTTTATTGTATTTAATACAATTTGGAATTAATCTGGGCTTAATAGAAATAAAGACTAAAATAACAAGTTTTATGATGTTTTTACAATTCAAGGATGACCTTTGCGCTTGATCTTGGATATTGTGTATTTTTAGTACAGGTCACAGGTATTATTGGAGTTGTAGACATCAAGAACTGAGAAAGAAGCGGAGCAGTGAATTTCAGATCCAGCATCGAGCGCTCTAGCGCGCGAGGCTCACTTAAACTCATCACGTGCACAGCGCTGGCGCTCTAGCGAGCTATACGCGCCCCAGCGCCGCGCCGCAACTCTGTCACAGCAGAAACCCTATCTGCACGAGTTGGGGGCCCAAATTGATTAGGGTTTGGAGGCTGCTCATCTTATTTAAAGGAAGCTAATGCATCAGAAACAAGACCTCTCAACACCACTACCTTTACATCTTTTCTTTTCCTAGTTAGAGTTATTTTTCTCTCCATTAGGATTTCCGTTTTTCCTAGTTTAGCTCTAGCTCCTTCATTTACATTTCCAACGTTATTCGTCCAAGCCCTTTTTGGGTTTTGTAAGTTACTCTTTTATCATTAATTCAGTTATTCGTTTTTCCATCTTTCCAATTTGCATTTAATTTCTTACTTTGCTCTTTATTGTTAATTGCTTTCTTTATTCCAATTTATTTCTTGCCTTTTTAATTCCTGCCATGAGTAACTAAGTTTCTTGGTGGTTTATGAGGGTGTGAACATCATTGGGGTAAATTGAGGTTTTGTTCTTAATCTTGCATAAATTTTCATTATCAACCCTTGGCATATAATTTGAGATCTTAAATTGTGTGTTTAATCCTTTGTCTTGGCTTACTCGATTGAGTTGGCTAATTCATTGGCATATGTTTATGTGTTAGTTGATTAATTGATGCATGGCATATTAGGATTTGGTAATGAGTAATTAATTGGCTGATTAGTCTCTTTAATTAGATTAATGTGATTGGCTTTAATAATTGCTGAAAGTGGAACTAAATGTGAGATCTCACTAATTAATCCCATTCTAGGCAATTAATCATTAGAATCACAACAAAGGAGTTAGATCTAACTCCGGCGTAATTAATCAACTCATGCATTCTTTTGTAGCCAATGATAACACCCTAATGAATGTTCCATCCCCATAAACCGATGTTTTTATTATTCTTATTTTATCCCAATTTAATTCCCTCGCATACAAAAACCCCCCAATTGTGACAAACCGTCATACAACTAGTCTTGTGCATTACTCTTTTAGCCATTCCTTGTGAGAGACGACCCTGGTTTCCACTAAACTATATTAGGGGAACTTGGTTTTAAAAATAATTAAATTTATGGTTGACACGATATCAGCTATCAGTGTGTTTGCGAATGTTTGAGAAATTGGATATGGGAGGGAGGTAGGTCAATTATGAATATGAAAATGCTATTTCAGAACCACATATATATATGTAATTGATCCGAGTTGTGTGATTTTTGTTCAACACTTGATTTAAAATGAGGATTTAATCTCTCTTGGGAAATTGTCATGTATGTGAGCAAGTATTTGTGCATATGAGGACTTGTGGGTATGTTTGTTGACTTCGGGTTTTTGAAATGCGATAGTGATTGTATTTTCTAATATGACTTGATGATGAGATGATTGATATGAGAAAATGATAAATTGTGTTGTATAAATATGTTAACATGTTAAAATGTTAAGTTATGACGTGTGGACATGACATAAGCTGTGCTATGTGGTAACATGAATTGATAAGTTATATTACAATGAATTTCGATGATGAAGTGTATGTGTTAAAATGAGATGACATAAGAATATTGAGTTAGAGTGATGAGACATATGTGTTGTTATGATATGGTGATGAATTATGTGTATTGATATGATGCTATGACGAAATGCTAAGTTGTATTATGTGAATGCGATAGAAGATGATAATGGTGTATGTGACCTGGAAAGATGATCTATGAATTAATAGGAGATTATTGATGTATTGGTAAAATGAGTTGATAAATCATGTTTAATCAAAATGAGATGATGATGAGTTATATAAGGGATTATGATGATGAATTATAGTATGTTAATTAGAGATAATGAAGGATTATGCTATGTTGTTACGAGGAAAAGAGGCTTTATATGAGATGATAATGAATTATGTCATGATGATGATATGTTAAGTTATGTATATTGTTTGTAATCATATAATGCTACATTTGATGATAAAGTATGACATGAATATGTGAGCGTAACATAATTAAGTTACATGTTTATGATGAAGAGATGGAGAGTATGAAATGAGAATTTTGATTGTCTAGGCCGAATTGAAAGTTAAAATTTTATACTCATGTGATATGATGATGTGATGTTAAGTATATACAATTACATGGTGCTATGATTGAATGTTAAAGTATGTTATGTGACATAATGAGAAATGGTGAAGCATATGCTGGTGATGAAAAGATGATTGTGTTGAAATGAGATTATGATTGCATATACTTGTATGAAAAGAGGTTATAGGTGTATGAAGTGATGAAACGAGAGATATGCTTATTACTTGTGTGTTTGATTTCAAAGTTTATGTTTGTCTGAATAATTTGTTTTAAAAATAGATTATGTGAATAGTTGAATATTGGATTGAGATGGTTGTTGTAATGATATAATTATGCATCTATATATTGTTAAGAAAAGTGATGAATCATGAATGATGATAGGCTGATTTCGTGGAAAATGCTAGGTAATTCCTGAGGTACATGCCAGGAAAACTCCCGAGGAGTACCCCGAAAACAAATAGATAGAGATATATTGATATGATCGTGTGAATAGGTTGGTTTCACGGAGAATACCGGCACTGTAACACCCTACTAGATAGCCCTTAATGCTTAAGTCATTTTAGGCTATTTCATAAGGGTTACTTCCTGTTATAATATATTATCTTTATATTTAAAATAAATATACGCGGAAAATATGTGGGAGAACTTTCAAAAACATTTGTGCGGAATATAAAAATAAGGGCCTTGCGTACTAAATAAGCGATAATACTCGTAACATAATATAGTCTGAATAATACTTCAATATAAATAAATAAACCATGTAATCTCCCAAAACACACATCAAGCAATAATAATCATGGTTCTGAGAACCGGACCGGACCGGCCGGTCGGACTGGTCAAACCGCGAACCGGCCTTGAGTCCGGTCCGTCTCAAGCCAAAAAACCGTGCAGAGGCCAACTGGGAAGGAACCGCACAAAACCGCCGGTTAACCGGTGAACCGGTCCGGAATCGGCGGTCCGCGGCTTCACTGCGGTTGACATTTTTTTTTTCAAAAACAGAGTAAAAAAGACGTTGTTTTAAGGGTAGGAAAATTAAAAAAATTTCCAAAATCCAAACCCCGATCCCAATCGATCCTCACTGCACACCCCCAACCCTCTCACTCTCATAGTTCTGTCTCTCTCTCTCGGTGCGCACCGCCGGCGATCACTGCCGCCGCCTAGTCCTGCTCGCCGCGCTGCCGTCTCGTCTCGCTCTCTACTGCACAACGCCTCTCTCTCCTTAGCAGATCAACAGGACAGCAGCCGATAGCAGCCGCCTCCGGTCATCGCGCCCGCCAGCCCGCAGCCGCCGCATCCCGCCCGCAGTGCTACGTTTCTGTATATTTGGGAAGAGAAGAATGAAGGTGGCGGCTAGGGTTATGTCAAGAGGTAGAAGATGAATCTTGATAAGAAAGAGAGTTGTATTAAAAGCCCAATATTGGGTCTGAGTTCATAATTCTATGTGTTACAAAGGTTGGGCCAAAACCTAAATATATAGAGGCAAGCCCAACAAACATAAACCAAGAAGACAGAAAACAAATCCAAGACTCAAGATAAATACAAAAGCTTAAGTTTTGCTTTTAAGTTCACTGTTTCTTTCTTCTTCTATTTTTTTTGCTTTTAAGTTTTGCTTTTCATTTCTGTTATTTTGTTTTTAATTTGATTTCTGATTCGTTTTAAGTTTTTTTTTATTTCTGTTTTTAGTTTTTAATTTTTGTTTTTTATTTTAATAATTTTAATATTCCTCTATATTATGAATTTTATATTTTATGTACTCGACCTCTGGTTTTCAACCTCGGGTTCAACCTCGGGTTTAACCGATTGAACCTCTGAACCTCTGAACCTTTTCATCGGCCGGTTCGATGTCCGGTCCGATTCTCAGAACCTTGATAATAATAGTGTTATCTCATGAGCCTAAAACAGAGACTCACAAGACTCCACAAATACAAACCATAATTAAAATAGTACTTGCCAACTAACAAAGGTCCAGTCTCAGAAACATAAACTAGAGAATAATAATAAATCCATAACATAATCCATAAAAGAAACAACTCAAATAATAATGTCTAATAAATAACGCGGAAGCTAAAACTAAGGCTGCGCGGGCTCCAAGCTCGCTCCATCGTCCTGCTGGTGCTCATCGTCTTGCTTATTTATCTTGAGTCTTTTAAGCATACTTAGTATGCCTGTGGATCTATCTTGCTTAGAGCACGCCCTTTTGGTGCATGTAGATCATTTACATTGTTTTGGCCTGCCCACCCTCCTGTAACCTCCGCATCGCCGACCCTAGGTATGAGCTCATCCTATACATATGGGTAGAGGGGGGAAATTCACCTTCCGTTAATGAGTCGTTACAACCGAGGTTGCCAGCCCCCTGTAACGTTCATCACGAACGGATAGGCTACTCTGTGTGTCTTAACTTTCTTTTCACTTTGCACATTAATCTCTTATTATAACATATACCCATATAGTCATTCATTACATATAACTCATCATTAATCATCATACAAATCATATAATCATATAAACAATTTAACTCATCATAAAAACAACACATATACTCAGTACAACATATACATATTCCATAAATAATTATATATTCAAATACACAAGTCGTATAACGCATTAGGGAGCATAAAATGGTCAAAACATGTCAATTTATACTCTTTAACATCATGGATTAAACATAGCACATACACTTACTTACTCTGACATCATGGAGAATAAATAAATACAACTCCATATCAAATAAACATGATATATGAGACTACATATAAATATCATTCTTAGGCTTCTATATGGTTTTATGTCATTTTATTTTATTTACTTATCATATTTAATATTCTACTAATAATTTAATTCTCACTTTTATTACTTTTATTATTATATATAAGTTTTGTTACCACTTCTACATATTATTCTACATATTATTGCCTACTTTTATAACTATCTCATTACTTTTATTATTATTTCTTCGACTGTTATCAAAATTAATATTATTATTGTTATTATCATTTTAACTTTTATTGTTAACATTATCATTATTATAAGTCATTCCTGTTACTACTAGTACATGTGTTTGCTTCTATTTTACTCACGCGTACAGTGTATTAACGTAACCCATATGTTCAATTCTAATAACTTAATCCATTCGTTTAAAATATATATATATATATATATATATATATATATATATATCTACATAGAACTACATAATAATAACAACAATAATAATAATAATAATAATAAGAAGGCACAAAAATCCCTAATGGGAAAAACGACCATCACATTAATCTCATAAAATCATCATCAATATGCATGAAAATAGAATGCCTAACCCCTACCTCTTGAAGACAAATCACGAGTATGCAAAGAGAAACCATTTTTCCCGACGTTGCTCTCGTTGGAAACCTCTCTCTCTAGCCCCACGAACGGTCCGGTGACTCTTAACGGGGAAACGGAATTGGTAGAAAGCTCCGGCTTGATGAGAGGATTAAAAATATAAATTTATTTTCTAGTTTGGGTGAGGTTTGATGAGTGTTTCGTGGTTTGGAGTATCAATGGCTTAGGGAGCTCTTGAGAGAAAAAGGCTATGGCGGCTCAAGGAAGGAGGAGAGTGTTTTTCTGAAGTGGAGAGGGTTACTAGGGTTTATATATGGACTGGCTAGGTCAAGAGTCACCGTGGGGCCCACCATTACTTAAAAATTGCTAAAACACTCTAAAACATCCCAAATAATTCTATAATTCTCATATAACTTCCTAATATTTAATCATATATTAAAATACACATGTATGCACATAAAATAAAATAAAATATCTAAATAACATATAACACATAATACTTTAATAAGGAGAAATTCATCCACTCAAACTCAATTAAACCCCAACTAAGGTCCTTTACCCTTAATTTCTCTTAATTAAGACTTAATAAGGATCGGGGTGTTACAGGCACTACCAGAAACACGGAAAATTCCAAGGGGATTTCTGTTGGGTTTCCGATGGAAAAAATGTTTTCCGATGGGTTCCCGACGGTTATTTAAAAAAAATTACCCGTCGGAGTACGACTTGTTGGAAAAATTTATCGACGGTGAAATTAAGAAATACCATCGGAAGATTTTCGAGGTGTTTCCGACAGTTTAAATTAAGGAAACCCTCGGAAGTTTCTGATAGATTTCCGACGATTAGGGTTAGGAAAACCGTCGGAAGTTTCCCAATTGAGTTCCGATGGTTAGGCCAGGTTAGGAAAACCATCGGAAGTTTCCGATTGAGTTCCAACGGTTAGGGTTAGAAATTACCGATGAGATTCCGAGGGTTTAGAGTTAAGCAACAGTATGATAATTTCAATAATTTTTGGCCATTACCGGGGGATTTTCGACAGTTTTTTGGTTATGGATTCCAAGGGATTTCCGACGGATATTACAGAAAAGGAATTTTTTTCGAAATCTTAATGTGTAAATTTTTTCTTTATCACCTGATTAACATATAAAATTGAATAATAAAATCTGCATAAATTGGTACAAAATAATCGAATTTTTTTATCGATATATTTATATATTTAGTATTTAAACCAATATTATGAAAAATGTATGAAAAATTGAATTACAGTAAAATAGTATAACAATATAAAATAATGACAAAGAAATTAAATGTATGAGAATGTAGCAGAGAACATAACAATAAAAGAGTATAAAAATAAAGAAAAGAACTACTCATAGTCCTTGTGGCCTTCATCACCGCTGGTATCATCATCATCATCATCATCATCATCAGCGATCAGACCCGATGGCATGGTAGAAGAGCTAGAAGACGCAAACAACTTGAATAACATTTTCATATTCTTCTTCAACTTCAACATCTTGCTCTTGCTCTTCTTCTTGTCCGACTCCTAGGTCTGCAGCCTCTGTTGTAGCTCCTGGATGGTCTGCGCCTACTGCTGGAGCTCTGCATTCATGGCATGCACACGGTCCCTAAGAGTGTCATCTCCAACAGCAGAACCACACGCAGAGGCCGATGCAGGAGATGGAGTGTCGGTGAACCCAGCAATGCCGGTACCATAAACACGGCCTTTATATGGCTCACCAACAGTCTCCAGCCAAATACTATCCTCACTAGGAGGTTCGGTTGTCTCTCCTACATCAAGCTGAGTCTGATAGGCCTGTGTTGCCTAATCAAACTTCTACCTGAACTCTGCCTGCAACGTATCAAAACAATTTTAAAAAAGGTAAGTGCTATTGTAAATAAAGATTAACATAGAAACCAAATTATACAGAGACAATTTTTATATGTATACTCACGTAGGTGGTCCTGGAGCGCTCATTCACCCATTCCTTCCCCCTCACTATGAGTAAGGGTGCGCCTCAACTCTCGGGCTTGTGTTGAAGTGAGTTTATGTTAGTATTTGTGCTAAAACAATTGGTTTAATAACATAGTTATAAAGTAAACATTATATACATATCAATCGTGCTCGTGTGCCCTCAACAGTGGTAGAGCCGCCGGTGTGCAGGGAACCACCCTTCAGTGATGTCCGATTCAGCTTGTTTCGAGCCTGCTCAGACTTGAAGGCATCGGTGGCCCAGTGCTCCCGCAGCACCTGGAGGTGACGCTTAGGGATCCACTGAAAGCGTGAAGTCCCGTCCCGAATATCCCTGAGCATCTCCCGAAACCTCTTCCCGGCCCTGAAGTTCTAAGCCCGTCTGATGGCTGGCTCCTCCTCAGGGAATATTAGCAAATCTTTCTGCAAAGTTTACAGAAAAAAAAAGTTAGTGTCCAATAGAATGTATAGAAAAGATCATAATAAGGTGGATTATTAAAAAATGAATAAATAAAAGTTTACCTTCCACTCCCTATACCACATGTCTCTCGTGGGCACAAGGATCTTGTAGAACTTCAGATACGGAGCATCAAAATGACTCTGTATGATCCCCGTAATCTTGTAAGCTCCATCCTTAAACGGGATCCAGCTACAAAAAATAAAACATTATGAATTTAAATTACACATTAGTAAAATATCGTTTATCCATGATAGTGAAATTAATTTTTAAAACTTACCCATTCTTGCCATCCCATCTGATCCGAGTGGGTCTTACTGTCCCACGGGTAACAATTAGATGTATCGGTGGGCTGACTCTCATCCCAGAATGGTGGCTCCTATCAGCAGTGACTACAGGGTGGTCTGGAGTACCTCCAATAACCCCTGACTGTGGGCCAAGTACCGACGCGGGCGGGGTGACGGCAGTCTCTGGAGGATCGGTGGGAGTAGTCTGTGCTGCGGATGAGGACGAGGAACCTCGAATCCTCAGCGGGTCGTCCTTCTTGGAACGACCTCATCCGCGTGGTTCCATATGTATCTGTAAAATAATATTCATTAAACGTGTTGTAGATACAATTATAATATATATATATGTATATATATATATATATATATATATATATATACTCATATACTTGAAGACTTCATCAGTCGTTATCTTCTTCACCGTGACTTTCATAATCTTCACTTTCATCTTCATCCTCGGAGCCTTCCATTTCTTCACTTTCATCCTCACTCTCATTATTATGGGGTTCGCTTCGTACTGTATGTGATGAACTCTCAACAATATCAACTTCACCTGTATCGGATAAAAGGTTGGGAGGCATGGTAGTGTCAGTAATCAACCTTTGTGGGAACTGGTCATCCACTTGATAAGCTTGGTCGTCGAAAACCGATTCGTTATCATATTCAACTCGCCCTCTTGGTTTTTTTCCTTCTTACGACCCTCCATTTCGACTTACACTTTCCAGGGTAAGATAAATAATACACTTGACGAGCATTTTGAGCAATGATAAAGGGATCAAAGCGCTGCTCTCGCCGTGTACTATTAATCTTAGTTATTTTGTACTGAGTGTGAGATCGAGTTCCAGTTGGGCGTTGTGGGTCATACACATCACAATAGAATAACATAATTCTTTAATTGGTAACAACTATTCAAACTCTAAGATCTCTTTAATTGTACCATACCAATCTCGTTCCCCTTCTCCAGCATCTCATTTGATACAAACCCCACAATTATATGAGTTACTCTCCCTGCCCCAATCTACAATGTGGAATTTGAATCCATTTACATAGTATATTGACCAACTGTGCACTTTATTTTTTGGTCCCCAAGCTATATCTTGCAAAAATTGGTCAGTTACCCTATGTGAGGGATCTTGTACCTACGTATATTGTTCACAAAAACAAATGATTTGTTACCCGAGGTGATGAAGAAAATTTCAATACATTTAAATGATTTATTACGGTCACCTACATAGCCCTTGAACCATGCCGGAAATTGTTGAAGAGAATCCTCCCCATGAATTTGTTCATAGTACCTGTCATTTATTAGTAACACTAGATTAGATGAACTTTTATTTACATTGTTTTAGAATTAGGTTGTAAAGATTGTTATTTTACCTTCGACATGGTGCGACCTCGTCACAATTTAGCAACACGTGGAGGTGTGCGGAATTCCACTCCTCAACCGTCAACCATCGATCCACAGATTGACCAGTAGCTCGGCCTGGTTGATTGAAGACTAACAGAGGTGCGTACATTTCACTTTCTCCTCCGTCATCGTTGCGGGGAACCCTTGTTCTGCGAGACTGGACATTATCCTGGAAGTAATATGAGCAAAAATTTTATGTCTCTTTTGCCAAGTATGCCTGACAAATTGAACCCTCCACCTGTGCTCTGTTCTTCACAGTCCGCTTATAGACTCACATTTCTCTTTCAAATGGGTACATCCACCTATATTGCATCGACCCACAAACCCTCGCTTCATATGCCAGGTGAATTGGAAGATGTTCCATCGAGTTAAAGAATCCAGGCAGAAAAATCTTCTCTAATTTGCACAGAATCATGGGGATATTCGCCTCCATGGTGATAAGATCATCTACCTTGAGTGTTGTCGCACATAAGTCTCTGAAATATTCACTCAACTCCGTCAATGGCTTCCAAACATGGTCGGGCAGCTCCCTAAACATTATAGGAAGCAAGCTCTCCAGAAGCACGTGGCAATCGTGACTCTTAAGGCCGACAAACTTACTTTGACCTAGGTTGACACATCTCCCCAAGTTAGTGGCATAACTCTCAGGCATTTTGAGCTCCGTCACCCATTTGCAAACTGATTCTCTTTGAGTCTTGGTTAATGAATATGACGCCTTCGGTTTACAAACACGTCCATCCCTTAGATCCTGCAAATTTAACTCAGGTCGTCTGTAGTACTCAGCCACATCCAATCTTGCCTTTATATTGTCTTTGGTCCGATCAGTATCCATGACTGTGTGCATAATGTTGTCCCAAACGTTCTTTTCTATGTGCATCATATCTAGACAATGACGGACCAATAGATCCTTCCAATATGGAAGCTCCCAAAATATGATTTGTTTGGTCCAGTTATGATCTCTCCCATACCCCAGCGGTTTCACTTGCTGACTAACTTCTGTGATCTTGGGTATATATTTTACCTTCTCCCATAAATCTTCACCAGTAATTCTTACCGGTGGTGGATCTCTTTCAATTGTGTTCTTTTTAAAACCGTACCTGTTATG
Organism: Aeschynomene evenia; assembly: GCA_013621005.1. Taxonomy (NCBI): domain Eukaryota; kingdom Viridiplantae; phylum Streptophyta; class Magnoliopsida; order Fabales; family Fabaceae; genus Aeschynomene; species Aeschynomene evenia. Next base: position 20,572,483 of record CM024268.1, read on the forward strand.
CCTATATGGATGATCATCTGGTAAAAAATCTCCGGTGACAATCAAACCACGAGTTCTTTCATGTATACTTCAAGGTAAATGCCTTGGTGTCACCCATGCAAACCGGGCACGCTAATTTTCCTTGTGCCATCCACCCAGACAACATCCCATATGCGGGGAAGTCGTTGATTGTCCACATTAATGCTGCTCTCATCAGAAAGTTTTGCTTGGAGGAAATGTCGTACACTATAATACCCTTATTCCATAACTCAATCAACTTATCAATCAACGGTTGATGGTACACATTAATTTTTGCTTTTGGGTTATTTGGACCGGGGATTATACATGTTAAGAACAAGTATGGGTCTTTCATACACATTTCAGGAGGTAGGTTATACGGTGTTATCACAACCAGCAAACAAGAATAAGGCTTGCCAAACTGTCTGTTGGGAGTAAATTCGTCAGAACACAAACCTAAGCGCACATTTCGTGGCTCCGAGGCAAATTCAGGATGCGTTTGATCAAAATGTCGCCATGCTTCCCCATGCGACGGATGAGTCATCACACCGTCAATCCTTTGATTATCAAAATGCCATCTCATGTGCGGATCATAACTCATGGAGGCATACAATCGCTTTAGCCTAGGTATAAGAGGCAAATAATGCATTCTTTTTTGAGGAGCCTCCTTAGACCTATGACTGCTGTAACACCCTACTAGATAGCCCTTAACGCTTAAGTCATTTTAGGCTATTTCATAAGGGTCACCTTCTGTTATCATGTTTTTTCTTTATATTTAAAATATAATACGTGGAAAATAGGCGGGAGTAGATTTTTCGTAAACATTCGTGGAATAGAAAATAAGGGCTTTGCGCATATGATAAGCAATAATATAAACGATACAAACATCTACCGAAAATACCTCATCATATAAATTACTCCCATCAAGTAACAAACACGAAATAAATACTAGGTCTCACCCCATAAGCCAAAACTGTGACCTATGAGACTCCACCATAAATACGAGTAAATAAATAGCTGCCGGCTAACAAAGGTCCGGACTCAGAAAACATAATAAATGAATAAAAGTAGTGGAAGCATAAAAATCATAACATCTGATACGGAAATAAAACATGTCTCTGATATCTAAGGAACTATATCATAAACTAAGTCTGCATGGACTCCTCGTTTGCTCCGACATCCTGCTCTGGCTGCTCCTCTAAAAGGTGGGAAAAACATAGGGTGAGCACTGGGAAGTGACAAAGTAGAGGAATCCGGAACGTCTTTTCCCGGAAGCATGAATGGGTTTAATTCGGATATAAGTTGAAATCAATCTTTTCCCGGAACGTCTTACCTAAGTGCATTTTGTTCATTTTATTAATTACATGTAACATTGCATATAAACGTAAGCATCTCAGTGTAGTGTACTAGTGCTCCTATCACAATCAGGGAAATATATCATAACAGAACATATATCAGAGTTTTCTTTCAGAGTATCTTGTCGTTTACTTTTACTTTAAATCTGTTAGACATGTCAAAGCCTCCCTCCCATCCTTACTCCTACAATGTGGCCCCTCGGCATGAGCTCATCCTAAAACATACGGGGAAGAGGGGGTACAGTTCACCTTCCTCAAGTGAAGGAGTTGCAGCCGAGGATGCCACCCCTCCCCACAACACTCATCACAAGTGGAAGGCTACAAGGTATTTTAATCTTTCAGAGTATCAGAGATCTTTCAGAACGTCTTTTAATTATCACAAATCTTTCAGAATTAACAGAGATCTTTCAGAGCATCAGAGTATCTTTCAGAACATCTTTTAAACTTTACCGGATGACAGAGTTAATTCATTCAGAGCATTTCATCATAATTTATATCGTATAATCACATAAACAATTTAACATATCATAAAAGCAATACATATACTCAGTATAACATATATATCTCATACAATAATTATATATTTCAATATACCAGTCGTATAATGTAACACCCTAATAATTACCTCTTTATGCTTAAGTCATATTGAGTTAATTAGCGGAAATTATCATCTTGTTTCAGAGTATGATTTTGAAAATAAGGATACGTGGAAAAAAGGGCCGAAAATTTTTCAAGATAAAAAGTGTAACACCCGAGATTCGGGATTTTCTTGCTTTTCTGTATTCTCAGTCTCCGGTGCGGATTTCGGTGCCCGGAGCCTAGAACTATATATATATATGTGGTGATATTTCATTATGTGTTTTTCTATGATTGATATATATGTATGTATCCATATGTAATGCGCACATGGGCAACGTGGTGCATGAGATTATTAATTATTTTACTTGAAGTAGTAACATACATATAATTATGCTTGATATATTAAAGTACAAGAGGTGCTTATGTGAGTATAAATAAATTGCATATATGTAAGGGTACATATTTTATGCCTTGTGAATAAAATAATTTGTATATATATATATATGTATATATTTATATATATGTATATGGGTGCATAAATATATATATATATATGTATGTGTATATATATATGCATATACACATAAGTGTACATGTATTTGTTTTGTGTGAGTAAGTGTTATATAATAATTTAAGTTTGTTTGAGAAGCAAGGCAAACTTAATATTATTATTGTACGAGCTAGAGAACCCCTGAGAGAGACAATAATCGTTATAAAAATTTGATGAGACCTTAATATTTAAATTTAGAGTCCCAAATTGGTGTTTAGAAAATATTTAGAAAATATTCCCACCAATATTGGAAATTTATGATTTTAAAGCTATTATTATTAAATTTCGCATTTTTACGATTTTCAGGAAAAATCCTTTTAATATACAAATAATGTGAAATTAATAATATAGCGAGATAATTATTTTAGACTTATTGAGAGTCTCAAAATATTAAGGAAATTTTCATAACGATCATATGCCATTTTCTTATTTTAAATATTGAATGTTTAGTGAGTTATTGAGTAGCCTGAGAAAGAGCCTGAACTAGATCCTAAACACAACCGGAGTAACCTTTTAGGATCCTGAGCTCTCCAAAATTTATTAAACTCCCACCACAAAACTTAGTTGCAATTTCTTACTCAAAATCATACTCAAACACATACTCATACTCACCACCTAAACACATTAACACTACAACAACACAAAAATTAAACAAAACACCCCCATTTTCCCCTATAAGTCTCGGCCACCCCCACCCCACTTAAGACACAATTTCTTTTGCTTCAAACACACATTTCAGAAGCATTCTCTCCCCCTCGTGAACCCATTTTCGGCTAGCTTTCTAGAGGGTGAAGGGAAGCCATTTTCATTCAACTTTCTCTTGCATTTTCTTGTTATCTAAGGTGAGTTATCAACCCTCTTCATAATCCCTCTGATTTGGTTCATTGTCTAGAGCTTCTTGCTCCTTGTTCTTGCTAAAATGTCCTCTGAATTTCGAGTTCTAAGTTGCATGTAGCCATATTTCAAGAGTGGTGATGAATGGAGCTTGTTTGATGCTTGCATGTTGAGTCTTGACACTTGCATGTGTGAGATTTTGTGTTTTCCTTGCATTAGATTCTGAGATATGGAGTTTGAGTACTGATTGTATGTGTATGTAAGTGTGATTGATGATTTCTAAGTGATTTGGATGAGTGGGTATGAGTTTTGGGGTGAGTTTAGAGTTAAAACACGATTTCTGCATTTTCTGCAGAATTTGTGCTGTGTGGATCGATCCCCACCCTTGGAGGATCGATCCCCATGCTGAAAAATTGCTGTTGCTGAAAAATTTCAAGTGGGGATCGATCCCCACTATGAGAGGATCGATCCCCATGCTGTAAAAATGTGTTTTCGGCCATTTTAAAGGGGGGGGGGGATCGATCCCCAGGGGTCTGGGATCGATCCCCTGGGCAAAATTTTACCCAGGAGGAAAAATTTTAGTGCAGGATCGATCCCAGACCCCTGAGGATCGATCCCCTGCACCAGAAAAGTAAAGTATCACTTGTTTTCATCCTATTTCAAGTACAAGTTTTCAAATAATGATTTTGGGGTTAACATGCTATTTTAAGGAGATGAAAATGAGTATGTTGTAATGCTTTTAACCTTAAAAAGATGAATGTATGATTAAGCTATGTGTATGATGGGAGATTTAATACTTTAGTTCAAAGTAAGAGTGTGGTATTCGGAGAGCCCAAATCCTTTTATGTAAGTGTTATGTAATTGAAATGATTAGTTTATGTGGATGGGGTTATATGTGATGATGTAATCGTTGAGAGTTGAGATAATGACGTGCATGCTTAGAACTTTAGAAATGCAAAGCTTAGAATCCTTGAACTATGGGTTGTGATGCGATTGATGAGATGCTGAGTTGTGAATCTTGAAAGCATGTGTTACGATGTGTGATGGATATAATGTTGATAGTTAATTTGATTAATGGGATGATATCATGTAAATTAAGGCCATGATAATATGTGAAGTAGAATGCCTCCACTTTGATTAAATTGATTTTGCGTTATTTATGAGAAATGGAGATAGGTTCCATAATGCATATAGATAATTGATTATTGAGTTAATTATGTGGAGAGTTGGAAACGTGCGTACGGTTATACTGAGTTAGAAGATTGAAGTGTTTGAGGCTGCCTGGGAGTTGGGTGGACTCGGGTATGCCCTTAGCGGCTACTTGGGAGTTGGGTGGACTCGGGTAGGCTCATAACGGCTGCCCGGGAAGTTGGGTGAGTTCGGATATGCCGTTCCCGGCTATTCGGGTGTTGGGTGTATGCGAATACGCCATTAGAGGGTATCTGGGAGTTGGGTGTATTCGGGTATACCTCGGAGTTGTAGCGGATATCCGGGAAGTTGGGTGAGATCGGATATGCCGAGTAATGACAACAGTTATTCATGCATAAATGCTTATGTGATTAGAATGATAATTCATGATCTTGAGGTGATGACATTGATTGATAAAGCTGTAAATTTTTGGATTATGAGATTATGTTAGCATGATATTGATACATACAGTTATGATGATACACGAGAGGGGTGAGCATTTTTGTACTTTGAGGGAACCGCGAGAACTTAGAAAGACTCATAGGTTTCCCCTTAGAGACGGATCATTATGTTCTTTGGTCTAGTCAAAGTAAGCACTTGAGCCTTTGAGAAAATTAAAGTTCTGTTTGATGCAAGTATTACTTTGACTAGCTAGAATCGATAACATCGAGCACGTAGATCCCTGTGCTCAAGGTAACTCACTAAGATGACCTCGTCTTACGCTCTCTTTTCTTGATGATTCGATTCTAGATGGAGTAGCCGCCACCGCCCCCGCCGCGCCACGAAACCTTTGACTTCGCTTGGTCCAGCTACACGCCGACCACCGGTGCGGTGACTGTCGCGTCCACCATCTCGGGGGTACATCGCTTCTTTATCCCAGAGCTCACAGCGAGGTATCCTGCTCTTGCTCCTGGTCCCGTTCCTGCCCCTGCTCCTGCTCCAGCTCAGGCACCTGCTTCTCCGCCACCACCTCCGCCACCTTCTCCCGTCTCGGAGTCGACAGAGTCGGACCCAGAGGAGGACGAGGGCTACCAGAGTGATGACTCGGCGGATTTCTGGACAGACGTCGACTACATTTTGGTGGAGTCAGAGGTGTCCTCCCCCGCAGCCGGCTCAGACATGAGCGAGGATGTCAGGAGCGCTAGTAGGTGAGGCGCTGATCATGACCAACCTAACCGATGTGCAGCTGACCTTCGACCTCTTTCCCTTTGTTTATACGTTATTTATATGGAGCCTTTTTGTACCCCTGCGTGGGATTTTACTATCTTGACATGTATATGTATTTGACAACACTACAGTTTTACCTGAGTCCTCTTTTGTATATTCGAACCAGGATTTTAGACTTGTCTTTTGATCATGTCAGCTCCCTTATATATTTTCAGCATGTGTCAACCAGGATATATTTTGGATACACTTGAACCTTGTTACATTTCTTTCAAATGCTTATATTAAGTTGTAATATTATGGCCATTTGTTGTATGGGCCTTATTTATATCTTGGCATTCTCTAGTATTATTCTAGGCGCTTATCCAAGATATCTAATCGTGCTATTGAATCTGATTGGTCATGGCTTTTGAGTCTCGCTATCGATTTATCGTTTGATTGGGTTACGAAAATATATTTTACTTATACGTTTCAAAAAAAAAATGGGGTTTTTGGGTGTTATGTAACATTGAAAATTGTTAATTATGTCTATGGCATAGTTAATAAATTGAGATGTTACAAAAAGCGCAAGTTTTAAAATCGTGGCTTGTACGTGATGAAGCATAATATGATATATCAAGCTATGAAACTATGAATTACATATGACCATAGAAACTATAATACACATAAGTGGCCCAGTACAAACATATAGATTCACATACACAAGGAACTACACATACAAACGTAAAATCCAAAATAATATTACAATAGTAGAGTATTAGAGTTTCTAAGAATACCATAAGCATGTACAGTCACTTATGATCCTCTTATAAACTCAACTAAACGTCAGATAATACATAACATAATAATACAAAATATCATAGAAACAAGACTCTAAAATGTAAATCTTTCAAGGTGTCCGAGTCTTCAATCCTCTGGTAGTTTCAGCCCGCTCACCTAGTAGTGGGACCTGTGCCTCGATCTGAATCTAAAACAAATAGTGGTGGAATTGGAGTGAGCTCCACGGACTCAATAGAGGGATTACTCCGGTTTATTATGAAAGTAATGATACATGCATAATTTAGGTTAATATCATTTTCAATGAACATATTTATATCAATTTCCGGAGTGTCATTTCTATATGCGTCTTTGACAATTATATTAATGCATGCATCAGGTATGTAAGCAACATCAAAATATAATTAAAGATACAATATAATACAGATGATTCAGTACTTATGTCATGTGTCATGATCTTTTACTTTGAATGGCACAACCCTCTTTTCTCTCTACCTCCGCATCACCTGGCCCCTAGGCTATGAGCTCATACCTCTCTAGTTTCTACTAGGAATCTAGGGGAAAGAGGGGTTTGTTCACTTTCTCTCACAAAAGGGTATTGGGGACCGAGGGTGCCAACCTCCCTTGCCAATCCCATTTGTAGAGAAAGCTACTCATAAACTCATTTCTCACTTCACATGACATGTCATCATAATTCTTATCAGTCAGCATATACATATAACACATATATTTACACATCTATTTCAGATTATTCACATTAGAACTTCAATCATAAGCACATAAAAACATTCAGTTGCATTCCTCTTCATAGATCATTTAAAACATTTTTTAATAACCTAGTACTGATATATATGTATATATTTATTATACTGACATATAGAAAATATAAGCATGCAGTTAAAATCATTAAAAATGCAAAAACGCTAGTAAATGGAATTCTGCAGAAAATTCTGCGACATGGCCGCTAGCGCCCTCCATGTGGCCACTAGCGCGCTCCATGTGGCCGCTAGCGCCCAAGGCTGTGTAACAACCCACTAGCGCCGATAATATGAACGCTAGCGCGTGTACTCTCTCTAGCGGCCGTAGCTTGGCCGCTAGCGCGTGCTTCGATCATGTTCTCAGCACTAGTTCATCACAGATGTCAATTTGATGCATAGAACACTTTTAAACCGAAACTTATGCATGAAAAACACAAGAATACATTATCTAACATCAACCTAACCCCTACCTCTTGTAGCTTTGTCTTCTAGAGCTAAAAACCACTAAAATCCTCTTTGAGCTACTTGTTTATTAAGTTTCCTTGCTCTTGATGATGGTGATTGGAATTCTGAAGTTCTCTGATAATTTTTGTTCGGTGGAAATGAAAGTAAATGATGTAAGGATCCTAGAGGTGAGTTTGTTTTTTGATTTGGGTGAGTTTTGATGAAGTGATGGTAAGTTCAAGTGTATGGAGTTATGGAGTTTCTAAGGAAGGTGTTTTGGAGTGTACGTTTGGAGGGTGAGAGTTGCAAGTTTCTGATGGAATGAGGTTGCTTCAGGGTGAGGGAAGGTTATTGGAATGGAGGGGACCTATTTGCAAATATGAAAAGATGGAGGACTAAAAGAAAAATGTGAAAATGCAGAAATGCTGTTCTGTCATCGAGCTGGTCGCTAGCGAGCGTACCGCGGCCGCTAGCGACAACTTCCACCGCATCTACCTGCTAGCGCCTTATCATGGCCGCTAGCGACGAACCTTTGCCGCCTTACCCGCTAGCGAGCTGAAGCTAGTCGCTAGCGACAAAGTACTGATACATGACAGCAGCAGCAGTAGTAACAGTTTTGCACGCTCTAAACCTCCAATTGCTCTCTGAAAGTCCCCAAACCAATACCAACGCTCTAAACAACATTAATATACTTATATAAACAGGTACATGATCCTAAATGCCTAAAATCTCTCATGATCACTAATTAGGTTGTTTCTTTAATCTCATTTTCCTATCTCAATCTACATTTTAAATCATGATGCAACACAAACGTCATTTTTATCATACACATAGGTCACATAGCACACATAACACATATCCAACCATGCAAGTACATCAAAACACATTCCAAATGCACATACATCCTAATTATACCTTAAGTAATGCAATTTTTTTCTCAAATCCCTTTAATTAAGGTTTAATTAAGCTCTCGGGGTCTTACATATAACGCATTAGGGAACATAAAAGGGTCAAAACATGTCAATTTTCGTAAAAGGGGTGAGAGACACCGCGAAAATGCGTCGGAGCGGTCTTCTATCGCTGGGGCGGTAAGTTCCACCGCTGGGGCAGTAATGCGTCGTCCTGCTCATAGAACTTCGCGATTTCAACAGTGTTTCTTCCCAAAAAGTCATTTTTAAACATCCACTTGATGAAAAACTTTTCTCAAAACACATTTAACTCATAGAAACACCTTTAACTTATAGGAACACTTTCACAACACTTTTAATCGGTAAAAACGTTTTCTCTTTGAAATAATTTCACAAATATGTAACCCTTTCATGAACCCTAATGGGAAAAACAACCATAACATCAATTTCATAAAATCATCATCAATATGCACGAAAATAGAATGCCTAAACCCCTACCTCTCGTAGACCTCCTATGCTATGTGTAGAGACACCCCTTTCCTTCTCACTTTCTCTCTAGCCCCACGAACTGTAACGCCCTAATAATTACCTCTTTATGCCTAAGTCATATTGAGTTAATTATCGGAAATTAACATCTTGTTTCAGAGATTAAAGTTGAGTAAAGTAATAATGCGCGGAAAAAAAATAGGGCCGATTTATTTTTCAAAAGACTCGGAAGTTTAAAAACTCGGCTTGTGCGGTATAACTGATATGAATAATTATATCATTCTAAGAAACTACTCATAATAAATACATAACATTAGAATACACAACGGTGGCCCACATGTACATAAATATCGTACTACAATATCTGGGATACATATAATATCATAAATAGTACAAGTATATAGTGGTTAAACTTTTAAGAAAATCATAAGCTTGTACAATCACTTATAACTCCCTTAAAGGTTCCCAAAAAGATGACAAAAGTCACAAAGTATAAATACAAGGCATAAACGAAAGTAAAGCTAATATCCTAAGTCTTCGGGAATCCAAGCTCTGAATCCATGTATGCTCCGAAACATTTAACCTGTAGATGTACTGTCACCCCTGTCTGTATCTAAAACAAAAGTGGTGGAATAGGGTGAGCTCCACGGACTCAGTAGGGGGATCACTCCGGTTTATTATAAAAACAGTGTAATATGCAAGATTCACATTATTAGGGATTTCATAAGTCAATTTATATCCGGGGTGTCTTACCTATATGCATCTTAATTAATACGTATGCATTATGTATAAATATGATAGCATTACCACTCATTTAATTTCTGACTAGTGCATAAACATAGACTCATCCTTGATATGTGTATAATATACCTTTATATGAGTTGGCACTAACCCTCTTATCTCTTTCTACCTCCACATCACCAAATCCCAAGACTATGAGCTCATATCTCTCTAGTTTCTACTAGACACACGGGGAAAGATGGGTTTATCACCTTCCCTTACTAGTGATGTCAGTGACCGAGGTTGCCAATCCTCCCTTACTGACAGCACTAGTGACCGAAGGTTACACTTGCCTACTTTGACATTCCGTTGTATTTCCACCGTACTCAAAATATCATAATATCATATTCTGACTTACTATCATGTCACAATATATATGCACATAAACAACTGGTAATGAGTACAAGTCATGTATAACCATCTAGATTCATAAATCACCTAAACACATACCACTTATGCACATAATTGCAATCACATATCATTTTCTCGTTAATTTGCTTATTTCTTTTCATAATCACCATTTTATGTTGTAAACATATATAATAAACATGTTACAGTGGTTTAGATCTCTAGAAAAGGGTTAGAAATCATTAAAATGCAAAATCACAAAATTCAGCATTTTAAACAATTCTGCAGAATTCTGCGAGATGGCCGCTAGTGCGTCCTCTGTGACCGCTAGCGTCCAATAATGCCCGACCACTCGCTAGCGCCTAATTTATGGTCGCTAGCGCGTGATCATTCGCTAGCGGCTATGATTCGGCCGCTAGCGCGTGTCCCGACTCTGCATCCATACACGTTTCAGAACAACAAACATATTCGAGCATATAATGATTTCTAACCGATCTTTATGCATGAAAACACACAAATACATATTATAACATAAATTTAAACCCCTACCTCTTGTAGTTTAACCCTCTAACACCAAGAACCACATTGTTCTTCCTTGAGCTACTTGTTTAACACTCTATCTAGACTTTGATGATGAGGTACACAATCCTTGAGCCTCTGATAGATTATGTTCGGTTCAAAATAAAGGAAATGAGGTGAGGGACACGAATATGGGGCTGGTTTCTGAGTGAGATGAGTTTTGAGTGGAGTGGTGATGAGATTTGTGAAGTTTAATGGTTATGGAGGTTGAGAGAATTGTGTTTTTTAGAGGATTTGGAGTTTGAGTTGTGTTCTTATGATAGTAAGGTTGCTTCAGGGGGAGGGAAAGTGTATAGGGACGGAGGGGGTTAAAAGAAATTATTAAAAGATAGGGGACCTAACAGAAAATGAAAAAATTGCAGAAATGTTGTTCTGTCCTCGAGCTTGTCGCTAGCGCGTGTCTAGTGGTCGCTAGCGACCGTTTCCACCGCATTACCCGCTAGCGCACTCTTACAGTCGCTAGCGAGGGACCTCTGCCGCCTCACCCGCTAGCGAGCTTAACTGGTCGCTAACGAGCAAGTACTGCTACATGAGAGCAGCAACAGTTTTCTTGCATCTTAAACTCCAAAATACACTTAACATTCCCTAAACCATTTCTAACACCCTAATCAATATTTTTATACCTATATAAACTTGTACATAACCATAAATGCCTAAAATCTCTCGTGATTACTTCCTATATTTTTTTCTTAAATTCTTGGTCCATTTTATCATATTTTAACTCATACACATTGCACTTTTCATTATTTCATATACATAAAACACATAATGCACATAGCACATATCAAACAACACATATACATCAAAGTGCATCCCAATAACCTACATATTCCAATCACGCCTTAATTAATGTGATTATAACTAAATCCCTTTAATTTAAGGTATGATTAGAATTTCGGGGTCTTACACGAACGGTACAAAGATGGCTTCTTTCAAAAATGCAAACGGTAGAAGTGTTCTATTTGGTGAGAAGATTAAGAATATGTGATCTGTTTTGTGATTGGGTGAGAATTGGTATGAATTTGGGTTTTTGGAATGGTTATGATTTTTGGTTTTGGAGAGAGAGAGAGTGGAATGGAGGCACAAGGATTGATGGAGGCTACCAAGAGTGTTTGGAAGATGAAAATTAGGTTTTCTTTAGTGGAGACATTGATGGGCATTATATAGAGGTGTTGTGGGGCCCACCCGTGACTTAAAAATACTAAAATATTAAAAAACGTCTCAAATAATACTACAATGCTCAACTAACTTTCAAATCTTTAAACATGAATTAAAAATACACATATAAGCACATAAAGAAAATAAAATAAATAACATATAACACTTTAATAAGGAGAAATTTATCCACTCTAACCCAATTAAATTCTAACCAAGGTCAATTACCCTTAATTTTACTTAATTAGAACTTAATAAAAATCGGGGTGTTACATTTCTCCCCTCCTTAGAAAGAATTTCGTGCTCGAAATTCGACACTTCTAAGACAACAACAAAACATGACATACCAGCCCTTACCCTTGCGGAGACTCGAGGGGAAGTCCACACACAAGCAGCTAACCCGAACAAACAGGTTATTCGAAAACTAGACCACATTGGCCGTCATACATAAAATGATCAACTCAACTTTTTGGTTAGGGCCAATCTGGCCAAAATGCGGAACCACTTTTGTTCGTTTATCAAAATCCAAAACAAACTTTGCTTTTAAATCATATAAAACAAAGAACTTTGGAAGTAGATTATTTCCAAATCATAAACACGTTCATGGGTGATAAGACTTTTTTACGTCCAAAACCGTATACCAAAAAGAAAATCATTTGGGATAAGTTTTAAACAAGACAAGTTTTAAGAGAGATAGGCGCCCAATGTCAAACTAAGTCACACGAAACCATCTAGACGTGGAACACAAGTTCAAGAACAAAAACATATGTTTGCATAAACATAAGGACAACTGAAATACATTTTCCAAGATAAAGGCACGATTCCACCACCTTACACGACAAGTTGATGCTTACGTTCCTAGGGTCCAAGATCCAACACAAATGTTTTCCTCGAGAAGCTTTATCTCTATTTTCAAAACAACATCTTAGGAATTTTTTAAAACACAAGTTGATTCCCAATTCCTAGTAGTCCAAAACACATTTACTTTATTTCCAAAAACTAATTATAAAGCTCAAAACCTTTTCGCTTTGCAACTAAAGGCAATTATAGACTCTCAAAATAGACTTTAGGTTTCTCACATCCACTCAAATGAAAGCATATAACCTTTACTCCTACGGCCTTTAATCACATAAGTTTTCACAGGACATATAAGGAAATCGCGTTCGAAAACTTCATTCAAGTTATATTATAATGTTACTCCAGAAACCATCTACCCATGCCCAAAACACACTATCTTAGTCACCCCAAAAACGAGGAAAACACATCATACCCTACGACTCATAATCACAACTGACACAGTAAGAGATCTCCAAGGTATATTCAAACAACACGAAAACGATTTTCAAGTTCGCAACTAAACGATTTGTAAAAAGAGCCTTAAGGAACTACGTACCTTAAGGTGGATGAGATATGGAATCATTTTCAAAAACCAAAGTTGAAATCAAAACGTCATTTTAATAAACTTTCGCAATCACTTTGAAAAAAACAAAAGCAAAAGCAGAGGCGTAGACATCTTCGACGTACATCCAAAGATACTAGGAGGAATGTGCTTGATCATCCCATCGAAGCTATGGAATAGCTCGAAGAGAAAACACTTTTGTTTATTGAAATCGATTCGCAAAACATCCTTTGAAAACAGGTTTTTTAGTTCACATAGGAAACCCTTTTTGAAAACACTTTCCATTTCAATTAAACAAAACAAGGGTGTGATTAACACACGAGAAAACACATGGAGGCCAAGATCAACCAGAGATGCATAACCATCCATGGTTAACTAGCCAAGGCAGTCAACTCTTAATCAGGGTCAACTATCCTTAACAAACCTTAACTAGACCTTAACAAAACTACAGGTAGTTCGGCTTCAAGCCTAGACATGGATCACACAATTCCCACCGTACTCACGTACTAAATGGGTCCCAAACAATGATGATTAAGGCTAGTCATCTCCGTACAAATCAAACAAGCAAAACACAAACGCTTACCACTGATGAGATCGTCTGATCGCTCTGCATTCTCCGCACAAACTGTAAGCACACGTCCCTGGTGCTGTGGCCTGAAAGTAGAAGATGGCTGTGGACCTGGTACCTTGCAATCCTTGATATAATGACCTGCTTTCCCGCAGCGAAAACATGTGTTCTGACCGAGGCGACAGACACCGCCATGAGGCTTGCCGCATGTGGCACATGATTGTAGGGCGGGTAATGCCTGAGGTGTTGCTGCGGCTGGGCGCTGCTGCTGCTGCTGTAGAGGTCAAGGCTAACACTGAGTCCTAGGTGGCTGACCATATGGCTGAAAGCGAGTGGGGGTCTGGCGTCTGTTCTGAGAACTCTGGGGTGCCAAACTCTCCCTCAGGGTCTCAGTCTTCGGGGGAGCATCCTCTCGGCTCGTCTCCTCAATGATCCTGCAGGTGTCAACCATCTCTGAGTACTCTTTGATCTTCCTATGTTTCACCATCCTCTTAACATCTTGCCTCAGACCGGCACAATACTTCATACATTTCCAAGATTCCTTGGGATTCTCCTGGTAGATCTCTGAAAACCGGATAAGCTCCTCAAACTTCGCCGTATACTCTAGAATGGTCATGTTCCCTTGACGAAGGTCAAGGAACTCCAGCTCCTTCTCCTGGCGAACTGACTCAGGGAAATACTTCTCATAGAACATGCTTTTAAACATGTCCCATGAGATAGGGACACCCGCCGCATCATGAGCACGACGAGCATCCGTCCACCAAGCACGGGCCTCTATTTGAAGCATTAAGGCATTAAACCGGGCCTTCTGTACTTCAGAAAACTGTACCACCGTGAATATGTCCTCCATACCTCTCAACCAATCCTCAGCTTCAGAAGGGTTGACAGTGCCGAGAAATGGAGAGGGATTAGGCCTCCTGAACTCAGAGAAGTGAGCGTTGTCTGCATCCATGCCCGTGGGTTGCACTGTATGCTGAGGGGTGCGCTGCTGCGTCTTGTGATGCACCATGCGGTGCATGGCTCTGGCCATTTCCATGAAAGCCTCAAGAGTAACACCGTTCTCCTGCCCTGCCTCCTTGTGGTCGTCAGCGTCTTCCCTATTACGTCTGCTAGGTACCATGTCCCTGCGTGTCTATATATATATATATATATATATATCATGTGTATAATAATAATAAGGCACAAAAATCCCTAATGGAAAAAACAACCATCACATTAATCTCATAAAATCATCATCAATATGCATGAAAATAGAATGCTTAACCCCTACCTCTTGAAGACAAAATGCTAGAATGCAAAGAGAAACCATTTTTTTCCCGACGTTGCTCTCGTTGGAAACCTCTCTCTCTAGCCCCACGAACGATCCGATGACGCCGGAGACTCTTAACGGAGAAACAGAATCGGTAGAAAGCTCCAGTTTGATGAGAGGATTAAGAATATGAATTTATTTTCTGGATTTGGTGAGATTTGATAGGTTTTTCGTGGTTTGGAGTATCAATGGCTTAGGGAGCTCTTGAGAGAAAGATGGCTATGGCGGCTCAGAAGAAGCCAACATACTCTTCCACACACAATGAACACTCACATAAATACACATAATTATCATGACATATAATTTACACACGTAATTCACATAGCATAGAATGAACACATATATACACACTTAAATCACGTCACACATAAGGGTTTGACTAGAAGAAACTTATCCACCCAAACCGAATTAAATCCTAACCAAGGTCAATTTCCCTTAATCTCACTTAATTATGACTTAATAAAAGTCGGGGTGTTACATTTCTCCCCTCCTTAAAAAGAATTTCGTCCTCGAAATTCGACACTTTTAACACAAAAACAACACAAAACATAACAGCTCCTACCCTCGCGGAGACTCGACGGAAGGTCCACACGCAAGCAGCTAACCTGAATGAACAGGTCTTGCAGAAAACAAGTTCAAGAAACAAAAACATCTGTTGCAAATACATAAAAACAACTGAAATACATTTTTCCATGATAAAGACATGAATCCATAATCTTACAAGGCAAGTTGATCCTTATGTTCCTAGGGTCCATGATCCAACATCAATGTTCTCCTCAAAAAGCTTCATCTCTATTTTCAAAACATCTTCCTAGGAATTTTCGAAAATCCAAGTTAATTCTCAATCCCTAGTAGTTCAAAACACGTTTATTTAATTTTCAAAAACTAAATAAAAGCTCAAAACCTTCTTGTTTGCGATCAAAGGCAATTCTATGCTCTCAAAATAGATTTCAGATTTCTCACATCCACTCTAATGGAAACATATTGTCTGCACTCCTACGGCCTTTAATCACATACATTTTCACATGACATAAAAGAAAATCACTTTCGAAAACTTCTTTCAACTTGTATTATATCGTTACTTTAGAAATCATCTACCCATGCCCAAAACACATAATTTAAATAACCACAAAACTAGGAAAACACATTGGACCCTACGACTCATAATTACAACTAACACCGTAAGACATCCCCAAGGTATTTTCAAACAAAACAAAAACGATTTTCAAGTTCGCAACTAAACGGTTTGCAAAAAGAGCCTTAGGGAACTTTGCACCTTAAGGTCGATGGGGTATGAAATCGTTTTCTCAAACCCAAGTTGAAAACCAAGCGTCATTTTAACAAACTTTCGCAATCACTTGAAAACAAAACAAAAGAAGAGGTTTAAACATCTCCGACGTACATCCAAAGCCACTAGGAGAAATGTGCTCATGATGACATGATGTGGTACGGTAAAACTATCTCTCACATGGCTTCTCAAGGATTCTATTAGGTCTCACTAACGACATGTGATGTCGGGAGACTAATGGATTCTGAGGTTCGGTAGAGTCGGAATATATGGGGTGGCTTGTAGTGGTAGGGTCTGTGTGGGTTCACATGTGAGTAGTCGAATAGTTTTCTAAGGAGATGTAGGCTATATATGGGGAGTGTGGTCTCTCCCTCTAGGGTCGTGCAAACGGTGTGAGTAGGCAAGGTTTTTTTTTTTTTTTTATACTGAAAGCATTGGGACATGACATGGTCAACGAATGTGTTTGGTGGTTGGCAGAGACGGAAACCTAGTAAAGGTGTAAGGGTCCAACTAAAGGGGTGAAACCTTCCTAAGGGTAATCCCACCGAGGCTGTGAAAGAGGTCGAAGCGAAAACATTCTTGTTTATCGAAATCATTTTTGCGAAACATCCTTTCGAAAACGAGGGTGAAAAACAAGTTTGAAAGCTGGTTTTGTAGCTAACATGAAAAACCCTTTTTGAAAACACTTCTCACTTCGTTTTCTAAACAAAACAAGGGTGTGATTAACACACAGGAAAACATATGGAGGCCAAGATCAACTAGAGATGAGTAAAAATCCATGGTTAACTAGCCAAGACAGTCAACTCTTAACTAAGGTCGACTATCCCTAACTAACCTCATCTAAACCTTAGCAAAACTACAAGTAGCTTAGCATCAGGCCTAGACATGCATCACACAATTCCCACCGTACTCACGCACTAAATGGGCTTCCAAACAATGATGATTAAGGCTAGTCATCACCGTGATACATTAAACAAGAAAAACATAAACGTTTACCCCTGATGAGATCGTCGGACTGCTCCACGTTCTCTACACCTATTGTGAACACGCGGCCCTGATGTTGTGGCCTAGAGGAGGAAGAAGGCTGGAATCCCACCCACTTGCAATCCTTGACATAATGACCTGTCTGGCCGCAGCGATAACAAACGTTTTGACCGAGGCGACACGCCCCAGTGTGAAGCTTGCCACACGTGGCACATCGCGGTATGGTGGGCGACGCCTGAGGTGCTGCTACGGCTGGGCGTTGCTGCTGCTGTTGTTGTAGAGGTCGAGGTTGAGACTTAGTCCTAGGTGGCTGACCATAAGGCTGAAAACGGGTGCGAGGCTGGCGCTTAGACTGTGAGCTCTGGCCTGGTGGGTCTGCGCTTGCTACCACTTCTTTAGTCTCGGTGTACTTGATCACTTCCAGGATGCTCTCTAGAGCACAACACCTTGCCACCAAATCGGGGAACTCTTGAATCTCCACGGGAAACACCATGCTCCGTAACTCAGGTCTCAACCCACACAAGTACCTGCTGCATCTGGTGGCCTCAACCAAATCACTCGACGGAAAACGTGAGAACTTAATCAATTCGTTGAACCTCTCAGTATACTCCGAGACTCACATTGTGCCCTGTTGTAGTGCGAGGAACTCCCTCTCCTTGGCGTGCATGATTGATTCCGGAAGATACTTCTCGTGAAAGAGGACCTTGAATTGTTCCCAACCAATGGAGGTACCGACAACCTCCAAGACATTGCACACATCAGACCACCAAACTCCAGCTTCACCTACTAGCATAAGGGCGGCATGCGCAACCTTCTGCTCTTCTGATATGACATATCTGTAGCCACCTCTTCCATCTTGAGGATCCAGTTGATAGCCACACTCGGATCGGGAGACCCGACGTACATGAGGGAATTAACCTCACAGGAACCGGAGAATCGTAGGTGCTGAGAACCCTCTTCCCGACTGTAACAATCAGGCTGCCTATGATGACTCTTGCACTGCATCACGTGCTTCTTGCCCTGAGATGTCCTTGCTGGAGCGCCTTGGTCTTTCATGGTGGAAGAAACGTTCCTAGTACGTCTGCTAGGTGCCATGTCCCTGTGCACACAAAACAATCAACATTGAGTTGATCAAGCTCCATATCAATGGTAAGTATGCACAATTACTCTGACAGTCCAGCGAAACGATCATGCACCTCAACACTAACTAAGACACATAAGAGGCTTTGCGCATGACATAGCTACCGTACACGCTATAGTAGCATAACATGTCCATTATCCCAAGCCTTGTAGGATAGACCTGCTCTGATACCAAAATGTAACACCCTACTAGATAGCCCTTAGTGCTATAGTCATTTAGGGCCATTTCGTAAGGGTTACCTCCTGTTATCATGTTTTATCTTTATATTTAAAATATAATACTCGGAAAATAAGCGGGAGTAGGTTTTTCGTAAACATTCGCGGAATAGAAAATAAGGGATTTACGCATATGATAAGCGATAATATAAGCGGTACAAACATCTACTGAAAATACCTCATCATATATAAATAACTCTCATCAAGTAACAAACATGAAATAAATACTAGGTCTCGCCCCATAAGCCAAAAACTGTGACCTATGAGACTCCACCATAAATACGAGTAAATAAATAGCTGCCGGCTAACAAAGGTCCGGACTCAGAAAACATAATAAATGAATAAACGTAGCGGAAGCATAAAAATCATAATATCCGATAAGGAAATAAAACATGTCTCTGATATCTAAGGAACTATATCATAAACTAAGTCTGTTCGGGCTCCTCGTGTGCTCCGACATCCTGCTCTGTCTGCTCCTCTAAAAGGTGGGAAAAACATAGGGTGAGCACTGGAAAGTGACTCCGTAGAGGAAGTCGCCCCGGGTTTAATTATAAAATAAGTGAAGCATGAATGAGTTCATTTCAGTTATTAGTTTTAAAACAATCTTGTCCCGGAACGTCTTACCTAAGTGCGTCTGGTTCATTTTATTAATACATATATCATCGCATAAATAAATAAACGTCTCAGTGTCGTGTACTAGTGCCCTTAAATCATAAACAATAAATACATCATAAAAACATTTCAACACGTTTAAACATCTTTATCTTTCTTTAACTGTGAGACATAACTGCCCTCCTGTCCTATCCTCCACATCACCGGCCCCTAGACATGAGCTCATCCTAAACTAATGGGGAGAGGGGGTAATCCTTTAACATAGCGTCACTTTGTGACGTTTTAACATAGCGTCACTTTGTGACGTTTTAACATAGCGTCACCCAGTGACGTTTCAACATAGCGTCACTTTGTGACGTTTTAACATAGCGTCACTGAGTGCGTTTTGGTTATTAAACTTTAACATTACATAATCATAGGCATATAACATTCCTCACATATATCTCATCACTAATCATTGTATAAATCATATAATCATGTCAACAATTTAACTCATCATAAAAACAACACATATACTCAGTATAACATATATATTTCATAAATAATTATATATTCAAATACACAAGTCGTATAACGCATTAGGGAGCATAAAAGGGTAAAAACATGTCAATTTATACTCTTTAACATCATGGAATAAACATAGCACATACACTTACTTACTCTAACATCATGAAGAATAAATAAATACAACTACTTATCAAATAAACATGATATACAACTACTTATAAGTATTATCCTCAGTGCTTCTATACCTTTCATGTCATATGATCTCGTTTATTTTATTATTATTTCTTACTTATACATTATTCTAGTCTTACTTGTACTTTTTACTCTACCCTTAAATATCTTGTAAACTCTTATATTTTATTCCTCACCAATCTTGTCTTCTATACTATTGTTGTTACTATTACTATTATCATTACATGTCATATATTATACATGTTGTTGTTCTTACTGTATTATTCTTTTTTTATTATTATTATTATCATTATTATTTCTACATGTTATCTACCTATTATTAACTAATATACATGTTAATAGGTATAAATTTATAAAATAATAATATGTAATAGTAATATACATATACTAGTAAACTGTCTTTTTTTTTTCTTCTTCTTTTTATTTATTTATATATTAAATAGTAATTAATTAATTCCATTGCGCCCTTGATGGGAAGATTAGTCTAATCCAAACATGGGTAACTACAACACCCCCAACCAATGTATGGCAGTTGGGATCCGCATCATGAAATATTCTTCCAACTTTGTTTTCTCCAAATTTTAAAATATTATTTTATATGCTTATCTTTTTATTTGTTTTTATTGTTACCTTGTTTAATTAATTCACCACTTCTATATATATATAATGCTCACACTGGAAAGCGAAACCAAGCATTCGCTCACGCTGCGTTATATATATATATATATATATCATGTGTATAATAATAATAATAATAATAAGAAGGCACAAAAATCCCTAATGGGAAAAACAACCATCACATTAATCTCATAAAGTCATCATCAATATGCATGAAAATAGAATGCCTAACCCCTACCTCTTGAAGACAAAATGCTAGAATGCAAAGAGAAACCATTTTTTTCCTGACGTTGCTCTCGTTGGAAACCTCTCTCTAGCCCCACGAACAGTCCGGTGACGCCGGAGACTCTTAACGGAGAAACAGAATCGGTAGAAAGCTCTGGCTTGATGAGAGGATTAAGAATATGAATTTATTTTCTGGATTGGGTGAGGTTTGATGGGTGTTTCGTGGTTTGGAGTATCAATGGCTTAGGGAGCTCTTGAGAGAAAGATGGCTATGGCGGCTCAGAAGAAGGAGGAGAGTGTTTTTCTCAATTGGAGAGGGTTACTAGTGTTTATATAGGGAGTGACTAGGTCAAGAGTCATTATGGGGCCCACCATCACTTAAATTACTAAAACACTCCAAATCCCCCAAATAATACTATAATGCTCATATAATTTTTCTAATATTTAAATATAAATTAAAATACACACATAAGCACATAAAATAAAATAAAATAAAATAAATAATAATATATAACACTAACATTATCTAATAACATCATGTAACTCATAAATATTTTATATCATCATTCCTAACCTCATGCATCATCTAAATACCAATTAAAACTCATATATGCATCCAACATACTCTTCCACACACAATGAACACTCACATAAATACACATAATTATCATGACATATAATTTACACACGTAATTCACATAGCATAGAATGAACACATATATACACACTTAAATCACGTCACACATAAGGGTTTGACTAGAAGAAACTTATCCACCCAAACCGAATTAAATCCTAACCAAGGTCAATTACCCTTAATCTCACTTAATTAGGGCTTAATAAAAGTCGGGGTGTTACATGAAGCTCCAAGGATCTCCTCCTCTAATCTGCATAACTCTTCTTGCGACTCTGCGCCACAAGCATCCTCTCTCTAATCCTCTTCACCTACTTTGTAGTCTTCCTCTCAAGGTCGGGTCCGAAAACACTCACCTCACTAGTGTCATACCAACATAAAGGGGGTCTACACTTCCTTCCATACAAGGCCTCAAAGGGTGTCATACCTATACTCGTCTTGTAGCTGCTATTGTAAGATAACTTTATCAAGGACAACAACTTATCCCACTCCCCATACAATCCAAAGCACATGCCCTTTATATGTCCTCCAACGCTTGAATCGTCATCTTCGATTGTCCACCTGTCTAAGGGTGATATGTCATACTCATGCTCAACGATGACCCACACCACATCGTGCCCCGCCTGGGTCATTGGCAATCCGGACACGAAGTCCATGGAAATGCTCTCTCACTTCCACTCGGGCATGCTCAACAACTACAACATACCTGGCATCCTCCTATGCTCTTCCTTCACCTTCTAACACACTAAACACATCCCTACCCACTCAGCCACATCTCTCTTCAGTCCCTACCACCAAAACATCTTCCTCAAGTTCTGATACATCTTATTCACTTCGGGGTGAATGGTGAAATGGCTCTTATGAGCCTCCTCCAAGATCACTCTCTAAAGGTCACCACTATGCGGCACACACATACTCTCCTCAAACCTCCATAACCCATCTCCGTCCAACTTAAAACCCTGTAGCCTACTCTCACTAACTGTCTTTAAAATCTTCCCAAACTCCTCATCTTCTTGTTGAGCTCTACTGATCTCCCTCAAGAAATCACTAGACACCTGAAGCTGACTCACTCTAACACTGGTGGGGTAAAGGTCACTCCAAGGTCGAGGTTTCTGAACTCCTCTATCAACTTAGCTTTTTTAACCATCATGTGGGCTACACTCATTGTCTTAAGACTCAAACCATTTGCCACTACATTCGTCTTCCTTGGATGGTACTTCAACTCACAGTCATAGTCCTTTAGGAACTTCATCAACTACCTCTGCCTCATGTTCAACTCCTTCTGATCAAACAAGTACCTCAAGCTCTTGTGATCAGAGAACACCTTGAGCCTTAGTCCATAAAGATAGTGCTTCCATATATTCAAGGCAAACACTACCTCTGCAAGGTCTAAGTTATGAGTAGAGGTAATTAAGCTCGT
This sequence comes from Aeschynomene evenia, assembly GCA_013621005.1. Lineage (NCBI taxonomy): Eukaryota > Viridiplantae > Streptophyta > Magnoliopsida > Fabales > Fabaceae > Aeschynomene > Aeschynomene evenia. The sequence continues at coordinate 20,595,494 of CM024268.1, forward strand.
GTGGCTTCAACTGTCTTGAAGCATAGGCCACAACATTGCGATGCTACATAAGCACGCAACCAACCTTTCCTCGAAGCATCGCAGTAAACCTCAAAGGGCTCGTTGGGGTCTGGCAGTGTAAGCACTGGAGTCGAGGTCAACCTGTTCTTTAACTCCAAGAAGCTCTTCTTACACTCCTCCATCCACACGAAAAAAGAATTCATCCTAGTAAGCTTCATCAAGGGTAACACAATTTGGGAGAAATTCGAAATGAACCTATGATAGTACCCTGCTAGCCCCAGAAAACTCTGAAACTTTGAATCTTCTTCTTAAGCTTCTATTTGAGGCTCTTGAATTGTGAGAGTTTTACTCACACCAGCTACTCTCTGAGATCTTCTCAGAGGGATTGTAACAGTTTCAGCCAGCTTCTTGCCTTTTTCTTTCTTCACTTTCGTCTAGGTTTGGTGACTTGAGCCTTTTTCCTCTTTTCTTTCTTTGGAGTAATGTTGACTCTAGCTTCATAAGGGGCTATTTTTCCTGCTGTTCCACTGTCCGCCCATTTTTTATTCGCTTAAGAGTCTCCTTCACTTCAAACTCTCTCGTTCTTCGGTAGATTTAACTAGATTTTACTCCCACGTTATGAAAAGGGAGTAAAAGATTCACATATCTTCAAAATGATAATTATTGAGAAAAATACTAAAATACTTTTAAATTAATTCACTTTTTCCCTCCACAATTTGTCTATAACTATCTATTAGATATCATTAACTATTATTAAATATATTAGTATTTTGAACATTTTAAGATGTAATCCTAGAATATACATTATTAAAAAAACCAATTTTAAATTTATTCTAATTAATCTTAACAACAAAATCCCGAGATTATTTAATGCTAAACAAACAATTCCTTTAAAATATCCAGTAATTTTATTTCCATGCATAACATTTCCGTGATTAGGATCATAATTGTAAAGCTTAAAACAAATGCATATCTTTAGTAAAGAAGTATCTTTGATTATCTTTCGAAATGCTCTGAGAAATATATAAATTAAACTATTGGTGCTAAAATCAAAGATACCTTTAAGGTGAGACAGTTTGAATAAAAAAAAATGGATATATAAAACTTTCGGTAATGTTATATATATATTATTTTAGCTGCCACTCATCTATATGTCACCACTCCATAAATATGGTGAACGCTATAAAGAGTAAAAAATAAACTAAAATACACTCAATTTCACCACATGTTTTTATGTGATTTTCTCTTTATTTTCCCTCTTTCTCCTAATTAAATAAAACTTAATTAAACAATTAAAAAAAACTCAATCAAACAATAAAAAAAATCACTCTAATGATAGTTAAAAATTGACTAAATAATAAAAAAAACACAATCAAACAATAAAAAAAAATTCAATCCAAACAAGAAAAAAAACCCAACTAAAAAACATGTTCAATATGCATCGTAAACAGCAAAAAAAATTTCTAACTGTAACACATTTATCACTATAATCATGATAAAAATGAAAAAAATAGCACAAAATATATTATTTTTTCTAAAGATAACATCTTTATCACAAAGAATACAAATTATCATTAAAACAGGTAAAATGTATGTTTTTTTCTAAATGTAGCACTTTTGCCAATAAAAAGTTCAACCTAATAACCACTAGAATACAACTAAACCTATAAAAAAAAACTCAAAGTAATAACAAGTAAAAGTCAATCAAATAACACAAAAAAACTCAAGTAAACAATAAACAAACACAATCAAACAACCAATAAAAATGACATTCCATGTGCACCGGAGACAATAAAAAATTCCTAAATATAATAGCAGCATCACTTTAAGCATAGTAAAAAAAAAATAGCACAAAATATATTATTTTCTTCTAAAAATAGCACTTTTATCATTAAAGGTATCACCTTTATCACTAAAGATAACATTTTTATCACTAAAATGGACAAAATGTATTCTTTTTTCTCTAAAAGTAAAATTTTTATGAATAAAAAAAATTAATCTCGTAATCACTAAAATACAACCAAACATAAAAAAAATAAAAAAATAAAAACCTCAATCTAGTAACAGAAAAAATTCAATCAAATAATAAAAAAAAATCAACTAAACAATAAAGAAACTCAATCAATAACAATTAAAAATCACATTCAATGTGCACTAGAGACAACAAAATTTCTAAATGTAGCAACGTTATCACTATAAGCGTGATGAAAATGAAAAAATAACAAAAAATACATTATTTTTTTTTTTCAAAAATAGCAATTTTATCACTAAAGGTAGCACTTTTATCACTAAAATAGATAAAATGTATTATTTTCTCTATAAAGATAGCATCATTATCAATAAACATTGATAATCACTAAAAACTAAACATTGATACAAAAAACTCAATCAAATAGCAAATAAAACTCAATCAAAGAATTAAAAAACACTCAACTAAACATCAGTTAAAAAATACATTCAGGACACTGAAAAAAACATTAAAGACCTTTACCACTATAAATATAAAAAGAAAAAAGGAAAACACAACATAAAGGATATTATTGTTTCCTCAAAAAGAAAATTACTTTTGTAAAAATCAATACAAAAAATAGGGAGAAGATACCCACCAAAAATGTGATAGAAGAAAAAAAAATAAAAAGAAGAAAAAAAAATAATAGAAAAGAAGAACAAGAAGTAGAAAAAGAAGAAGAATAGCAAAAGATGAAAAAATATGACAGGAAAAAAGAAAAAGAACCTACAAACCTAGTGGGTTGGGTGGAGAAAAATAAGGAGAGGGGCGATTAGTGGGTAGATTGGCTGGAAAAAAGGAGAGAAAAGTGAAGAAGAAGAAGAAGAAGAAAAAAAAAAGAGAAGGGTAGAAGAAAAAGAAGAATAAGAATTTAAGTGTATTAATCTCACATTTCTGTATTGTATTGTACTGTGATATACTTAAAAACAAAAGTTTAATTTTGATCCACACTATAAAAGTAAAGAAATTTTACACATACATCTAATCATGGATTGACACATTAGCAGAAGTCTTTAACTTAACCACCCACTAACGAAAAAGTCACACAAATCAATGGATGTGATTGGCAGTGTAAAATTTTTTACTCTGTCAGTGTCAGTGCATCATAATTAAACTCTAAAAACAAACACTGCCCAAATGATTGACTACTTTTTACACCCATAAGCAGAAAATGCAATCAAATTTGCAGAAATTAAAAACGCCAATGCTTACTATAATATTGAAGTGCTACAAGCCATTAGTCCACTACGATTTACTTTTAAACATGATGAAGTTGAAAATAGCCAGCAAACTATATAGTACCTTCCAAGCCCACTAAGTTACGCCAAAAGGTTATCAGACAAAACTATGAAATTAGCAGCGCATCATCAGCAATTTGTCACCACAGGCCATTGTCAATCACAACAGAAATAACGTCTTTCAGTGTTTCCTGCAAAACATTAGATTGTGAGTACGGCTTTATTGTTTCCATCTTTTCTTTCTCTTACTTCATCGTAAAGACAGGCAAATCAGCAAAATGTACCGTAGAATGGTCTTTCAGACCGAGTGAGAGCACCAAAGGTTTTGAGGATCCAGAGAAACTACAAATCAGGAATTGGATAGTTAATACGACTTCTGTAAGGTACCTCACAGATTCACACACAACACAGCAGAGAATAGAATAGTACAGAAAATAAGATAGAAAAAGTAGAAGAATAGAGTAGGACAGAACTGCAGAAGGAGTTGTCAGTGTAATAATCCCTCAAATCTGTAGAAAATATGATCTCCAATATGTGTGTGTTAAAGTATGAATATTAGAATGATAATTGACTTTTGAGAGGCCAATTTCTCTCCCCCAAATTTCCCACTCACTTATTTCCTGAATACATTTCTCTCCCCTTATTCTATTTATAATCTCTCCCCACTACTAACTAATTAATAACAACACCCTTTCCACTCCCATAACTGACTCTCATTCTATTATTTTCCCTTTGTGCTTTCCAAGGTTGTCAAGTTCGTAGTTCCTAGATAGGAACGGACAAGGGAAGTAGGAACGTAAAGCGTATGATCGTAGCACAAAATGGAAGTTCCTACTCAACAATATATATGTACATACGTAGACAAAATTGTAGCAAAATAATAAATATATCTCATAATATTCATTTCAAATTGATTACAATTGTCAAATTGTATAGAAGCCTTATAACAAAACAAAGGCCTTATAAATCAATGCAAATATTCTATAAGCTAGCCTTATATCAAAACAAAGGTTTATCTTTTTCATCTCTTAACATCTTGCCTATTGAAACCTTGTATCAAAAAGATTGTCTACACAAAAAGTATGGTTAGCTCTACACAAAAAAATTATAATTAGAGCTCTAAACAAGGCCTTAAGAAATTCATTGAGGCCATCATCATCAAGATCTTCATCTCCTATGTCTCCATCATCTTCATTATCACCATGTAGATCATCTTCTTCAACCTCCAAGTCATCTACATCCAATGAAGCATCTCCACTACCAACAACATCATCCACAAATTGACTATTTAGGTAATCATCATCCCCAAGGATAGGAACACTCATCCCCACATTGTCAATCTCAACATCACCTAATCCTTCGTTAACAAGTGCATTTGAATCATTATCTACAATCCACTCATCATCAAAAGAAAGATCCTCTATGTTATACTCAATATCTTTTCTAGCATGCTTCTTTCTTCCTTATTTTGAGTTGGTCATCACAAAAACAACGTCATTCATTGTGTGTTGTTTCAACCGGTTCCTTCTCTTTGTATGAACCTAAAAAATTAAGAACAAATAAATAAAAACTAAGAAACTAATTTAGCAAGAGAATAAAATGAAGTTGCAATTGGCATTGCAATTCTTTATAGTTAGAGTATACCATCTCAAATGCACTCCAATTCCGCTCACAACCGGGTGAACTACACGTTAAACTCAATATTCGAATGGTAAAGTCCCTAAGCTCTAGATGGTCAAAACCAAAAGAATCCCACCAATCAGCTGGATGTTTGCGCTTGATAGCATTCTTGGCTACTGCACTTCCGAAAAAATTTCTTGAATGTTTGAACTCATCAATTTGAACATCAATTTCTGAAATTTTAGTATCATTGCCCACCATCCTATGCAAACATTCATATAATCCATGTATAACTTCACGATCAGCTTTGAAGTTAGAAGAATATTGGTTTTGAGGATTGAGAAAGTAAGTTGCAACATGCAAAGGACGATGAAGTTGTTTGTCCCACCTTTCATCTATGATATCTCATAAAGGCATATAACTAAAGAATGAAAAAATAACAATTTTATCATAAGAAAAAGATTAAGAAATCATAAAGTAAACTCATATATGATTAATAACTAAGTTTACCTTTTCTTGACACCTTTGAAAGCAACTGCTTTGCTCTCTTTAGCACGATCCAACTCTTCATAAAAGAACCCGATTGCTGCTTGCTCGTCCGAATCAACTAAACGAAGGACTTTAATTAGAGGTGATGCACCTTTCAAGCAAATTCCAACACCCTTCCAAAACCTACTATCCAAAGCCACATTTTCAATAAATTTCGCATCTCTTGTCCTTGAATTTTTGCTAGAAGTCCATTGCTCGGATGTGAACATTCTCATCAAAGCTCCCTTTTGTTCAAGAAGACAATTCAAAGTTAGATAGGAAGTAGCAAATCGTGTCATAGCTGGCCTAATCAAATCTTTTCCCTTGGTGAATTGTTGTAGCATGGAAATAAGGGAAGTTCTTGAATAGATGTATGTTGTAAGCTTCTTCCCTTTTGAAATAGTTTCTTGGTGAATCTTTAGCTTCTTCTCAAAATCTTCTAGCATTAAATCAATGCAATGGGCTGCACATGGAGTCTAATAAATTTTGGTTCTTTTTTGCATCAACAATTGCCCAACTGCCTTGTAATTTGTTGCATTATCTGTTACAACTTGCACTACATTTTCTTCACCAACTTCTTCCACAATGTCATCAAGTATCTTGAAAATTTTTTCTGTTGTTTTGGAGATGTGAGATGCATTAATAGACTTCAAGAACACCGTTCCTTTTCGACTATTCACAAGAAAATTGCATATGGTCCTCCTTCTTTTGTCGGTCCATCCATCACTCATAATAGTGCACCCTGATTTCTTCCATTCAACTTTATGCTCTTCAATTATTGCCATAGTTGAAGCCACTTCTTGCTTCAGATACTTCACTCTAATCTCATGATAGGATGGGGGCTTGAAACCAAGGCCATGTCTTGCAATAGATTCACACATTTTGTGAAATTCTTCACTCTTTACAACATTGAATGAAATTGCATTATTATACATAAACCTTGCAATTTGGAGACAAGCATCCTCTCTGAAGTCCTTCTTCAACATTTGATTGATCGTAGATTGTGAAGTCCTTCTCTTGAAAATATTATCAAGTCTTTCAACTTCTTTTCCCTTTCGTTTATCACCAACATTTTCCTCATCATCATCTTTACCATTTCCTCCTTCATATTCTTGATTTTTCTTGATGAGTTTCTCTTGCAAATTAGCCACATTTGCCAACATCTTTTTTTTTACTTCAACACTAACTGTTGGACAACTTCCCACATCCTTTGATGTACCAGCCAAGTGATGTTTCAAGCGATAAATACTCCCATTAATAATCTTCTCACAGTATTTGCATTTTATCTTTCTTGAGTTTCCATCAACTACAAAACCATGAGACCAACCCACATCACTTTTATTCCCAGCAGCATTCCTTTTTAATACTTTCTTAGTTAAAGCAGAGCCACTAACAGCTGGAGCATCACAATTAGGAGTAGGAGGCACACCAGAAGGAGAAGTAGATGACATTTTATCTATTACAAAAAATAAAAACTAAAACAGAGAAAAAAAATTAAATTAAAAACCTAAACTAAAAAACTAAACTAAATCAGAGATGAGACTTGAGAGTAGTTAGTTTACTTTACTTAGTTTACTAGACTAAGAAATAAAATAAACTTCCTACCTTAAGTAAGAGATGAAGGAGGATGAATGATCCTTGAGAGTCGAGAGCCAAGCAGCAAGTAGCTCCCAGCCTCCCACTGTCACGGTCGCCGGTCGCAGCTCCCTTCCTCGCGGTCGAAGCTCCTTCCTAGCCTCCCTCGCGGTCGGTCGGTCGCAACGCAGCTCCCTCGCGGTAGGTCGCAGCTCCTTCGTCGTCGCAGGTCGGTCGCCGTCGCTGGGCGGTCGCCATCAAGGGACCGTTAGGTGCGTGCGTGTTTCAATTTTCAAATCCCTATTGGTCTCTCAAGTCTTCTCTCAGACTCTTAGTTTATTCAAGAGTCAAAGAGAGTCAAGGTTTCTTTGGGTTTTTTTCTCTGGACTAGAGCATTTGGGCTGGACTAGAAAGGGCCCATTAACTCTCATGGGTAGATGAAAAACAAAAACAACACAGTGTTGGAGCGGAAAAAGAGTCGCTCCCGCCGCTCCTACGAGCCGGCTCAATGCTCCTGCCGCGCTCCTACGGAATTACGATCCTGCATCGGATTTGGAGCGCTCAGCCACCGGAGGAGCGTAAGAGCGGCCGCTCCTACGCTCCGGAGCGCGCTCTTGACAACCTTGGTCCTTTCTATTGTAAGTGAATTTAAATGGAGTACTTTTCTGTAATGAACCAGACAGAGCAAGAGCAGCAAGAGGGAATTAGCCCTTTTAGGTTCACTTATAGAAGAAGGGGAAAGAAAAATGCGGGAAGGGAATGAATTTGTAATGAGGGCAGAGAAGTTAGTTAGAGGGAATGTTATAAATAGTGGAATAGTGAGCTGTCAGAGGTAGGCAATTAGTGGAAAGTGAATTTGGGTGGGGAGAGAGTTGGCCTCTCGAAAGCCAATCACACTATCTTTTCTGTTATTTCTTTCATTCTGTTATACACCTACAGGAAATATACACAGGAGGGTTTGAGAGGGGATTACACTGATTCTACTCCACCTCCATTTCTACCTACTCCTTCTTCTCTATCTCTCTGTGCTATCTCTTACATCTCTATTCTTACTGTTCTAGTGGAGGCGTACCTTACATTTTGGTATCAGATTTGCGATCTTGGGCTTCTCCCTGTGTATGGTCACCACGCGTTCGACAGCGACGATGGAGAATCGGGTAGATGGTTTGGAGCGACAGTTGCAGGACCAAACTCGGTTGCTGGAAACGTTGATGAAACATATGCAAGATCTCACGGTGCGGATTCCGATGGGGAATCCAGCTCCACCTCCGATTCCGGAAGCGGGGGACAACATTTCGATGATGGACGATCCGGGAGGGGATCGACGTCAGCGACCACACCCAACCGGCTGGGATGGCGGACGGCGACTGGAGGTTCTGCTGTTTGATGGCACAGATGTGCATCGGTGGTTGGTCCGGATGGATCGCTACTTCCGAGCGACTAACACTCCCACAGATGAGAAGTTGAACCACGCTGTGATGGGCTTACACGGCGACGCACTCACGTGGTTTGAGTGGTGGGAGACCCAATCGGCGTTTCAGACTTGGCGGTGTCTGAAAGAGGCTGTCGTGAAACGATTTGCTCCGGGATCGGCCTTGAATCCTCTCTCTCCCCTGTTGCAGGTGCGCCAGACTAGTTCAGTGATGGATTATAGGCGCGAGTTCGAACTGGCCTCCCGTTCGTTTCGTGATTTGGGTCCGATGACCGTAATGTGCATGTTTCACGAGGGGTTGCACCCTACGATCAAGGCGGAAATTACGGTGAAGCGCTTCGAGAGTTTGCAGGAGCTCATGGATAGAGCCATGGAGCTGGAAGCGCGAAACAATGTGTGGGTGGGGGAGCTTTTGGAACGGCGACGCGAAGGGAACTCACGCGCGAGTTGGGGTAGTGCGAGATCCAACTCTTGGGCCAGGCCCAATCCTCCTTTTCTCTCAGATACAAGTAAGCCCACTTACCCGAATGTGCCTAGCGATGCCAATAGGCCCATTACCTTGAGCCAGCCCAAACCACCCCAACCGACAGCTCCTGGCCCTTCCACCGCTTCTGGTTCAACTGGTACAAAAACCCCTTCTCAATGGATCTCAAACAAAGAGTGGAATGAGAGGCAGCGTAAAGGCTTATGTTATCGCTGCGGGGACAAGTGGAACCCCTCCCACACGTGTAAGTTTCGTCATCAGCGGATGATTATTCTGGGTGAGAATGAAGACATCCCAAAAGGTTTTGTGGAAGATATCCCTCTCAATGATGTCGATCCTACCAGCGACGCCGCACCCCTTCACTTATCTTCCTTGAGCTATTGGGGCCTCACTTCCCACAGCACGTTGAAAGTTCGGGGCTCGATAAATGGTACGGAGGTAATTGTGTTGATTGACCCTGGAGCTCAGGCTAATTTTATCTCCCCATCTCTTGTCACGACCTTGGGTTTGATGGTGACCAACCTTCCCCCCCTTCCGAGTAGAGGTGGGGAACGGGGCAGTTGAGAAAGGTCTGGGGGGTTGCGCTGGCATGATTATTATGGTCCAGGGGATTACAATTACGGAAGACTTTTTAGTAATGGAACTGGGCTCTTCAGAGGTGATCCTAGGTGCAGGGTGGGTGGCGAGTCTTGGCAAATTCGAAGGGGATTACCAACATTTGACCTTGAGTTGGTGGGTTAATGGCTCCAAAATGACTTTGCAGGGTCATTCGTCTGCCAAGATGGCTCTTCGGGCTCTGAAGAATGAGGAGGAAGGCTTTTTAATCACCCCCAGGTTTCATTCAGCCCTACTTCCGGAACAGGCTCCTCTATCTCCCGCTATGTCTGATCTTCTTCTCCAATTTGATGATTTGTTTCAACCGCCCTCGGGTCTGCCCCCACAGCGATCGCATGATCATGCTATTCTCTTGAAGGAGCACACAGATATTCCCAACATACGCCCCTACCGTTACCCGCATTATCAAAAAGAAGAGATTGAAAAGATTGTGGCTGAGATGTTACAGAGTGGAATTATTAGACCCAGCGTGAGCCCTTTTTCCAGCCCAGTGATTTTAGTTCGAAAAAAGGATGGTGGCTGGCGTTTCTGTGTGGATTATCGCGCCTTGAATAAGGTGACAGTGCCCGACAAATTCCCCATCCCCATTATTGAGGAGCTCTTGGATGAGTTAGATGGCGCTGCAATTTTTTCAAAATTGGACTTGAAGTCGGGGTATCACCAGATACGGATGCGGACTGAGGACATCCAGAAGACAGCGTTCCGGACGCATGAGGGACATTACGAATTTCTCGTAATGCCGTTTGGTCTCACCAACGCTCCTTCGACTTTCCAGGCACTGATGAACTCCATACTGCGGCCTTACTTGTGCAAATTTGTCCTGGTCTTTTTTGACGACATTCTTATTTTCAGCAAGGATGCCGAGAGCCATTTACAGCATCTCTTCCAGGTACTTACGTTGTTGAGAGATAATCAGCTATTGGTGAATCGCAAGAAGTGCTCATTTGAATGCGGTAGCATTGAATATCTGGGGCATGTCATATCAGCTCAGGGGGTGGAAGCTGATCCCAACAAGGTGCAAGCCATGTTAGACTGGCCTCAGCCTAAGGACATCCGCGGCCTCAGAGGTTTCCTGGGCCTCACCGGCTACTACCGGCGTTTCGTAAAAGGGTATAGCAGCATTGCTTGGCCACTGACCCAATTATTAAAGAAAGATTGCTTTCAATGGAGTGATGAGGCGGAGATTGCCTTCCAGAAACTGAAGCAAGCCATGGTGTCTGTGCCGGTACTAGCAGTCCCTTGCTTTGCTAAACCGTTCCAGATTGAGACAGATGCATCTGGGAAGGGGGTGGGTGCCGTATTGATGCAGGAAGGCCGGCCTATTGCCTTCATGAGTCAGAAGCTCTCGGATACGGCGCAGCTTAAATCAGTTTATGAGAGAGAGCTAATGGCAATTGTCTTTGCCGTCCAAAAGTGGCGCCACTACCTTTTGGGCAACACATTCACTGTGTTCACTGACCAGAAGGCTTTGAAGTTCTTATCAGATCAGCGGGTAGCCGAGGCAGGGCAACAGAAATGGATTACCAAGCTCTTGGGTTATCAGTTCGAGATCCGTTATAAGGCGGGTTCCGAGAACAGGGTTGCGGATGCGTTATCCCGCAAATTTCACTTCTCCTCTCTATCCTTTCCAGTGGCTGCTGAATGGGAGGATGTTGAAGCGGAGGTTTTACAGGATGATAAATTGAAGGGGATTATGCAGAAGCTTATTTTGGGGGAGGACACAGTGACGGGTTTTGAGCTGATCAACGGTAGACTGATGTACAAAGGAAGACTGGTGCTAGCTAAATCTTCCAAGTGGATCCCTAAGCTCCTCCAAGAATTTCACAGCTCTAAACTAGGGGGTCATTCAGGTTTTTTTCGAACTTATAAGCGTCTCTCTGCTCTTCTATATTGGGAAGGAATGAAAGCTGCCGTAATTGATTTTATTAAACACTGTGAGACTTGCCTGACTCATAAACACTCTACACTGCAGCCCGGAGGGTTACTCCAACCTCTTCCTATACCAGCCAATGTCTGGGCGGACATCTCGATGGATTTTATTGGGGGTCTGCCTAAAGTCAAAGGGGTAGATACCATATTTGTTGTGGTTGACCGTTTCACCAAGTACGCCCACTTCTTTCCACTCTCTCACCCGTATACTGCCAAAGACGTGGCAGCCTTGTTCATTAAAGAGGTAGTCAAGCTTCACGGCTTTCCATCTTCGATTGTGTTGGATCGTGACAGGGTCTTTGTCAGCGCATTTTGGTCGGAACTGTTCCGGCAAGCAGGTACATCCCTGAATATGTCCTCAGCTTACCACCCTCAATCCGACGGGCAAACAGAGGCTGTTAACAAATGTCTCGAAACATATCTCAGGTGCTTGACGGGGTCCAAGCCTAAGCAATGGCCTATGTGGCTGCCATGGGTCGAATTTTGGTACAACACTTCGTAGCATGGCTCGATCAAGATGACTCCGTTCCGAGCTTTATACGGCCGAGAACCCCCGCCATTGCTTAGGGGAGGGTTAGAATGTACTGTGGAGGAGGTCCGAGTTCTTTTGGAAGACCGGAACCAAATGATAGATGAGCTTCACTTCCAGCTCAACCGGGCCCAAAACAGAATGAAGCAGGCAGCGGATATGAAGAGAAGAGAGGTCAGTTTTGAGGTAGGTGAATTCGTATACCTCAAGTTACAGCCATACCGCATGAAGTCCTTGGCCAAGCGTCCGAATCAGAAACTCTGTGCCAGATTCTATGGTCCCTTTGAGGTATTGGAACGCATAGGAACAGTGGCTTATCGTCTCCGCCTGCCGGATTCCGCAAGAATTCACCCGGTCTTCCATGTTTCGTTGCTGAAAAAGAGTTTGGGCCCATCTCAGATGCCTCAACCACTGCCGACCACGCTTACTGATGAAGGCGAGCTTGTCGTGGAACCCGAGAGAGTGCTGGATACTCGCCGCTCTGCACTGGGTGCCTTGGAGGTCTTGATCAAATGGCAGCAGCTTCCCGACTTTGAAAACACTTGGGAAAATGCAGCACAGCTAGCAGAGGCTTTTCCGACATTCCACCTTGAGGACAAGGTGGCGCTTGGTGGGGAGGGTATTGTAATGAACCAGATAGAGCAAGAGCAGCAAGAGGGAATTAGCCCTTTTAGGTTCACTTATAGAAGAAGGGGAAAGAAAAATGCGGGAAGGGAATGAATTTGTAATGAGGGCAGAGAAGTTAGTTAGAGGGAATATTATAAATAGTGGAATAGTGAGCTGTCAGAGGTAGGCAATTAGTGGAAAGTGAATTTGGGTGGGGAGAGAGTTGGCCTCTCGAAAGCCAATCACACTATCTTTTCTGTTATTTCTTTCATTCTGTTATACAACTACAGGAAATATACACAGGAGGGTTTGAGAGGGGAATTACACTGATTCTACCTCCACCTCCATTTCTACCTACTCCTTCTCTATCTCTCTGTGCTATCTCTTACATCTCTATTCTTACTGTTCTAGTGGAGGCGTACCTTACATTTTCCCATTCTGCCCATTAATTGACTTGCTGTTTGGGTGTGTGACAACTTCTAAAACAAAATTACACAGGAACAAGGTGCATATATGATAGAGATAGTTAATATAAGTTGGGGATTTAATTGTAATTGTAATAGGGAGCTTATGAGTGGGCATTGGGAATTATAACAAAAGACTAGAGTGGGGTCCCTTGTAACTAACTAGGGATGTGCTGGCTGAGCAATGGTGAGGATTGGAATATTGTTATGATTCTGTTTTGGGAGGCTATAAGTAGAGGGAGCTAAGTGATTTGAGGTAGCGAGAATTTGGGAATTAGGTTGGGAGAGAGGAGCTGCTATAGTGCTCCATTCCTTTGTTGGTGTTGCTGTTGCAACGATCATTACAGCCTTCAGATCTGGTGACTCTGAAAGTTTGGGTGGTTTTCGCGGTGTCCTACCATCCACTAGCAGCGCTTTTCGTGCACGCTTTGCTAACGCATGCAAGGTCAGCCTCTTCATCCTTCGTTGCTGCCAGTGAAGACCACGAATCCAGCGGCTTGGGTGGCGGTGACGGTGGTTCTTCCAGCATTCGTAAAAATCAACGTTCTGCCTCAGATGCAACCTTCTCACCTTGTTGCTTCTTCCATCTAGAGTCAGCAGTCACCCACACAATCGCTGCACCCTTCGCCATGGTTACCAAGGTCTGGTGGTTACGGTGGCTGAGGTGGTGGTCGAGGGTTCTGCTCACAGCAATTGGCCTGAGTAGCAACCTTCCGATTTGCAAGCACTCTTTCCTTCACTTCCTCAGTCATCTCTGTATCAGGTTGCTCCGATGGCTTGGGTGGTGGCAGTCATGCGTGCGGTTGATAGTTGCCGCCTCTCTCTCTGGTGTTGTTGAAGTCGATGTCCACATCGACACTGTGGCCGTCGTCTTCTTCCCGCATTCTTTCAAAAAGCGGACAAACATTAGAAGCCCAATCCGCCATGGATGACCTCCTCCCCCGTCTCCACCATCGGGCTTCATCGTTCTCCTAGAAAGGGTGTTGACTACGCCGAGGGTATCGTCGGTCCTCCTTGAGTAGATGCGTCACCTCCTCTAACTTCTTCTCTAAATCCTCTACTTGATTCTCAAGCGTCACTCTTTTTAAGGGATCTTTTAACCAGCACCTATTTGGATACAATGTCGAAAATGTACACCCTGTAAGAACAGGGAAGAGAGCATAAATACATACCTAATTCGCTCAATCAGTTGACGCGCGCATGCTACTAACATTGCCTGCACCAATACATTCAGTGAACAATAAGCATATTTACAACATTATTCTTACCACTCATTATCTCTCTTCTTAATTACTCATTAAATTTATTCTCTCTCTTATATTAATTAAGGATATAATTAGAAAAATTAATAACAAACACCTAGAATTTCTAAATAGACAAATAAAAAGAGAAAGACACATTCCTAAAATTGACAGATAAAAAATATGGAGGGAGTATTTATTTATTATTAATTTTTTTATAGTTACTTCATTCCATTGATTTAATTAATTGTTCTAATTAGAGAAATGATTGGTGAATAATTGTTCAATCTTTAAATTCTCGTGGGAACGACACTCACGTACCGTGATTTTATCACTCATACAACTGTTGTCGATATGCTATCATAAACCTTACCTCATCCCGTTTGCCAAATAAAACAGACACATTGAATGTTGGATTAATTGAGACCCCTTCTTCCTTCCTGGCATTGGAAAAACACGTGATTGTGAGCAATTCATCCTCTCTGAAACTTAAAAGTTGAAACAATTCAACAAAATGAAGTCATTCATCATGCCAACAAGTATAAAGAGTGTCCAGGTCCTCCCCATCCCACCTACGTTTATCTTAAAGACCAAATCCTTGGCAAACTTTGCCGGTACTGGAAATAGGGAGTGGCTATTGCCACTTCTATGTGTCTAATATCACTCCTTATTAAATGCATATATAAATAACATTCCTAAACTACCTTTAATGAAAAAGTTTGATTTATTTGTAGCCAATTTTTTTTTAATTTTTGACAAAACACTTAAATTAGTCTCTGCAAAACTTCACATCGAACAAAGTAGTCCCTTCAGAATAAAAAATTCAAAATACATCCCTCTCAAATTAAAATGTCGGACAAATTGGTCCTCCAAGAAAAAATTAGACAAATTAGTCCCACAAGATTTATGAAAATGATCAAATTGGTCCCTATAATGGGAGGATTAATTTGTCCAAAATCTTTAATTGGTAGGGACTAATTTGATCATTTTCATGAATCTTGAGGGAATAATTTATCTAATTTTTTCTTGAAGGAACAATTTGTTTGACGTTTTAATTTGGGAGGAATGTATTTTGAATTTTTAATTCTGAAAGGACTAGTTTGTCCGATGAGAAGTTTTGCAAGGACTAATTTGAGTATTTTGTCTTAAGTTTTTTAAATTTCTTTAATTGGTTTTTTTATTTTTATTAAAAGATTGCTCCTACAATATGTTAAATTTAATTTTTATTTAATAAGTTCAATAATTAATATTAAAATCAAAATTTACTATAATAAAAACATAACATGAAAAAAATCTTAAATTATATGTAATAATTAAATTGAATTGAAAAAATATGAAATTAATCAAAAATAACTCATCAAATATATTCTTTTTATTAGCAATTGTAAATTGTAATTTTATTTGAATTCAATGAATTTTAAAAGTTCTTAGTATTTTTTATGGACAACGGGGGCAAAGCGCCCCAAACAAGACAAGAAAAAAAAAACAAAAAACCTAACTAAGAACCCCTCTAGAACATTACACCCAGGGAGTCATCTCTAACAAAAGGAAGCAACAAAGCAAGGGGGAAGGAGAAGATGGTTAGGCCAATGGAGAGTAAATGACCCTTCAGTTGCGTTTGATTTTCCTGACTCAGAGTCAAGGAGTCACTCAATTTAGGGGTCGGAGTCATAGTGACCTTGTGAAAAAAATCTCAATATTTTTATTTACGAGTCACGGCTTGGAGAGAGGGAGTCACCAAGTTTAATGAAATTTTGTTCCATTTTTCCCCTAACATTTTTTCATTATTAATGTGTTTGTCCTATTCATCCCTATCCCAACAACAGCCTCCCTCATCAACACCACCAACAACCGCGACCAACACCACCACCACCTTGTAGACGCGTCGTCAGCCATCGCTGTCGAGGTGTCCCACAACAGCCACTGCGAGAACAAGAGGCGAGAGAGAGAAAGAGAACTCGAGATCGAGATGGGGAGGAAGAGGGATCCATAGGAGATGAGACCACCACCACCACCTCGTAGGCACGTCGTCGACCATCGTCGTCGAGGAATCCCACAACAGCCGTTGCGCGAACGAGAGGAGAGAGAGAGAAAGAGATCTTGAGCTCGAGATCAAGAGGAAGAGGGATCCAAAGGAGAGAGAAAGAGATTTGCGGTTTGCGTCACTGTCGCTTCGATTGTCGTCGTTGCTCTGCAGTGGTCGGTCGATGATGATGAGATGGATGTGATGAGAATGATGATGAACTAGAAGAAGGCGGTGGTGATGGATAGCTCAACAACAAGTTAGGTTAAGGGTATTTGAGGTAATTTTGGTTGCAAATAACAAGGAGAGGGATGTCATATTCCAATTGTTAAGCTTCTTCAACAAGGAGGAGGTGAGATGGCTGAAGGAGTTGGCAGATATCCTCTGGTGTTGAAGAGGGACCCCTAAATACTTGCCCAAGTCACATGATAAGGAGAAACCAAATTTAGAAGCAATACTCGAAGCTCTCACATGATTAACATTGGAGAAAAAGAAAATCTTAGTCTTGTCCGTGCTACTTTCTCCCTAGGGATTTTGCAAAAGGTGTCTAGAAATGACATGATAATCTCAACTTGATCAGCAGAAGCTTCCGAGAAGATAAAGAGATCATCCGCGAAAAAAAGATGAATGATTCCTGGACCATCTCTAGAGAGGAACACAGGCTTCCAATGGTCATACTCCACAGCTGCCTGAATAAGGTGAGATAATCTCTCCATGCAAATAACAAAAAGATAAGGCAACAGAGTATCTCCCTGTCTGATACCTCTCTTGGCCAGAAAGTAACCAATACTCTCCCCATTCCACAAAATATCCATTGAAGAAGATATGCAGTTCCAAATCACAGATACCATATGTTCACTTAGCCCCAGGACCCTAAGAGAATCCACCATAAAATTCCAGTCCAGCCTGTCGTAAGCTTTCTTCAGGTCAAATTTTATAGCCATACAGCCCTTCTTATTCCCTTTCGTCATCCTCATTTTGTGAATGATTGATATGATTGCAAGAACTGATCTTTATTGATATCAAGGGAAGGTATGAACCCTAATCCCCAATCTGATTTACACTGGAGAGGAAGCCTCCAGGAAGAGAGTATTATCTACTACTACTTCTACTGTATACAACTGAATGACTACATGAATAATCCTATACAATTCTAGTAGTATTTATAGAGTTTCTCACAGCAACTAACTTCTGCCAGCTAAGCGGCTCCCATCATGTTGCTAACTCCTGCCTTTTCTGTCCTCTGCTTTCTAGTGTAAACCCTCCCAAACCTTTGCACCCTATCATCACTCCCCGCGCCCATGGCAGCAACTCCACCTAACGCCTAGGACTGCTTCCCGAAAAACAGCGTAGATAAGTCTCTAAACAGCAATTAACGACCTCCGTTTGTCCATCCGTTTATGGATGGAATGTTGTGCTATATTTCAATTTAGTGCCAGCCGCCGCAAAATGTTCCTGCCAGAACTTACTCATAAAGATACGATCCCTATCAGAGATAATAGACTTTGGAAACCCGTGAAGCTTTGCAAACTTCTTCACGAAAGCAGTCGCCACCTCTTTTGCCGAGAATGGGTGAGAGAGAGGAATAAATTAGCATTTTTAGACAAACGATCAACAACCACAAAAATGGTGTCCATACCGCGAGATTTAGGGAGACCTGTAATAAAGTCCATTGACACATTTCCCAAACCTGATTTGGAAGAGGAATTGGATGCAATAAACCAGCTGGTTTGAGGGCCTCATATTTATTCACCTGGCATATCTGACACTGAGCCACATACTCCTTCACATGCTTCTGCATCCCTTTCCAAAACACTACAGCCGCCAATTTCTGTAGGTTCTGAAGAAACCTGAATTGCCCCCCACCCTGAATCATGAAATTCAGCCAACAACGTGGGAATCTGGCTGGAGGCCGCTGGGATAACCACCCTGCCTAGGTAAAACAACCTTCCTGTGCACAAAGAGTACCTAGGAAAGTCCTCTGAACCTTATTGCAGACCTGTTATAATAGCTTGCAGGGCCTGATCTTGCTGAATCTCCTCCCCTATAACCTCCCACAAATTCGTTTGTACAACCGAAATAGCACCATTAATCATTTGTCTAGACAATGCATCTGCTGCTTTATTTTCTAGACCCGGTCGATACTTTACATCGAAGTCCAACCCCAACAATTGGGAGGTCCACTTCAATTGCTCTTCCTCTAGCAACCGTTGGTCTGTCAAAAAATGCAAGCTCTGTTGATCTGTCAAAACTGTAAAATGCCTTCCAACCAAATAATGCCGCCATTTCTGAACCGCAAACACTAACGCCATTAGTTCCAGCTCATAAGCAGATTTTAATTGAGATCTAGGAGACTAATGTTGACTCAAGAAAGCTATTGGCTGACCATTTTGAGACAGAACCGCACCAATACCCTGACCTGAAGCATCAGTTTCCACTACAAAATCTTGCGAAAAATCAGGGACTGCTAGCACCGGTAATTCAGCCATCAATTTCTTCAATTGCTCGAAAGCTGCATTCGCCTCTGGACTCCAAGCAAACCCATTCTTCTTTGTGAGATCTGTTAGTGGTTTGGCAATAGTGCCATAGCCCTTAACAAATCGCCGATAAGAGCCGGTAAGCCCCAAAAACCCACGCAGAGCTTTGAAATCCTTCGGTACTGGCCATCCAAGCATGGCAGTCGTTTTCAAAGGATCCGCAGCCACCCCTTTGTGTGAAATGACGTGCCCCAAGTACTACACAGAAGATACAACAAAGGTACATTTTTTCTGTATAAAATGAACTGGTTTTCCATTAAAACAGAAAATACCTGCTGCAAGTGATGGGTGTGGCTGTCGATATCGGTGCTATAGACGAGTATGTCATCAAAGAAGACTAAAACAAACTTCCACAAGAATGGTCGCAGAATGTCATTCATTAAAGCTTGAAAAGTGTTGGGAGCATTATTCAAGCCAAATGGCATGACAAGGAATTCATAGTGGCCATCATGCGTGCGGAATGCAATCTTGAGAACATCCTGCTCCAACATCCGGATTTGGTGATACCCGGATTTCAAATCAAGCTTGGAACAAATAATGGCCCCAGGAAGCTCATCCAACAATTCATCAATTACCGGAATTGGAAATTTGTTTGGAAAGGTGAAGCGATTCAAAGCCCTGTAATCAACGCAAAAGCGCCAACTCCCATCTTTTTTCTTAACCAGAATTATAGGACTAGCGTAGGGGCTAACATTAGGTTGAATTACTCTAGAACTGAGCATTTCCTTGACCATATCTTCAATTACAGCCTTCTGGTTATGAGGCTAACGATAAGGATGGATATTCGGAATAACAGAGCCTTCCTGTAACGGAATAGCATGGTCATATCTGCGGTGAGGAGGCAAATTAGGCAGGGGCTGGAACACCCTGTCATTTTCATCAAGAACCCGTTGAATAGCCTCAGGCATTGGAGTAGATTCTGCTGACTCAACTCGCATTGGCCATAACTGCACTATAAATGCGTCACCCCCCTCCCGCAACGTAGTCACAGCGGAGTGTAGGCCCATGCTACCATAACACAGTTTCGGAGCTCCTTCTAACTTTACCCACGAACCATCAAAAGGAATGGATAAGCAAGAATCACATAAATTTGTGCGAACCTCCCCCAATTTGTCCAACCAAGCCAACCCAAGAACAAATTCAGTGCCATCAACCGGAAAGACGAAAAAATCCTTTGTAACCGTTAAATGAGGAAAAACAAGAGGTACTTGAAGACACACCCCTTGCCCTTGCACCCTTTGTCGATCTGCAACCTTAACCACGAAAGATGGGGAACAATCGACCTCCAACGCCAACCCTGAAACTGCCTCAGTCGCAACAAAATTATGAGAGGCGCCACAATCAATAAGGACTCGCACCCTTTTCCCTTTTCCCTTTTACCATAGCCCACGCTCTAATGGAATGATGGTGCTTGTGAGAGCTCAAAAATTTCAACTCAAGTTGACTTACAAGCAGTTGAGGTTCTGGAGTCGTCTCTACCTCTTCACCCAAGTCGGGTTCTGGTGTGAATGAATCATCCTTAACAAACATTACCTTGAGGTGTTTATTTTTGCAATTGTGATCCGGCCCAAATTGTTCCTCACAAAAAAATATAACCCCTTACCCATTTTTCTTGATACTCTTGGGTTAAATGACGCGGTCCACGACCCTGAAAGACTCCAGATGCTTTATTCCCATCCTTGGGTTGGGCCCTGCACTTGGTCCCACAGCAATGGCTTTCACAGGCACACGACCCAACTCAGAAAACGGCCCACCTCTACTCGCCGTTTCAAGGTAACCACGGGACACCACTTCGTTCTTGACTTCTAACTTCTCGGCCAAATTCATGAGCTCCTCCAACGAATGAAACAGAAACAACTTACATTTCGCCGTGATCTCCGGTTTCAAACCATTCAAGAACAACTCAATAAGGAAATGGCGGTCTGTCACCCGCAATAGACTTGCGAAAGACTCAAAAGAATCACGGTACTCCCTTACTGAATGTTCTTGCTGCAAAGCCATCAAAAGTTCATACGGATTCTGCAAGATTTCGGGTTGAAACCTCTGAAGCACTGCATTCTTGAAGTGATTCCATTGAGGAAATTGTGTTGTCCCTTCCCACCATTTAAACCAAGTCAAGGCACGACCATCAACAGCAAAAGCCGCGACGGAAAACCACTCCGTTTCTGGAATCATTCGAAATTGAAAGAATTGCTCCATCCTGTCTAACCAACGAAAAGCATCCTCACCACGAAAAATCAGCACGTCGATTTTCCGCCACTGTTCTAGTGCCAAATGACGTCGGTGGTCGCCCGACGAACCACCCCCAGCACTACCATCAGATACGTGGTGAACATGGCCATGGACGGGGCTTTGTTCGCGTTGATGTTCCATTCGCTCCAGACGCGATTCCATTTTCTGCAACATCTCCGTTAAAGAGACGACCATCCCTTCCATGCGAGCACGATCTTCCCCCGAACGTTTCTCAACCGATTCTGTAAGGCTTTGCAACTGCGACAAAATCGTCTCAATCGAATCCATTCTTCGCGCGGGTGATTGCATCATCCACTGCCCTAAGGATCCAAGAGCTACTGATACCAATTGACATGATTGCAAGAACTGATCTTTTTTTTATATCAAGGGAAGGTATGAACCCTAATCCCCAATCTGATTTACACCGGAGAGGAAGCCTCCAAGAAGAGAGTATTATCTACTTTTACTACTTCTACTGTATAGAACTGAATGAATAAACCTATACAATTCTAGTAGGGCGATGGAAATAATTAGTATTGCGACCACCTTGAGTAATCCAATTTATCCTTGCCTTTTGAGCCCAAAGAGATTCTTCTTCAAAAAGGACGACCTCATAATCCCTCCACAGCTCTAGTTGAAGTTTCTCAAGGAAAGGATTCTCCTCCTCTTGCAAGCACTTGTGAATACCATGAAGGCCAGCCCTCAACCACAGAGGACTATGATCAGAGTTAAAACAAGGGAGATGCAGCACACTAAAATCTTCAAAAAGATCCATCCAATCATCATTTACTAGTGCTTTGTCAAGTCTCTCTTTCAAATTACCCCTCCCCCAAGTAAAGAAAGGCCCATGATAACCAGCATCCCTCAAACTACACTCCTCAATGCATAATCTGAAATTGGTACAAGGCGTCTGTTTCTGTTGGAGCCAACCACCTCATTATCATATATGAGAGAATTAAAATCCCCAACCACCAACCAAGGACCAGTAAAGCCACGTTTAATGTCTCGCAGCGCCCTCCACAGATCCTTAGCCCTCAGCCACGTTTAATGTCTCGCATTAGTTATCAAACAACTAAACTAATTGATAGATTGAATGCCAATGGTAATGTGCCATAGAAGCAAAAACAAAGGTTTAAACTTTTTAAACTCTTTTTGGTTTTTTTTTTTTTATCTTAAATTATTTAAAATTTAAGAGTATAATAAAAATAAAAACATAATAATATTTTATATGATATAAACAATAAACTTTTTATCTTATGTTAATTTTAAACTTTTTTTATGTAAACACACTTAGTTAAAAATATATAAATATATAATGTATATTATTAATAGGCCATTACTAATACACTGTCATTGTTATTTATTTTTGTTTACTTCCTCTTAGTGATCACTGATATTATTTAGAAACTTTAATAATTAAAACCAAATGATTGCATTGAATAAATGAATTATTAATACTAATATCAGTTAACAATTTTACATAAAAAAATAAACAGAGATAAATATAAAATAATTTTAAATATATTAGAAGCAATTGAATTTATAATAATATAAAATTGTAATCATAACTAATAATAAATAGTTAATATTAACTTATTTTTTTAGTTAAAAGAGAGAGAAGGGTAAGTTAGGAATATAAAATAAGAGCTATTAAAGTGGAAGTGACAATATAATTTGGGAGTGGCATGGAAATATTCAATCTATAATGGGGTGTTTGGAACACCATTGGAATTCAATTCCCACAGGAATTGAATTGAATTCCAATGTTTGAAACAAAAAAAAATCATTTAAGTTGAAAAGGAATTCAATTCAATTCCATAGTTTTGGTCCAAAAACAAATCGGAGCCATTTCACTCCGATTTCAATTGAATTCCATTGGCAATTCACTTAAAATATGAAATGTCCAAATTATCCTCTTCAAATTACACTCTTTAAATTACTCTCTTCAAATTCCAAAATATTTTAGGATAAAGTTGTCCATTAAATAAATTTAATTCATTTTATAAACATTCCAAACATTGGAATTCAATTCTACAATTTTACTAATGTATTTCAAACACTGGAATTCAATTCAATTCAAGTATGAATTCAATTTCTAATGGAATTCAATTCAATTCCGTCTTAACAAAAGTTTCCAAACAGGTCGTAAGTTTTACTATCTAGGCAACCCACGGCCAACCGTATCATCATATCCTACACAACCCTTCCTTTCCCAAAAGGATAGATAACCTTTCTCTTCTCCAATTGTAGAAAGCCAGACCATGCATAAAATTCCGTATTTGACTATGTTTCAGACTAAGCAAAAACCTTATGCTTTAAAAATTCCAAGAGCATAATCATTTTCCATCACTTCTTTAGAAAACATGCATTGAATATAAAAGAACAAAGAAAGATAATGTCCAGTAAATTATCAAATAATGAGGGAATGACAGTTCAATAAACTCATGAACTCACAGAAAGATACAAAAGAAAAAAGAAAAAGGGGGAAGAAACAATGAGAACTTAGCAGTTTACGGACAGAACATCTACTACTAATTTAAAATAGTTCTTCAATAATCAAGGAACATCATGACACAGCTTAATCATTTACGAATTAACTAAATCATGCTTAATTTCTCAAGAAATGTGAACAAAATCAATGAAATTACACAGAAGTTAGTTCCAGACCTGGCATGCAGTATTGTCCCCATGGTTTCTATTTGCGTGGCAACAACCTGATAAGTAGTCAAAAAGTTAGGATCCTCACCCACAAAGTTTTGGGTAACAACACTTTTCCAGCCAAAATAGTCAAAAAAGACTATTTTAACACTTTTGGCCCAAATAACATTCTTAATCATGTGTGTTATTTTAATGGGCTGAGTAATTTAGGCTCAAACTCCTATTTTTGACTGTTTTGGCTGGTACAATTTAGTACCCCTAGCAAAGCTCATTGTCACCATATAAACAGAAGCAAAAAGTCGACTTACCTGAAAATGATCTTCATAACTCAAAATTATAATCTCTGTTTTGTTTCCCTGATAAGTGAGCAGCATATCAACATTATGATCAAAATTTTAGTATTGGAATCAATCATCAACACAAAATTGAACTGAAAAATAGATTAGTGGGATTTTAACTCGGGATCTCTCACTTTAGTAGAAAACATCCCAAATTTTGTTCTATCAATTCTTTTCTATTTTAGTTTAGAACTCAACCAATGTTATACTTCTCAAGCCTGATCAAAGGGGAGGGTTTAGGCATACAGCAGTAGAGGTAGAATTTTGCAAAATTGTTTAAGGCATGGATCAACAATACAGTTGTGGTAATGTACCTGTAACGCACCTGTGATGAATGAGCTAGGGGCACAATATCAATGCTTGAATGTAATGAAAAGTAAGAAATAATTCTCAAAAATTTTCTTGGAATGATGTAAGTGAAGAAGTGAGTAGTAGTACATGAGAGGGAGACAGAACACGACATATTTTGGCACTTAAAATATTTGAACAGTTACAGGTAAAATCAATGAAAAAAAATTAACACCACTATGATTGGAAGGGGGTGATTGATTTTATGTGCATCAAAGAGCCAAGTGAGTAAGATTGACACTTCATGTTTTAAATTTCATTATTCAAATTGTTGTACACAATTAAACTTTTAGAAATAGGATGGGGATTATTGTGTACATGATTTGCAGCATTATTGTGGATTAAGAGGTGACAGCAAGTTCAATATGACACAAATTAACACTATTTAAGAGGTGATAATTGGGAATTAGGGGATGAAGTTATACCATTATTTGCATAATCCAGGTATCTGGGATCTATCTTAGGATTCATGGGAATTCAAGAAGATGAATAATGGAGGATGATTGAAATGCATAAATGCTTCAGGCATGATTTATGATCAGACAGGGCTTATCAAACTCAAAGAAAAATTCTACCTAGCACCTATACCAAAATGCCCTACGGTAATTAAAAAATTGGGCAATCAAGTGTAAAGAAGATGGGATTGCTAAGAACGAATATATCCAAGAGAAAGTTGGATTAGCATCTACTGAAAAGATGATATAAATTCTACCTAGCACCTATACCAAAATGCCCTACGGTAATTAAAAATTGGGAAATCAAGTGTAGAGAAGATGGGATTGGTAAGAACGAATATATCCAAGAGAAAGTTGGATTAGCAGCATCTACTGAAAAGATGACATAAATTCTACCTAGCACCTATACCAAAATGCCCTACAGTAATTAAAAAATTGGGCAATCAAGTGTAGAGAAGATGGGTTTAATTTTCTCTAATTTTCAGGTAAACCCATTATGAAAAAACAGCGACAGGTATGCATACCTTGATTACAACAGAGAAATGATTGTAGCGCACAGGGAATTGTGGGGCTGACGAAGTGGTGCTGCCTAAATTCATTGACGGAGAAGGAGGTGCTGATGTGCCACTACTTGACTCAGCCTTTTCATCGACTTGGCCAATGCACTGAGCAACCATTAGAGGTAAATATGGAAGCGTTCAATACACACAGCAATCTTTATAAAATTGTGGGGCTGGCGACAGTGCTTGAGTATGCTGCTTGGATTGCTCACTTAGACCTAATAAGCTTTCTAATGTATAAGATTATTTTTAGAAACAATATTTAAATAAGTCCCTACAAAATTTTTTATTGGACAAAATAATCTTTTCTTAATCAAAAATTTAAAATACATCTCTTCTAAATTAAAACGTCAGACAAATTGATTCTTCAAGAGAAAATAAAAGATTTTGGATAAATTAATCCTACGATTATAGGGACAAATTTGACCATTTTCATAAAGCTTGAAGGACTAATTTGTCTAACTTTTTCTTTGAATTTGTCCAACATTTTAATTTGGGAGAGATGTATTTTGAATTTTTTACTATGGAGAGACTACTTTGTCCAATAAAAAATTTTGCAGGGACTAATTTAAATATTTTGTATTATTTTTAGTTTTTACTACTATATCATGATGACATGCACGAAATCATTAATAATAAAAAAATATTTAATTTATTTATAAAAAATTAATTTTAAATTATTCAAATCAATAAAAATAATATAATTTAATAAAAAATATATATATCAAGGTAGATATTTATCGTTAACAAATTTTATTAATTGTAATAATCATACGTATGAAATAAATTTTTAAATAAACAATATAAAGGAAATATAATTTAAAATTATTTAAATAAATTATATATTTTTGAGTAAACCCTCAAACTGGTCTCTGACAATTTTTGCGTCGGACAAGTTGGTCTCTAACAATTAGAAATACCTTACCCAGTCCCTCACAATGTCAAACCTCGGACACGCTAAGGTCCCTAGACGGATTCCGTAACGTTTGTCCTATGTATCAGTCCAGCACAGTGCACCCGTACTGACTTGGCCATTTAATGCTTGAAACGTCGTTTCGTTAGAAATAATTAACATTAAACATCTTTTACTACTGAGGATTGGGTGATTTGTGACTCAAATCCAACAACAAACATTTTTAATGTTATATATGATTTAAAAAAAGATGATATGATTTCTTAAAAAATCAATTTGAATTCAATATGTCTATATATATGATTTAACCATGAATTTGAAATCATGATTAATAATAAAATCACAATCAAATATAATCAATTAATTAAACAATCAATAAGTTTACTGAATATTTCTTTAAAAAAATAATAATATTAGAAGTTATAGTCCAAAAATATAATTTAATCTTTCCATATTTGGCTATTTATAATCATCTTAATCTATACTAGCGTCTTGTCGGGCACTTCGTGCCCGCCAAGCCGCATTTTTATTTTTTCGAGTCATATTATTTGTTTTTTAAATTTTTGTATAAAATGGAGAAAAAAAATAGTAAAAGAAATAATATAGAAATAGAGGTGGTTATGTAATACCTCGGGTATCCTGAGTTAGTTTGAGTAAGAGATCACGGTGCACCGGGGAGATAGAACCACGTGGGTCCCACCTCCCCACTCCTTTTTCCTTCTTTTCTTCCTTTCTTCCCTTCCATTCCCGTAACTCCCTCCCTCTCTTTTTCCCTTTCTTCCTTTCTTCCCCATTTCATCTCCCTCTCTCAAATCTCTCACCCAAACCCCATTGTTGTCCAAGATCAATTTATCAATCATCATCTAGTATATTGTGGGTAAGTGTAGTGTATTTCTTTTTCTCTCTTGGTGTATTTTCTCTTTGATTTCGGATTTGGGGGTTAGGGTTTACTATTGGGGGTTTTGATTTTTGTTGAGGGATTGAGGTTTGTGATGTGTTCTCTAGGATCTCAACCAACTAGGGAAGCTCCGGGTAACTCATCCTAGCTCCGGGTGGTGTCTTGGAGCTCATTGGAGTAATAGTGAGTAATGGGTTATTTATGGTTTATGTTTGATTTTGAATGATTTTGTGAATTTCTTGCTATGATAGTTGATAGGGACTGAGATTGGTTGATATATAACTGATATTGTATGTTGGCTGTGTTTGATTTGGATGGGTTGTGGTGAAAATGTGGATTTGGAGATGAATTTCACGTGATTTTCTGCAGATTTTCGTCTCTGACCCAGGCTGTAATCGATTACAGCAAATTGGTAATCGATTACTATAATCGATTACCAAGATCCTGTAATCGATTACTGTAATCGATTACCACGGGTTGGTAATCGATTACAGACTGCCTATTTTCGCAAAAATTTTCCTTCAGAATGAAATTTGAGGCTGGTAATCGATTACAGAGGCCTGTAATCGATTACATTAGTACAAAAACACTATTTTTAAGACTTAAAACTCAAAATCCTTATACATTTAAGTTACGTTTTCAAATCCATATGTTCACCACTACCCCAAACATGATATTGGGTTGTTTATGATGTTACTATGATGATGATGCGAATATGATGCGATATATAAATACGAAACGATATTAATTAAATGGTGATTAAGATTGGTTGGTTCGGCCTGAGGGGGGGCATAGCTCACGAGGTCGAGTTTTAATAAAGTCTGAGGAGGAGCTAGGCTCCCGGGACTAAAGTCTGAGGAGAGGCTGGGCTCCCGGGACTAAAGATCCGAGGGGGGGGCTGGGCTCCCGGGATCTCTAATAATAAATACACTTGTAATAACAATACATAAGACGAATTGCGGAATGTGTTGCATGGTGATTATGTGAAGAATTGCTATGGTTGTATATGTGATCATGATATTGTTGCATAAACTGTTTTTAATCTATTGTTCACTGAGCGTATGACTCACCCATTCGCACAAACCATTTTCAGATTCAGGTGCAGATCAGGAGGCGAGTCCTTCCGTTCCTCCAAGCTCTTAGCTTTGGTGAGCCTCGATGTTTAGAGGCGCTAGGTTATTTTCTTTTATGTCAGTAGTATGCTCCATAGGCTTACAAACAGGATTGTCGAAGTTATGTATGTGTGGTAAGTCTAATTAAGACTTGTTACATTTCTGTTGGATTTATGTATTATGGATTTATGGGTGATACTTGAGAACCCTATATATGTATGGATTTTATGTATAAATGCATGTTAAAGTAGTTGTGGCTGTTGTTGGTTAGCTAGATTGTGTGTGAATCACAGGTTAAGGCTGACATGGGACTCGGTGTCCCATGTGCCGGTCACGATCCGAGTTGGGTCGTGACAATTGATATCTATCCATCGCTAAATATTTTAATAGACTTAAATTTGACATTAATTTTATTGCATAATCATTCATCATTATTTCAATATTTTCTCAAACTTATTTCAAAATTTTATTAACTATTGATATGATTTTAAATGTCAATTAATTCTTATAAGGAATTCTACCTTTTTCACGGTAAAATTACTCATTTTGATTTTTTGCTTTGAATTTATATGATTTTTTATGCTTCAATTTATCTATATCTATACATATTATATTTCAGAGTTCGCTTCATGAGAAGCTGCCAAGTGGCGCAACCTCAGCGAGCGAGCTTTAAATGATATCAATTTTGGAAACCAATCAATGAGATACTGATTGAAGATATGATATAGGCATTAATTTAGAAATAAATCTTTGATGTAATATATCATCATGTGATTTGAAATTGATTTAATTTCTATTTGTTCCCTAATTAATGAGATAACTTTTGTTCCACAATCAAATACAATTATTACTATTAATTATGAACATTGAAAAAAAATGTTCAAAAATCAATGAATATACCCAACAATATTTCCTATT
This sequence comes from Aeschynomene evenia, assembly GCA_013621005.1. NCBI lineage: Eukaryota > Viridiplantae > Streptophyta > Magnoliopsida > Fabales > Fabaceae > Aeschynomene > Aeschynomene evenia. The sequence goes on from CM024268.1 coordinate 20,624,755, forward strand.
GAGATTTTTTAAATACAATCATCGGGTATATTTACACTCTATGAAAGTTAAATATGAATTTATGATTTTTTTAATGCTAAGTGTCATTTTTCTATAATTTATAATTTTTTAAATAAATTATTTTTATTTTTTAATTAGGAGTAATTGATGAAGAGTCTTAAACGTAGGATTGTAAATATCAATAATGATTAAGGAACTTTGATTGAGTGATTATAATTATAAAATCTTATTGCAATTAATTTCAATTGGAGATATTATTGGAAACGTTTTAAAATTTTGAAATTTGATTTTAAAAACTTATATAAATGATATTTACAAATGATATTAATAAAAACTTTGCAATCATATTTTATTTTAATAAAAACTTATATAAATGATATTAAAAATTTATTATAAATTTTTGTTTTATTTTTTTCTTAACAAATCCATTAGATTTAAATTTATAATTTTTATTTTCTTTAAAGTCATTATTTTAATCCATGCATTGCACGGGTTACAAAACACTAGTAAATAAATATTAGGAATCTTATATGCCTCTGGACTATGACTCTAAAACTCAGATCTTGATGAAGAAAAGTAATTAAATGGTATTGGTACACACTAAAAATGAGCTAAAAAATTAGTAAACTATGAAGAAAAATGCTTTTTAATGGAGTAGAAATGGATCTAAAAATAAGGTAGCTCAAAAATAAATTAGGACTCATTAAAATAACTCACCTAAAATAAAAATAAAGGTTATTTCTCAGATCTGGAATTTATTTGATTTTATTTGGTTGAAAAATGCTTTAAAAGTATAGTTTGTTAAAAATAAAGCTAGATATTAAAGTAAATGCTATAAAAATTATTTTAATAGTTTTACATTCTGAGGTATTTATTTTCAACCTCCATAAATTAATTATTTTAGTTCTGGAATTTATTTTTAATTATTTGTATTTATTTGGAAAGAAAAAGGCTTAAATAGATAGTTTTGAGTAAATGGTCACTTAAAAATACCTTAAGGCTAGAGAATATTATTTACATTATTTGGAAATATTTATATACTAGAATAAAGAGTTTTTATAAAATAAAGATGATGGATCAGATTCTGGAAAATATTTTAGTAAAAATATTAGTAAGAAAAAGCTTATTTATGCACATAGTTTAAGAAATATTGGGATAATATCCTTTTAAAAATATTTAGGAGTTTAGCATTATGAAATAATAAGATTTTGGTGTTGGAAAAATAAGGTTACTGATTTAAAAATATTTTGTCATTTATTTAGCAATGAAAGATAATTTCTAACACATAGTTTTGTGAAAATACACCTAGAAAATGCTTTTCTTAAAATAAATGGTCTAATAAAATAATTATGAACTTTATTTATTATTTTATTGAGTAAAATATGACATTTTTATATTCTGTCCAGATTTGATAAATAACTTAAAAATAATTTACTACTTGTTTTCTAAATGCTAAAACTAGTTAAAAATAGTTAATAAATAGAATAAGTGATTAGAGAAAAATATTTTAAAAAAATAATCTGATATGACCAAGTGGACCCACATAGGTTAGTAATGTTAATAATAATGTTAGAATGATTAAAAGGGAATTAAAAGTTAAGTTTACTAGTAAAACAATTAATAACCCGTAAAATAGTTAACACTAAGAATTATATTGCTTTAAAATGGGAAAAATAATGGAATAAATATGAAATCATTTATGAAATAAATATTAAACAGAGGAGATCAGAATTTAAAAGTTTTAATTAATTTATAAAAGAGTTTGAGACTTTAAGAAAGATAAAACTATACATTAGCTAGTTTATAATGAATAAAAGGATGATTAATTAAGATAATAATTTATAATCTTTAAGGATAATATAAATCAGTAAGGGAATAATTTAATAATAATAATAAATAATATTAGTTGGGATGTTACATAAAACTTTGGAGAAGACCTTAAGAAGAAATGCTTCATAACACGTCAAAGAGAGTGTTTAGAGAGGATGGCGCATCAAGTAAAGACGCTTCGTGCATGATGTTAGAATTGATTATGTATTGTATTTATGATATATGGTATTGATTGATGAACTATAAAGTGGTGATGAGAATGAACTAGATTGTTGAGATGAAATTGTTGTGTTAATTACGATTTGCGGTAATGCACTGTGATATGCTGATGCTGGTATTGACTGATGATATTATGAGATGAAATTGGATGGAATGTGTTGAGTGTTGATTGGATTGTTTGGTTGTTGATTGTTGTGTATGTTTTTACCATCAAGTGGAACTTTCGATTAGCCTAGATCTAGCCATTCTACTGATTGAACGGTGGTGCATTGCGCATACTCACGGGGTAGGGAGGCCTATGGGGTGAGATGTGGTTCTCATGTATTGGACACTTAGTCCTACTAATGAAATGGTGATTGAAAGTATATTTATTCCGGGGTGTTCCCGACGTTGATGATGAATTGTTTAGCGTACGCTCATGAAAGTGGAAAATGGCTAATCCCTAGTTCCATGTAGACGAAGAAGTTCTAAGTTGACGGAGCAACCTAGGAGACCTTATTAGTACGACTTAGGGAGGACTCTAAGGTGGTGACGTTAGATAGAACTTTACGTAGGGTGCTAGTTACACGATAACCTAGAAGAGACTGTTAGATCCCCTTAGTTCAGGCAAGTAGGATGTTTGACTATTCAACGTAACACACCTCAATTATTTTAAAAGTTATGTGCATTTTTTATCAAAAGGAGGGTGTTACTTTGAATAGCTGGAGTTGGCATAAGCGGTACCAAGCCCGGGTATCAGCAATGATTCACTGAGAATTTTATTCTCATACTCGCTCTCTTTCTTATATCCCAATTCCAGGAGATGGATCCCCCGCCGCCCGCCGTTAATCTGCTGTCTGTTCGCTATCACCCAGCTACGGGGTACATCTCAGTCACGTCTGCTGTCCCCACCACTTTCGGTTTCTATGTGGCGGACCTTCCCCCGTGGGATCCCCCGCCAGAGTCATTCATTCCTCAACCACCCGTTGGAGCTGGGCATCCTCCGCTCGGTGGACACCATGCACCTCCTCCACCTCCCGTGCACATGCAGGCTCAGGGACCCGAGTCTCCTCCCGGATCGCCTGTGTTCGCTGAAGATGACATTATGGGTAACCCATTTCTTTGGTTCGACCCAGATGACTATGAGCCCGATTATGTGCCGGGTGAGGGAGTGTCTGACGACGAGGAGATCTTGGAGGCGGTCGTTTCTCCGATGAAGTTCGAGGAAGAGGATGAGGAGGAAGAGGACCCGGAGGAAGACCCTGACGAGGCCGAGTGACTGTAGCTGAGGATTTCTTTTATGTTGCTCTTTCTAGTATTTCATTCCCTTTTGTTATAAACACGTATTGGTTGTAATGATCATTGTTTTCGACCTATTTTGATACATTATGGATGTAATTTTCCGTTACAGTTGTATTTCGTACTTTTGGGGTTTTGATTCTCCCCAATATTTTGGATGATGTTTAATTTCAGTTTTATTATTCCTTCTTTCACCCGTTGGATGATTTATTCTGTTCCGTCTTTCGTTCGCGTATTAAAAAAAAAACTCATGTTTTTCCGCTATTAGATTTAGGATGTTACATTTTTGGTATCAGAGCGGTTCGTTCTACCTCACAGACCGAACATGGGTCTTTCTTTGCTTTCGTGTGTTTCGAATTCTTAAATCTGTGTCTCTGAAATTCTGTGCTTCATGATTTCCTAGCCTTACATTGTCATACTCTAAAACTCTATAACACTCTGTGCATTATGCTTCCTCAATGCTTTTCACCGAGATAAGCCTGATCAACTCATGGGTTGTGCAGGTATTGCAGGGGAAAAATGCCACCTCGTCGGGACACGTCACCTGAGACGCGTGACACGCCTAACCCTACTGTCACCGACTTCTTGCGGGCCCTTACCAATCAGACAGAGATGACCGCTCGTGTTCTAGCAGCTTTGGAGCAAGCTCGGGCCGCTCAACAGCCCGAGGATGATGAAGCAAAGAGGTATCGGGACTTCATGTTCCGGGAGCCTCTAGTGTTCAAAGGGGAGCTGAACCCGGATCTTGCTGACAACTGGATGCTGCGGATCGAGAGGATCTTTGAGGATGTTCCTTGTACTGAGGCATAGAAGGTCAAGTTTTCCTCTAGGCAACTACAAGGTCAGGCCGAGGCGTGGTGGGAAGCCTCTCGCCCTATACTTGCTAATGACGAAGGACAATTCACCTGGGATGACTTCAAGGCTGCGTTCTACACCAAGTACTTCCCTCGTAGCGTGAGGAGCGCCAAGGATCGGGAATTTCTGGATATGGTTCAAGGCAAGATGACGATGCTTGAGTACACAACTATGTTCGAGCGTTTGTGCCACCATTCCTTTACCTACAAGCTGAATCCTGACGAGGAATGGAAGTGCATCCAGTATTAGAGGGGTTTAAGGCCGAAGCTGAATGAGATGGCCGCTATGCACGAGATTCAAGATTTCCCGACTCTGGTAAACAAGTGCCTGATGCAAGAAAAAAGCATGAAAAGAATGGAAAGGGCTGACGTGGAGGCGGGAAGGAAGAGAAGAACTGAGGGGGAGTCTTCGCGACCAGCGACTCACCCTCCGTTCATGCAACATGAAGGGGGACCAGCACAGAGGCGTTACCAGCCCTATGTGCATCGTCCAAATCCGAATAGGGGGCCTGCCCCTAGGAGGAACGATGGACCCTTCCGCCCCCATCAACCAGCCCAGCGGCCACCTCAGGTGCAGCAGTTTCGACAGCACCAACAACCACCACAGCAACGCCCGCAGCAACCACAGCAGGGCCAGTAGGGGAGGAACGAGGTTAGACCCCCGGTGAACAATGGTGAACGACCCCTCTGTAATCGCTGCACGCTGCGACACTTTGGACCCTGCCCCACTTGCTTCACCTGCGGCCAGGTGGGCCATATGTGAAGGGCATGTCCAAGGGCGGGAAATCAGAGGCAAGCTAGAGTGTTTGCTGTCACTGCAGAAGATGCGGAAGTCGGTGGATTGATCCAAGGTGAGTGCAAAATGTCAAATCCAATCTTAACTGTAAACTTTAATTCCGGTGCAACACATTCGTTTATTTCTACCACATGCATTGAGAGACTAGGGTTGCCTGTAGTTACTTTACCTTAAATATACTCTATAACTACCCCCACTGCTAAGAACTTACTCTCCGCTGACTGTGTGCCTAACTGTGAGTTTGAACTCTTAGGGAGAACCTTTCAAGCTGACCTGATACGCTTACCCCTATTAGAGTTAGATCTTATATTAGGAATGGATTGGTTGAGAGCTCAGAGAGTGATACTTGACTGTGAGAATAGAGCAGTGATATTCCCCAACGACTATGAGCAAACAAAAGAGAGTCAAAACTTAGAACCAACTGATAGTTCCCTTGTGACCCTTCTTAGCTACAAGCTCGACACCCTCGAATTCTCGATGTACGTCTTGTCTGCGGTCGCCAAGGAGCAAGATCTGAGTGATCTGCCAGTGGTTTGTGAGTTCCCTGAAGTATTCCCTGAGATATCCCTGGTTACCCTCCAGAGCAAGAAGTGGAGTTTACCATCGATCTAATTCCCGAGACGGGACCGGTGTCGGTAGCCCCTTACCGTATGGCCCCTCCCGAGTTAAAAGAGATGAAGGAACAACTAGAGGAGCTATTAGCCAAGAGGTTCATCCGTCCAAGTGCATCACCCTGGGGAGCTCCAGTGCTGTTTGTTAAAAAGAAGGATAGGACCATGAGATTGTGCATCAACTACCGGCAGCTAAACAAGGTCACTGTCAAGAATAAGTACCCGCTGCCGAGAATCGACGACCTTATGGACCAGTTGAAGGGAGCATCTGTGTTTTCTAAAATCGGTTTACGGTCTGGTTATCACCAGATAAGAGTGCGAGAAGCCGACGTCCCAAAGACAACGTTTAGGTCAAGATATGGACATTTCGAGTTCACTGTTATGTCCTTTGGGTTGACCAACGCACCCGTTGTATTCATGGATTACATGAATAGGATCTTCCGTGAATACCTAGACAAGTTCGTGGTAGTTTTCATAGAAGATATTTTGATCTACTCCAAGTCAGAAAAAGAGCATGCGGAGCACTTGAGGATGGTTTTGGAGATCCTCAAGGAGAATGAGTTATACGCTAAACTCTCAAAGTGCGAGTTCTAGTTGTCAGAAGTTCAGTTTTTGGGACACGTAGTGTCAAAGGACGGCATTGCGGTGGAACCAGCCAAAGTGAAGGCAGTACTGGAATGGGAAAGGCCGACGACTCCGACGGAAGTAAGAAGCTTTCTAGGACTAGCAGGATATTATAGAAGGTACATCCAAGGGTTTTCTCGCATTGCGTCGCCTATGACCAAGCTAACCCGAAAGAACTCGTCGTTCGATTGGGATGATGCATGCGAGAAAAGCTTTCAGGAGCTAAAAGAGAAGCTGACTACTGCACCAGTCCTGGCTCTACCAGACCCGGAGCAATCGTTCGAGGTGTACTCTGACACATCCAGGCAAGGTCTTGGGTACGTGCTCATGCAAAACAAGAGGCCCGTGGCTTATGGGTCAAGGCAGTTGCGACCTCATGAGCTCAACTACCCAACGCACGACCTCGAATTAGCTGTCGTGGTGTCAGCATTGAAAATGTGGAGGCATCACTTTTACGGAATGAAGTTCAAAGTCTTCTCCGATCATAAGAGTTTAAAGTACCTGTTTGATCAGAAGGAACTCAATATGAGGCAAAGACAATGGATGGAGTTCTTCAAAGACTTTGACTTCACCTTGCACTATCATCCAGGCAGGATCAATAAGGTAGCTGACGCCTTGAGTAGGAAGACAATGCATGTTGCATGGATGATGATTAAGGAAGAAGAGTTGATTCAGCAGATGAGGGATTTGAACGTAGGAATCACTGTGACACCCAAGAGTATCCAGGTGTATCAATTGGTGATCACCAGTGATTTCAAGCAAAGGATACTCCAAGCTCAAAAAGACGAAGGTGATGAAGATTTGCAGAGGTATATGAAGGCCGGAATGAGCGGTAAGGTTAAAGAGATTAGCAAAGGACCTGATGGAATGTGGAAGTTCGATGGGAGGATTTGCGTACCGAAAGGACATGGGTTGAAGGAGGATATTCCTAGGGAAGCCCATAAGAGCCAGTTTACCATCCATCCAGGTATGACTAAGATGTATCACGATCTGAAGAAGACTTTTTGGTGGCCAGAAATGAAGAATGATGTAGCAAACTTCGTGGGGAGCTGTTTAACTTGTCAAAAGATCAAGGTCGAACATCAGAAACCAGCTGGAGTGTTGAACCCTCTTCCGATTCCCGAGTGGAAGTGGGAACATATCTCTATGGATTTTGTATCTGGGCTACCCCTCACACCACGGAAAGTTGACACTATTTGGGTAATTATTGACCGGTTGACCAAATCCGCGCACTTTCTGCCAATACGTATGAATTTTCCTTTGGAAAGGTTGGCCCAGTTGTATATAACTTAGATTGTGAGGCTGCACGGAGTATCAACCACCATTGTTTCTGATCGAGATCCAAGGTTCACATCAAGATTTTGGAGAGCTCTGCAGCAGGCTTTTGGAACGAAGCTCAGTTTAAGTATGGCTTATCACCCTCAGACTGATGGGCAGTCCGAGCGAACTATTCAGACTTTGGAAGATATGTTGAGAGCAGTGGTACTAGAAATGCCAGGCAGTTGGGACGAGCACCTACCGTTAGTAGAGTTCGCTTACAACAACAGTTTCCAATGCAGCATTGGGATAGCACCGTATGAGGCTCTATACGGTCGAAAGTGTCAATCCCCTCTTTGTTGGAATGATTCAAAGGAAGAATACTTGATAGGACCTGAACTCGTTCAGCAAACCGCAGAAAAAGTTAAGATGATAAGAGAAAAGATGATGACCGCTCAGAGCAGGCAAAAGAGTTACGCCGACCAAAGACGACGCGCACTAGAATTTGAGGAGGGTGATCATGTATTTTGTAACACCCCTGAAAATCCTAATTTAAATATAACGTACATTAGAATAATTCGAAATTTAATTTATTATTCTGTTTGACGAATTAGTAATCCGATAATTTAATAATAACGAAATTACCCTTATATATATATATAAATATATGTACATGCATGTTTAAGATGATGAATTCAACCCCATGCAAAATTATAATATTTCATGCATGCATAAATATCATATGACATCATCATATGCAACTTTCATGCAAACCATGCAAATTCTAATACTTTCATGCAAATCATGCAAAAATCATACAACAACCATGCAATCTTTAATAATATACAATGAAAAATATTTTTATTCAAGGATGAAATATTTTGACTCACCATATTTTAATTTCTTGGACTTAATACTTAATTTTGAGCCGAGAAAATTTTGTACGTGAAATTACCAAAATACCCCTGCTCAAACTAAGACCTAAACTACACAACCTAGTATCAAAATTTGAATTTTCCCTAGCCTAAATAGCCTCATGGCCGAGCTCTACAAGGCTTGGAGACCAAGAAATGGTCTTAGCCACCACATTAACTCAAGACACTAATCTTAGGGGACAAAGAAAATTAATAAGGCTCCTAATTAAATTCTAACTCATCATTATGCTTCCTAATCACCCATTGGCCAATCTTAATCACCATTGATCCTCATCCAATGGCCACAAACATTTCCCTCCCTTCCCCTTGGATGTCACGGCCATGCTCCCTCCATTTTCTTTAAATATGAGCTTCTTGGTTCATAATTTGACACTTCAAGCTACCTCAAGGTTGTGTCAAAACTCTAGCAAAATTTCTCTAGAAAATTTCTCATAGAACCTCTCATCTTCCCTCTCATATTCGGCCACCATACCACCACCTTCAACCTCCACCATTTTATTTTATTGTTCACATTTTCTACATCAAACACCAATAACCTTCACAAACACCATCAACTCTCAAACAAGAAAACACCACCCCATTTCTTGTGGAGCATTCGGCCAAGAGGGAGGAAATCAAGCTCTCACCACTTCAACTTCAAATATCAACATCCTTGAGTCTATTTTAAGTGAGTCATCTTCCTTAAAAATCTCTATTTCTTGAATAAAAGTGTTTTTGAGCAAAAATAATCGGTGAAAATATTTTGTTTTACTCAAAATAATATTTTGAAGCACATTTGATATTTTCTAAAATATTTACCGATTAAAAAGCGTATTTGCATTGGTTATGTGTTTGTATGATGAAAAAGCTTGCATATTGAAGTGTATTTTGAATATATGTTGCTTGAGAATATTGAGACTAATGTGTTGTTTATTTTTGTCACTCTTGGGGGCATATTGCTCGCGGCCAAATGAAGGGAAAATGTGGTGTTGTTGTTTCATGTGTTAAAAATGATTATTGTGGTTTAAAGATTCAAAACTTGAAGAAAGATGGTAAAATAATAAGTCTTAATGAAGTAATGAACAAACATGCATTTTATTTCATAATATTCAGAATAAATATATGAGGTTGTGATGAAAAGTGTTGCTGAAATATTTATTTTACTCAAAAGAAAATAGATCTAGAAAGTATAGTAGTAAAAGTCACCTTTGTTCAAAATAAAAATGATTTTTATGAGAAAATAATATAATAAAATATGACTTACTGAAATAAATAAGTTTTTAAGAAAATAAAAAGTTTAGGTTCTGATTTAAATATATTTACTAATTATTTGACAAGAAAAAGCTTTAAAAGTACATAGTTTTGTAAAAATAGGCACTAGTAAGTATTTTAATATAATAAAATGTGATTTTAAATAATTAGAATATTTTTATATGGATAAAAAGAAATATTTAATATTTATTTAGATTCTGTCCAGAATTAAAAAGTGTCTTAAAAATAATTTAAAACATATTTTCTAATAATAAAACTAGTCTAAAATAAATAGTAACTACTATAGAAATTTTGAGTAAATTTCCTAAAATTTATAAGACCTGGCCGAATGGTCTAGAGCAATATCAGAAAGGTAAAAATAATTATTAGTAATAATAAAGTGATTAGAAGTTAGAACTATGTATAAAATAACTTAGTTTTTACGTATTCGGGTAACACTGAGTAAGCTTTTGGAAAATAAAGAAAATAGGAGAAAAATATAATAATAAGTTAAAAATATTTCTGGAATAAAAATAAGATGAAAATATTTTAAATAATTATATTTAACTTAAATAAAGATTTATTAATCATAAATACTTAGTAATTAGTTTAATTAGAGCATAGACGCAGAGAAGGACAAATAATTAAATAATATTTAAATACTTAATTAATTAAGACATAAATAATATTTAAAAATAATTAGTAACCATAAGGAAATATTAGAAATGTTATTTATTCATAAGATTTCAAAGAAATTGATAAAAGATAGACTATTTCATAAAACACGTAGAGCCTGAGAGGGAGGTGCGTAACAACGTCCTAAGTGTTTATATGCATTGTGAATGGTGAATGTTATTGTTAACACATGATTGATGTTTGAGATGATGATGAGAATGATCTAGAATGATGAATGATTAATGATTATGTAAATGATGTGATGACTGTAAGATTTGACAGTGATATGATGTTCTCGTGTGTTGCATTACTGCTGTGATGCGTTGGAGATTGTGAGAAGTTATAAGGGAGGATTATGGGATATAGAAGTGTTTTGTTTGAATATAGCCGTCGAGTGGAACTTTCGATTAGCCTAGATCCAGTCGTTCGGCAGGGCGAACGGTGGTGCATTGTGCATACTCACGAGATGGGGTGGCCCATGAGGTGAGATGTGGTTTTCATGCATGGGACACATAGTCCTACTTATGAAGGGGAGTATTTATTATTTATGATGATTGATATGATTATGATTTATTCCGGGGTGTTCCTGATGATGATTTGATTTGCGTACGCTCATGAAAGTGGAAAACGACTAATCCCTAGTTCCATGAAGACGAAGAGTTCTAAGCTTGCGAAGTGTCTCGGAAACTTCGTTAGTACGGCCTAAAGAGGATACCTGAGGACGCGACGCTTGTTTTGAACTAACGTAGGTTGCTAGTTACGCGATAACTTAGAAGAACTCATAGGTTCCCTTAGTTCGGGCAACTAGGTTGTTGTCTATTCAAAGCAACGTGTCTCGCTTTTTATAAACAAAGATTATTTTCAGAAAAAGAGGACGTTGGTTTGAATAGCTAGAATTGGCATAAGCGGTACCAAGCCCGAGTATTGTACGATGATTCACTGAGAATTCTTTTCTCATCTTTTCTTCTTTCTTATGCCCCAATTCTAGGAGATGGAGTAGCCGCCACCTCCCCCCGACCATGACCTTATCAAGGTCAATTTCGCTCCGGCTACCGGATTCGTCACTGTCACCGCTACTATTCCTGCTACCTTCGGATTCTATGTACCTGATCTTCAGTGGGACGTGCCGCCACCACCTCACCCTATGCACCATCATATACCTCATCATATGCCACACCATCCACCGCCACCTGGTGGATTTCACCCAGCATTGCATCACGGATTCCACGCTCCACCTCCGCCTATCCTCGTCCCAGAGCCCGAGCCGGCCCCGGATGAGTTGGTGTTTCCTGAGGATGATATCATGGGAAACCCATTCCTATGGATTGATCCCGACGACGGCGACACCCCCGATTTCGTGCCCGGCGAGGCTGGATCTGACGACGAGAGCATCCCAGAGTCAGTCGTGACATACCAGTCGATTGATGACATGGAGGAGGAGGGAGACCCGAAGGAGGATCCGGAGTGGGACCCAGAGGAAGAAGATAGTAGCTTGTGATAGAAGCTAGTAGTTAGGAGATTTATTCTAGTTATTTCCATGTTGTTTCTTTTCAGACATTTTGGTTGTATCTTTTTGAAGTCATTATGACTATTGATGTTATTTCCATTGTAATCCCGTTCGGTACACTACTGAGACCCATTTTGAGTTGTTGAGATCTCATGATTATTTCTAATGTTATTTCAGTTTTATTATCCCTTTCAATGAATGCGCGTATTTTAATTCCGCAAATTTTATCTGACAAACACATTGAAAAAAAAAATCCAGTGTTTTCTGTATGTAGATTTAGGATGTTACATTTTTGGTATAGAGCAGTTCGGTCCATCTTACGGACTGGACATGGGTCTTTCTTGCTTTCGTGTTTCCTAAGTTTCTAAATCCGCATCTTGTTGCAATACTGTGCTTCATAACTGTCATACTCTAAGTATCTGTAAATTCTGTGCATTATGCTTCCTCAATGCTTTGCATCGAGATGAGCCTGAGCAACTCATGGGTTGTGCAGGTATTGCAGGAGGAAAATGCCGCCACGCCTGGACCCGTCACAAGGGGCAAGTGACGCGCCTAACCCAACCATCACTGAATTTCTACGAGCTCTGACTAATCAAACGGAGATGACTGCTCGCGTCTTGGCTGCTATGGAGCAGGAACGGGCTGCTCAGCGACCCGTGGAAGACGAAGCGAAGAGGTACCGGGACTTCAAATTCAGGGAGCCTCCAGTCTTCAAGGGAGAGCTGGACCCGGATCTCGCCGATAGCTGGATCTTGGGCATCGAGAGGATTTTTGAAGATGTGCCATGCACTGAGGCACAGAAAGTCAAATTCGCCTCCAGACAGCTGCAGGATCAGGCTGAGGCGTGGTGGGAAGCTACCCGACCCATCCTCGTACCAACTGAAGATCGCCTCACCTGGGAGGGATTCAAGGCTATTTTCTACAACAAATACTTTCCTTGCAGTGTTCGGGACGCCAAGGACCGAGAATTTCTAGATCTGGTCCAAGGTAACATGTCAGTGTTGGAGTACACCGCCAAATTTGATCGGCTGTGTCGACACTCCTTCACTTATCAACTGAACCCTGATGAGGAATGGAAATGTGTGCGGTATGAAGGGGGCTGAGGCCGGATTTGAACGAGAGGGTGGCAATGCAAGAAATCAGAGATTATGCTACCCTAGTCAACAAGTGCCTGGTGCAAGAGGAGAGCACGAAAAGGAGAGAGGCAACTGACTTGGAAGCTTGGAAGAAGAAAAGGGTTGAGGGAGAGTCCTCGCATCAAGTGACTCGACCTCCGTTCGTGCACTGCATGGGAGGGCAGGCGCAGAGGCGTTACCATCCTTATATGCACCGTCCGATTCATGCTAGGGGACCTGCCCCTAGAAGGAACAATGGTCCCTTCCGTCCTCATCCACCAGCACCTCGCCCGCCCCAGCAGCCACCACAGCAGCAACAGCAACAACCGCGCCCGTCGCAGCAGCAACAACGTCAGCAGGGGAGGAATAGAGTAAGACCCCCAGCTAACAACGGAGAGCGACCCTTCTGCAACCGCTGCACTTCGCGTCATTTTGGGCCATGTCCCACATGCTTTACATGCGGTCAGGTGGGACACATGTCAAGGACGTGCCCAAGAGCTGGTAATCAGAGGCATGCTCGAGTTTTCGCTGTTAATGCGGCAGAGGTGGAGACAGGAGGTCTGATCCAAGGTGAGTGCAAACTGTTAGGTCATGTCTTAACTGTAATTTTCGATTCCGGAGCAACACATTCATTTATTTCTAATGCATGCATTGAGAGACTTGAACTACCTAGTGTCACCTTACCCCATGTATATTCTATAACCACTCCTATAACCAAGAACCTACTTTCTGCTGTCTGTGTACCTAGTTGTAAGTTTGAACTCTTAGGAAGAACCTTTCAAGCCGATTTGATACGGTTACCCCTGTTAGAGTTAGATATTATACTAGGAATGGATTGGTTGAGAGCCCAAAGAGTAGTATTAGACTGTGAGAAGAGAGCTGTGATATTTCCTAACAGTGTTGAAGGACCTAGTGAAAATCAAAATATGGAAACAGCTAGTAGTTCCCGTATAACCCTTTATGGCTGTAAGCTCGACACCCTCGAATTCTCGATGTACGTCTCGTCCGTCGTCGCTGCAGAGCGAGAGCTAGTTGAGTTGCCGATCGTGTGCGAGTTTCCCGATGATATCCCTGGTTTTCCCCCTAAGAGAGAAGTGGAATTCACCATCGACCTAGTGCCTGGGGCAGGACCAGTGTCTATTGCGCCTTACCGTATGGCCCCTCCCGAGCTGAAGGAATTGAAGGAGCAGTTAGAGGAGTTGCTGGCTAAGAAGTTCATCTGTCCTATTGCACCGCCTTGGGGAGCGCCAGTACTCTTTGTGAAAAAGAAGGACGGCACTATGAGGTTGTGCATCGACTATCGGCAATTAAACAAGGTTACTGTCAAAAATAGGTACCCGCTGCCGAGAATCGACGACCTCATGGACCAGCTTAAAGGAGCGACCGTGTTCTCCAAGATCGATCTTCGGTCTGGATACCACAGATTAGGGTAAAAGAAGCTGATATTCCCAAGACGGCGTTCAGGTCAAGATACGGACATTTCGAATTCACCGTCATGTCCTTCGGATTGACCAACGCACCTGCAGTCTTCATGGATTATATGAACCGGATCTTCCGCGAGTATTTGGACAAGTTCGTGGTGGTGTTCATCGACGATATCCTGATATATTCAAAGACGGAAGAAGAGCATGCAGAGCACCTGAGGACGATTTTGGAAATTCTGAAAGAGAAGGAACTGTACGCTAAACTCTCTAAATGCGAATTTTGGCTTCAGGAAGTTCAATTCTTGGGTCATGTCGTGTCTAGTGAGGGCATAGCTGTAGAACCTGCTAAAGTAACTGCTGTGCTGGAATGGCAGAGACCAACAACCCCGACTGAAGTAAGGAGCTTTCTAGGGTTGGCTGGTTACTACTGGAGATACATCCAAGGATTTTCTCGCATCGCTTCACCAATGACTAAGCTGACTCGTAAGGATTCCTCTTTTGAGTGGAGCGAAGCATGCGAAAAGAGTTTCCAAGAGTTGAAGAAGAAGTTGACCACCGCACCAGTCTTGGCATTACCAGATCCCGAGCAGCCGTATGAGGTGTACTGTGATGCGTCGGGACAAGGTCTGGGGTATGTTCTAATGCAAAACAAGAAACCGGTAGCTTATGGGTCAAGGCAACTTCGGCCTCATGAGCTCAATTACCCAACCCACGACCTTGAGTTAGCTGCAGTAGTGTCGGCCCTGAAGATGTGGAGGCACCATTTGTATGGTGCGAAGTTTGAAGTCTTTTCTGATCACAAGAGCTTAAAATACTTGTTTGATCAGAAGGAACTCAACATGAGACAAAGACGTTGGATGGAGTTCCTCAAAGATTTCGACTTCACCTTGCACTATCACCCCGGCAGAATCAACACGGTAGCTGATGCGTTAAGCCGAAAGGCGGTCCACGCTGCATGGATGATGATCAAGGAGGAAGAGTTAATTCGACAGATGGGAGAGCTGAGCCTGGGAATAGAATTGACGCCTGTAAGTATTCGAGTGCACCAACTGGTAATCACCAGCGATTTCAAGCAAAGAATACTTCAAGCGCAAAAGGATGAAGGAGATGAGGAGCTACAGAGGTACATGAAGGCTGGAATGAAGGGTAAAATCAAGGAAGTTAGCCGAGGGCCTGGCGAGTTGTGGAGGTTCGACGGAAGAATTTGTGTACCGAAGGGTTTCGGATTAAAGGAGGACATTCTCAGAGAAGCTCACAAGAGTCAATTCACTATCCACCCTGGTATGACCAAGATGTACCATGACCTTAAGAGAACGTTTTGGTGGCCTGAGATGAAGAATGACGTAGCGAACTATGTTGGAAGCTGTCTGACATGCCAGAAGATTAAGGCTGAACACCAGAAACCCGGCGGAACCCTGAATCCCCTACCAATTCCGGAATGGAAATGGGAGCACATCTCCATGGATTTTGTATCTGCATTACCTTTCACTCCGAGGAAAGTTGACGCAATTTGGGTAATTGTCGATCGATTAACCAAATCTGCGCATTTTCTGCCTATAAGAATGAATTTTCCTTTGGAGAGACTAGCCCAGCTGTACATCACATGGATTGTAAGACTCCATGGGGTGCCGACGACCATCGTTTCAAACAGAGATCCGAGATTTACGTCAAGGTTTTGGAGAGCTCTACAGCAAGCTTTCGGGACAAAACTCAGCCTGAGTACTGCCTACCATCCTCAAACAGATGGGCAATCAGAGCGAACCATTCAGACGCTAGAGGACATGCTGAGAGCAGTCGTTCTAGAGATGCCCGAAAGTTAGGACGAGCATCTACCGCTCATAGAATTCGCTTACAACAACAGTTTTCACAGCAGCATAGGAATGGCGCCGTACGAAGCTCTATATGGTAGAAAGTGTCAGTCACCCCTCTATTGGAATGACTCAAAAGAAGAATACCTTTTGGGACCAGAACTGATTCGGCAAACTTCGGATAAGGTGAAGATGATAAGAGAGAAGGTGAAGGTGGCTCAGAGCAGACAGAAAAGCTATGCCGACAAGAGACGACGTACGTTGGAATTCGAGGAGGGTGATCACGTATTTCTCAGAGCCACACCTGCCACTGGTTTGGGTAGAACATTAGGAGTGAGAAAGCTGAGCCCTAAATTTATAGTAATAATAATATATAGTGATCCTGAAAAAAATATTAGATATGTGTTTTGATTATTAGTGACCTTTAGTAATGTAACTATGTGGATACATATTTGCAAGAACATAAGTGTGACTCTAAAACTCAGATCTTGATGAAGAAAAATAATTAAATGGTATTGGTACACACTAAAAATGAGCTAAAAATATTAGTAAACTATGAAGAAAAATGTTTTTTAATGGAGTAGAAATGGATCTAAAAATAAGGTAACTCAAAAATAAATTAGGACTCATTAAAATAACTCACCTAAAATAAAAATAAAGGTTATTTCTCAGATCTGGAATTTATTTGATTTTATTTGGTTGAGAAAAATATTTAAGTGATTAGAGAAAAATATTTTAAAAAAATAATCTGATATGACCAAGTGGACCCACATAGGTTAGTAATGTTAATAATAATGTTAGAATGATTAAAAGGGGATTAAAAGTTAAGTTTACTAGTTAAACAATTAATAACCTGTAAAATAGTTAACACTAATTATATTGCTTTAAAATGGGAAAATTAATGGAATAAATAAGAAATCATTTCTTAAATAAATATTAAACAGAGGAGATCAGAATTTAAAAGTTTTAATTAATTTATAAAAGAGTTTGAGACTTTAAGAAAGATAAAACTATACATTAGCTAGTTTATAATAATGAATAAAAGGATGATTAGTTAAGATAATAATTTATAATCTTTAAGGATAATATAAAATCAGTAAGGGACTAATTTAATAATAATAATAATAAATAATATTAGTTGGGATGTTACATAAAACTTTGGAGGAGACCTTAAGAAGAAATGCTTCATAACACGTCAAAGAGAGTGTTTAGAGAGGATGACGCATCAAGTAAAGACGCTTCGTGCATGATGTTAGAATCGATTATGTATTGTGTTTATGATATTTGGTATTGATTGATGAACTATAAAGTGGTGATGAGAATGAACTAGATTGTTAAGATGAAATTGTTGTGATAATTACGATTTGCGGTAATGCACTGTGATATGCTGATGCTGGTATTGACTGATGATAATATGAGATGGAATTGGATGGAATGTGTTGACTGTTGGTTGGATTGTTTGGTTGATTGATTGTTGTGTATGTTTTTACCGTCAAGTGGAACTTTCGATTAGCCTAGATCCAGCCGTTCTACTGATTGAACGATGGTGCATTGCGCATATTCACGGGACAGGGAGGCCTATGGGGTGAGATGTGGTTCTCTTGCATTGGACACTTAGTCCTACTAATGAAATGGTGATTGAAATTATATATTCCAGGGTGTTCCCGAAGTTGATGATGAATTGTTTAGCGTACGCTCATGAAAGTGGAAAACGGCTAATCCCTAGTTCCATGTAGACGAAGAAGTTCTAAGCCGACGGAGCAACCTAGGAGACCTTATTAGTACGGCCTAAGGAGGACTCTAAGGTAGTGACGTTAGATAGAACTATACGTAGGGTGCTAGTTACGCGATAACCAAGAAGAGACTGTTAGATCCCCTTAGTTCGGGCAAGTAGGATGTTTGACTATTCAACGTAACGCACCTCAGTTCATTTAAAAGTTATGTGCAGTTTTTTATCAAAAGGATGGTGTTGCTTTGAATAGCTGGAGTTGACATAAGCGGTACCAAGACCGGGTATCAGCAATGATTCACTGAGAATTTTATTGTCATAATCGCTCTCTTTCTTATGTCCCAATTCCAGGAGATGGATCCCCCGCCGCCCGCCGTTAATCTGCTAACTGTTCGCTATCATCCAACTACAGGGTACATCTTAGTCACGTTTGCTGTCCCCACCACTTTCGGTTTCTATGTGGCGGACCTTCCCCCGTGGGATATCTCGCCAGAGTCATTCATTCCTCAGCCACCCGTTGGAGCTGGGCATCCTCCGCCCGGTGGACACCATGCACCTCCTCCACCTCCCGTGCACATGCAGGCTCAGGGACCCGAGTCTCCTCCCGGATCGCCTGTGTTCGCTGAAGATGACATTATGGGTAACCCATTTCTTTGGTTCGACCCAGATGACTATGAGCCCGATTATGTGACGGGTGAGGGAGCGTCTGGCGACGAGGAGGTCTTGGAGGCGGCCGTTTCTCCGATGAAGGTCGAGGAAGAGGATGAGGTGTGTCATGACCCAACTCGGATCCGTGACCGGCACATGGGACACCAAGTCCCATGTCAGCCTTAACCTGGATTTCACACGATACCAAGGTAAACAATAACAACCACAACTACTTTAGTAACACACATCACGTATAATCCATACATATAATAGGGTTCTCCAGAATCACCCCTATACTCATAACCCATACAACCCAAACATAACATCCTACTTAACTCAGAATCAACATAATACAACAAGTCTTAATTAGACTACATCAACTACACATGACACAGACAATCCTGTTTGTAGACTTATGGAGCACACTACAGAACGATAGACAATAACATAACGCCTCTAAACCTTGAGGCTCACCAAGGCTAAGAGCTTGAAGGAACGGAAGGATTCGCTCCTTGATCTGCACCTGAATCTGAAAATGTTTTGTATGAATGGGTGAGTCATACGCTCAGTGAATAAACAGGTTATAAGCAGTTTATAAAGCATATAATAGTGCAATGCAGTCACAACATAAACCAATAACATATATGTATCGATTCCATCGTTCTTATACAGTCTCTTTATCTTGGTAGCTTTTAACCTATGAACACCTGGAGCTCGGCCCCGACTCATGTTCATAGGAAGTATGGATGTCCCGCGAGTTATGCCCCTCATCAGACACCATACTAAGAAACCCCGCGAGCTATGCCCCTCATCAGGTTTCCCATTTACGACCCCGCGAGCTATGCCCCTCCTCAGATCGTTTTTACAATCTCTTAATTCCTTCAATTTTTTTTGTCTTATTTAGCGCTGTTAGTGGCACATATCATTCATAATCACAGCATAAGTAATTCATCATCATCTTCACAACATTTACATAGCACTCATGCATCATCGTTTCATCATCACATCCTCAGCATCATATCATAAATACAACGACATCATAAACATCTAAGTAATAAGTTTGGGGTAGTGGTGAACGAATGGATTTGAGTAACTAACTTTAAAATATGAAAATTTTGAGTTAAAGTCTTGAAAATAGAGTTTCAGTGCTGGTGTAATCGATTACAAGCCTCTGTAATCGATTACATCCTTGCCGTAATCAATTACAGTAATCGATTACCAATATGCGTAATCGATTACAGACCTCGAAAATTCGATTTTTAACGTTTCGAAGCATTGTAATCGATTACCAAATCGTGGTAATCGATTACAACCAGTCCAGAGACGAAAAATAGCAGCGTTTTTGCACGAAATTCATCGTTCAATCCACATTTTCACCACAACCCATCCAAAACAAACATAACCAACATACAAAGTCAATCATATATCAACCAATAATCATATCTATCACTTATCACAACATATAATTCACAAAATCAAACCAAATCAATTATAAACCATAAATAACCCATTACTCACTAATTACTCCAATGAGCTCCAAGACACCACCCGGAGCTAGGATGAGCTACCCGGAGCTTCCCTAGTTGGTTGACACCCTAGAGAACACATCAAAATCCTCAGATCCATACCAAAACCAAAAACCCCAAATATAAACCCTAAAACCCCAAAATCGAGATTGGAGAGAAATAAACATCAATGGAGAAAAAGAAATACTCTACACTTACCTACAATATACTAGATGAGCAATGCTAACTTGAATCTTGAAGATTGATGGGGTTTTGGTGAAGATTAGAGAGTGAGAGAGGAGATGAGGGAGAAGATGAAGAAAGGGAAATGAGAGGGAGAGAGTTACGGGAATGGAATGAGGGGGAGGGAAGAAAAGAAAGGAAAGAAGAAAAAGGGGTGGGGAGGTGGGGCCCACTTGGCACTATCTACCCGGTGCACCGTCATCTCTTACTCAAACTAACTCAGATAACCCGAGGTATTACAATCTTCCCCCTTAAAGAACTCGGACCCCGAATTCAAACACCTAAGGGAAAAGAGATTACCCGAAACATGAGAGAGGTGGGGATACTTATTCCGTATGGCCTCCTCGGGCTCCCACGTAGCCTCTTGACCAGAGTGGTTCCGCCGAACCACCTCCACTGTAGCCACTTCCTTAGAACAGAGTTTCCTCACTTGCCGATCAGCAATCAATATCGGTTCCTACTCCTATGCCCATGCTAAACCAAGGGTAACACTTGACACTCTAGAACACGAGATAGGTCGGATAACTTCTTCCCCAAAGGTCTAATATATCTGGAGGACAAAACTTCCATAACCTTCCAAATCTCATCACATTCTTTCCTTCCACAACTCAAAGGGACACATGACCTTCTAAAGGGAACCTCAAGTTTCATCTCTTGTCGTTATCATTTACCTTCGGCTTTCACTAAGTCGAAACCCAAAATTGCTACTTCGTCACTCTCGAAACATTCCACACAGATTCCGCAATTTCCTTTTCCTCTCACCAAGTCTCAAGAAGGAGTCATGCAAACACTTGGCCTACTTACTGATATCACAAGCCCAATACAAAGATACACGTGATCCTCATCTTCTGCGACATCAAGTCCAACATTCGGGAGCCTGCCTTCCAGAATTTGGAAAGCCCTCACCTCCCGAGGTAATAAACATCACTAAGATTGAGGCGGTTCCCTCATGCCTCCCGACTTACTTTAATAATACCAGGTGAACTGAATCTTTCGATCTGAGACAAGGAGAAGGGAGTTCCATGTTGCTGTACAACAACATTAGCGGAGAGTTGAACATAACCGAGTACCACATAAGTCATCTTTACCAAAGGACATGAGCCTATCAGATCACCTAGCCCGCCGTAAACCATACATAGTAAAATCTACAAGATAAGGTTGTCGCCAAATCCATGTCAATCCTTACCAAACCGTCAGTTACAACTTTAACCAGCTGATATGCCCATCATTGAGAGAGACAAGTTACCACAATTCTCTTCATGCCTTCCCACCGATTAACTCATTCCGGTCTCAATACCTCTTAGTATTTCTCAGATGAACCAAATATCTAACGTCGTAGGTGTCCCTTACTATTCACCTTCTCACATCATATATGTTGGTACACCAAATCTCGTATTTCATCTTAACGCCCCTTTTTGATTCCAATAAAAATTCCAAGTTCTTTACATCATCAACATTAGCCTTAAGCTCCTTCACCCTTGGATCTTCTCTCTGCAATATCCTGATCTGAATAAGGACCACTAAGCCTCATCATGTGTTAAAATTACGCCTTGTCTTCCTGACTCAACATGCAATCCCTTCATTTTAATCTGACATACTTTATCCACTGGGGTTGGACCGTAGAGCAATAAAAGATAGCCAACACATGGACTTCAGTCTCCTACATCAACAACCTTATTAGCTTCCTCCCAGATGATGAATAACTATATACACGTAATCCTTAAACACTGTGTCCAGCATCGCATTCTCAATTCTCGAGGGCAAACTTCATTACAAGCATCTTCCATTCGTGGGTGAAATGTTTCTACTTACGTTGCTTTAACCTTCTTAAACATAGGCAAACACCTTTCCATGATTCCCAAGAGGACCTTCAAATGTTGTACTCGAACCATCGTTACACTAGGACCTTCCTGATCCTGACTTATCATAATAGAGGAAGTGCTCACGCACTCCTTAAGCTTTTTGGGAACCCTGCTTATGACGTCTGACCACCGAGAGTGAACACCATCCTCGATGGACTGTGTCAACGGTACCACTGTTGCCCAGAATCCCGAACAGAAGTGTCAACACCGACTGACTAAGTCCAAGAAACCCCTGGTTAAGGATGTGGTCTGTGGCCACTTCCGGATTGCTCTCTCCTTCCTGGGGTTTACCTTAACCCGTCTTGTCCAAGGGAAGTCACTCCATCCAATGATCGCATAGCACGCAGAGACGAGATCAACGAGGCAAGAATCACACACTATTCTTCTTGAGACACAAGGCTCACGCCACACGGAAACAAATCCTACCTGCCTGGGACGTTAAATCCTGATGCATGACATAAGGCAACTAAGACACATACCACGGCAACATCAAAATCCACCTCCTTAGTTCCAGTCACAACTTCCTCTTGCTTTCCCTCTATCGGACCTGTCCGAAGGGTTAGCCGACGACACGACTACTGGGGATGGTATCTGAAGGATAGATTGAGTCAGGTATGTGTCGGGGACTCCCACTAAGCAAGGACATACCACACAAGGTGACTCGACTGATGAAATCCAACTCATATGTTCAGATTTCTAACGGTATAACCCTGGATGAAACCTCTTGCACAAGTTCCAAAGAGGGCGATGAGGTCTAAACGACCCTAACCATCGCATGATGGGGGAGACATACCGCCGAATCAAGATTCCAACCCGACCTGACTCTAGTTGTGGTCCTCACTGACCCGAATCTTCCTCTAGAAGTAAGGTAGCGGTTCCAATAGCCGTAAAGATCACTCGAGGCACCTTTAATAAGTACTATCCTTTGTCTTCTTCTTGTCTATCCAACTTTTATTTGCTTTTTACTCCTCTTGTGTGTTATCGATACTAGGGCCAACGCCCGTGATAAAAATATTCCCCTTATCCAAAAATACCGATCAAAGCACATCGGGTTCCTTAGCCCCTTCGTAATCCACTTGACTTCCATCCTTCTCATGTGACCTCATGAATCGCATAGCCGCATAACCCAACTGGTCTCTACAGCGCACCCAAATACCAACATAAGTAGGACCTGCTTGATCTTAATTGCCATTATGCTGACAACCCTCCTTGAATATCTGAGATTATCCTTCCTCTGAAGACTTTGACGAACTCCTCCCTCACCGGCGGTAGCATCTCGTTACTTACCTCTTTTCGCTAACACCTCGTACCAAGGAACATCATTGCCTTATATGGTGTAGGTTGTTATGCTCACGTTCATCATCTCATGACATCGAAGAGCCTATAGAACTCGGGTAGCCCTGTGTAAAACTCCTGAGGGTCTTCGCCCATGGGGTCTCTTGAGAACTTCGGCGGGTCAACCTTAGGCAGAATTCCAGACTTACTCTGTTCCCGTCTTCAGGTTGTGGTTCACGTCCTCGTGGTGCCCCCTTCATATAGGGCATCTCTTTGCTCACTTGATTCCGACTATTCAAAATCTAAATCACGGTGCTGAACACTCGATGAATCTCTCTTATCGCTTCAGCATGGATGGTCTACATTCCATCCTTGTGAAAAGGGTAAGGGTTCCCTAACAAGGGGATACCCCCTACCAAGCATGTCCTTAGGGTACGTCCTCTCACTTATCCGGGTGACATATCACTTAGAAAACAAAAGCATAGGAAACACTGCACAAGGTGTGCATATCCCTAGATAGTAGGGATTCAACGACGAGAAAACCTATATTGACAAGATCCTATTATAACATCCTAAAATTGTCTTCCTTAGAGTCACAAATGTGAAAATGGGCCGGCAACCATTTACACTATTGTCACCCTACTGAAGAACAATTACTCCATAAGTTACTAAACTCAAACCTAGGCTCTGATACCAACTTTGTCACGACCCAATCCGGGTACGTGGATGGCACATGGGACACCGAGTTGGTGTCCCATGTGCCGGTCACGGATCCGAGTTGGGTCGTGACAAAGTTGGTATCAGAGCCTAGGTTTGAGTTTTGTAACTTATGGAGCAATTGTTCTTCAGTAGGGTGACAATAGTGTAAATGGTTGCCGACCCATTTTCACATTTGTGACTCTAAGGAAGACAATTATAGGATGTCATCGTAGGATCTTGTCAATATAGGTTTTCTCGTCGTTGAGTCCCTACTACCTAGGGATATGCATACCTGGTGCAGTGTTTCTGATGCTTTTGTTTTCTAAGTGATATGCCACCTTGATAAGTGAGAGGATGTTACCTTAAAGATATGCTTGGTAGGGGGTATCCCCTTGTTAGGGAACCCTTACCCTTCCCATAAGGATGGAATGTAGACCATCCATGCTGAAACGATAAGAGAGATCCATCGAGTGCTTAGCACAGTGATATAGATCTTGAATAGTCGGAACCAGAGAAGCGGCGAGATGTAACCCTACATGAAGAGGGCACCACAAGGACGTGAACCACAACCTGATGACGGGAAGAAAGTAAGTCTGGAATTCTGCCTAATGTTGACCGCCGAAGTTCTCAAGAGACCCCATGGGCGAAGACCCTCAGGAGTTTTACACAGGGCTACCCGAGTTCTATAGGCCCTTCGATGTCATGACGATGTTGGACGTGGATATAACGCCCTACTCTATATAAGGAAATGTTATTCTTGGTACGAGGTGTTGGTGAAAAGAGGCAAATGACAGGATGTCACCGCCGGTGTGAGAGGAGTTCGTCAAAGTCTTCAGAGGAAGGATAGTATCGGATATTCAAGAAGGTTGTTAGCATAGTAGTCTTTAAGATCAAGCAGGTCCTATTTATGTTGGTATTTGGGTGCGCTGTAAAGTCCGGTTGGGTTATACGGCTATGCAACTCATGAAGT
The DNA here is from genome assembly GCA_013621005.1 of Aeschynomene evenia. Classification (NCBI taxonomy): domain Eukaryota; kingdom Viridiplantae; phylum Streptophyta; class Magnoliopsida; order Fabales; family Fabaceae; genus Aeschynomene; species Aeschynomene evenia. The sequence goes on from CM024268.1 coordinate 20,649,849, forward strand.
CACCTGAGAAGGAAGAGAGTCAAGCGGATTATGAAGGCGCTAAGGAAACCGATGTGTTTTGATCTATATATTTCCAGATAAAGATAGTGTCTTCACCTAGGGTCATGGGTGTTGGCCTTAATATTCAGAGCATACAAGGGGAGTAAGGAGTTAGTAGAAGTTTGAAAAAGAGGAACGGGAGCAAAGGATAGCATCTAGTGGGACTACTTCGAGTGAGCCTTAAAGTTATTGGGACCACTATTTTACTTCTAGGGGAAGATTCGGGTCAGTGAGGACCGCAACTAGAGACAGGTTGGGTTGAAATCTTTATGCAGCAGTGTGTTTCCCCCATCATGCGTTGGTTAGGGTCGTTTAGACCTCATCGCCCTCTTTGGAACCTGTGCAAGGGGTCTCATTCAGGGTTATGTCGTTAGAGACTGAGCATATGTTTCGGAGTTAAGCAGTTGGGACACCTTGTGTGGTAATGTCCTCGCTTAGTGGGAGTCTCCGACACATACCTGACTCGATCTATCCTTCGGATACCATTCCCAGTAGTCGTGTCGTCGGATAACCTTCCGGACAGGTCTGATAGAGGGAAAGCAAGAGGAAGTTGTGACGGGAACCAAGGAGGTGGATTTTGATGTTGTCGTGGTATGTGTCTTAGTTGCCTTATGTCACGCATCAAAGATTTAACGTTCCAAGGCATGTAGGATTTCTTTCCCTATGGCGTGAGCCTTGTGTCTCAAGAAGAATAGTGTGTGATTCATGCCTCTTTGATCTCGTCTCGGCGTGCTACGCGATCTTTGGATGGAGCGACTTTCCTTGGATAGGACGGTTTATGGTAAACCCCAAGAAGGAGAGAGCAATCCGGTAGTAGCCAACCACATCTCTAACCAGGAGTTTCTTGGACTTAGTCAGTGTTGCTGACACTTCTGTTCAGGATTTCTTGGCAACAGCGGTACCGTCGACACGGTCAATCGAAGATGGTGTTCACTCTTAGTGGTCAGAAGTCAATCAGAGTTTCCAAAAAGCTTAAGGAGTGCGTGAGCACTACCTCTATTCTTATTAAGTCAGGATCAGGAGGGCCCTAGTGTAACGATGGTTCGTGTACAACATTCGAAAGTTCTCTTGGGAATCATGGAAAGGTGTTGCCTATGTTTGAGAAAGTTAAGACCACGTGAGTAGGGACATTTCACCCACGAATGGAAGGTGTTTGTAATGAAGTTTGCTCTTGAGATTTGAGAACACGTAAGTGGACACGATGTTTGAGGATTATGTGCAATGTTATTTATCAGCTGGGAGGAAGCTAATAAGGTTGTTGATGTAGGAGACCGAAGTCCATGTGTTGATTGTCTTTTATTGTTTCTACGGTCAAACCCTAGTGGATGAAGTATGTCAGATTAGTGTGAAGAGATTGCATTTTAAGTCAGGAAGACAAGGGGTAATTCTAACACGCGATGAGACTTAGTGGTGTTGATTTGGATCAGTATATCACAGTGAGAAGATCCAAGGGTGAAAAAGCTTAAGGTTAATGATGATGATGTAAGAACTCGAAATTTTCATTGGAATCGAAAAAGGGACGTTAAGATTGAAGTAGGAGTTTTGGTGTACCAACGTATGTGATTTGAGAAGGTTGACTGTATATGAAACCCACAATGTTATATGTTCGGATCACCCAAGAGATGCTAAGAGGTATTGAAACCGGAATGAGTTACTTAGTGGTAAGGCATGAAGTGAACTGTGATGACTTGTGTTTCTCGTTGATTGGCATATCAGCGGGTTAAAGTTGGTAATGATTGACATGGATTTGGTGACAACCTTACTTTGTAGATTTTGAGGCGTTTGACTCTGTATGGTTTTCGGTGGGCTAGATGAGCTGATAGGTTCATGTCATTTGGTAAAGATGATTTATGTGGTATCCGGTTATGTTCAACTCTCCGCTAAAGATATTGTACAGCAACATGAAACTCCCTTCTCCTTGTCTCAGATCGAGAGATTCAGTTCACCTGGTATTATTGAAGTAAGTCGGGAGGCGTGAGGGAACCGCCTCGACCCTAGTGATGTTAATCACCTCAGGAGGTGAGGGTTTTCCAAATTTTTGTAGGCAGGCTCCAAAGTGTTTGGCATGATTTTGCAGAGGATGAGGATCACGTGTATCTTTGTATCGGTCTTGTAATATCAGTAAGTAGGCCAAGTGTTGGCATGACTCCTTCTTAAGACTTGGTAAGAGGGAAAAGAATTGCGGAATCTGTGTGGAATGTTTCGAGAGTGACGAAGTAGCGATTTTGGGTTTCAACTTAGTGAAAGCCGAAGGTAGATGATAACGACAAGAGTTGAAACTTGAGGTTCCCTTTAGAGGGTCATGTGCCCAGTTGAGTCGTGGAAGGAAAGGATGTGATGAGATTTGGAAAGTGATGGAAGTTTTGTCCTCCAGATATTAGACCTTCAGGAAAGTATTTATCCGACCAATCTCGTGTTCTAGAGCATCAAGTGTTACCCTTGGTTTAGCACGGGCATAGGAGTAGGAATCGACGTTGATTGGTGATCGACAATGTACAGAAGTTCCGTTCTATAGGGAGTTGTTAGAGTGGAGGTGGTTTGGCGGAACCACTCTAGGCAAGAGGCTACGTGGGAGCCCGAGGAAGCCATGAGGGCTAGATATCCTCACCTCTTTCATGATTCAGGTAATTTCTTTTCCCTTTTGTGTTTGAATTCGGGGTCCGAATTCTTTAAGGGGGGAAGATTGTAATACCTCAGGTATTCTGAGTTAGTTTGAGTAAGAGATCACGGTGCACCCGGGGAGATAGAACCACGTGGGTCGCACCTCCCCACCCTTTTTCCTTTCTTTTTCCCCCTCTTTCCCCTTCCATTCCCGTAACCCCCCTTTCTCTCTCTTTTTCTTTCTTTCTTTTTTCTTCTCCATTTCTCCCTCTCATATCTCTCTCAAATCCCTCACCCAACTCCATTAATGTTCAAGATCAAGTTAGCCTTGCTCATCTAGTGTATTGTGAGTAATGGGTTATTTATGGCTTATGTATGATTTTGAATGTTATTGTGAATTTCTTGCTATGATAGTTGTTAGGGACTGAGATTGGTTGATATATGATTGATATTGCATGTTGGTTGTGTTTGATTTGGATGGGTTGTGGTGAAAATGTGGATTTGGAGATGATTTTCGCGAAGTTTTCTGCAGAATTTCGTTTCTGACCCAGGCTGTAATCGATTACAGCGAATTGGTAATCGATTACTGTAATCGATTACCAAGACCCTGTAATCGATTACTGCGGGATTGTAATCGATTACAGACTGTCAATTTTTGTAAAAATTTTCTTCGGAACGAAATTTGAAGCAGGTAATCGATTACAGAGGTCTGTAATCGATTACAATAGTACAAAAACTCTATTTTCAAGACTTTAACTCAAAATTTTCATATTTTAAAGTTAGTTACTCAAACCCATTCGTTCACCACTACCCCAAACTTATTACTTTGATGTTTATGATGTCATAATGACGATTTGAATGTAATGCGATATGTGATTATGAAATGATAATTTGGCATTGGATGAAATTGGATGTGTGAGAATTTAGAATTTCTTTGCTTATGTATTAATATGATGCAAATGATATGATGATGAAACGATGATGCATGAGTGATATGTAAATGTTGTGATGATGATGATGAATTACTTATGCTGTAATTATGAATGATATGTGCCACTAACAGCGCTAAATAAGATAAAAATCGAATGAATTAAGAGATGGTAAAACGACTTGAGGAGGGGCATAGCTTGCGGGGTCGTAAATGGGAAACCTGATGAGGGGCATAGCTCGCGGGACATCCATACTTCCTATGAATATGAGTCGGGGTCGAGCTCCAGGTGTTCATAGGTTAAAAGCTACCAAGATAAAGAGACTGCATAAGAACGATGGAATCGATACATATGCGTTATTGGTTTATGTGTTGTATGTGATCATGATATTGTTGTCTAAACTGTTTTTAATCTATTATTCACTGAGTGTATGACTCACTCATTCATACAAACCATTTTCAGAGTCAGGTGCAGATCAAGGAATGAACTTGTCCGTACCTCCGAGCTCTTAGCTATGGTGAGCCTCCTGGTTTAGAGGCAATAGTAGTAGTAGAGAGAGTAGGTCTTGTGCTCCATAATGTTACAGACAGGGTTCCTAAGTATTATTATAGCTAGTGTGTGTGTTGTGGTCTATGTAAGACTATTTATATTTGTGATGTATTGTTATGAGATGAAATCTGTGTATGGTGTTTATATATATAAGTATGTATATGCTTGAAACGAGTGTTGTTGATATTGAGTATTTTGAATATGTCGATATTATAGCAGGTTAAGGCTGACATGGGACTCGGTGTCCCATGTGCCGGTCACGTACCCGGATTGGGTCGTGACAATAAATATTCAAGCCAATAGAATAGTATCATATAGAATATTTAATAATTAAAATATTCACAAATTAATTAAAAATCAATGTTCGTAAAATATTCAAATTATATGATACTATAGTTAATAGTTTGTGAATATTTTAATTATTAAAGAATATAAGAATTTAATAGTATCATATAATTTAAAAATTAATTAATATTTTATACTTTAACTGATAGTGCATAATAGATATTAATTAGGAGAGAGAAATTGGATAGATAGTAATAAATATGATTAAAATTAAAATTACCATATTACCTAAAATTTCAACTTTAATGAAGAGAGAGAATAAGGAGTTTTATGTCCAAAATAAAATGTGGACATTGCTAACATCCACATGAGTGTGTGGAGGATAGCATTCCCCATATATATATATATATATATATATATATATATATATATATATATATATATATATATATATATATATATATTCTATATGGTTATCACCAAATTACATGAAACTCATATCTTTTTTATCCTCAATACCGATTCACAAAAGTACATGAAACTCTACAATGTCAATTGACTATTTTCTCATTAAGGATATAAATGCAAGAAACATAGGACAAGACTGAAAATAAAAGTTAGAGTAATCATGTATTGGGGACTTCCAAACTTTAAAAATGCATTTAAGAAGTCATCGATCGAGATGATTTTTATATATGAGCAGGTAATAAACTTTTTATGTTCATAATATTATTATCATCATTATTTATTATTTGAGTTGATAACAGTATAAATTATTTTAAAAATTTTAAAAATAATTTATTTGAGTTGATAACAGTATTATTTTAAAAATTTTCACCTAAAATATTATAATTTATTTATTTAATTATAAATACTTCAATATAGCAACTTTTATCTATTTCATTTTACTCAATAATTCAATTAATTTTTAAATATAGGAAGATGTTGCATTTTTTTTTATCAAATTATTGATTAATTAACTTTCAAACGGGAAATGAAAAATGTAAATAATGAACATATCATTTTTATTGAATTTTTTTATTGTTGAAAAAGAATAATTATGAATACTTAGTAATTATTAATATAATTAGAGATTTTTAATATTTTTGTTACTTATGAATAATTATGAACATGAATCAATAAAGTTTCAATATTTTTGTTGACTGTTGGATGAGAATAATTAGTAATTATTAGTGATTGATAATTAGTAATTTTTAATATTTTCTATTATTTCAGTAATTTTAGTGATTGATAATCGGTAAATTATGAACATTTTTATTAGTTGATTATTGAAAGAGAATAAATTTAAATATTATGAATAAGAATTCGAGATTGAAAAAAAAAATAAGGGTAAATTACACTGACCTCCCTTGAGAATGAATGAAATTACACTCACTTCCCCTCTATTTTAACACCTAACATTTACCTCCCCTGAACTATTAAAAAATAAACGGTGTTAATTTATATTTAACGGAGATGGTATAATTACTATTTTATCCCTAACTAATTTTAACCTCTAACCCTAGATTCCATCCCCCTCGGCCCACCCAATCCCTCGATTATTCTTCACAGTTCACACAACACTTCCTCTGCCACCCCTCATTTTCACCCCTTCCATAGCCACCACACCTCCCTAGCCGCCACCGTCCGCTTCCATAGCCGCCGCACCTTCATCGTCCATACTCGATTCTACATCTTCTTCCCTAGCCACTGCCACCTTCTACTTTTGCTTCCATAGCCACCGCTATCTTCTGGTTCTGCTTCCATATCCACCGCGACCAGCAAACACTGCTTCTTCTCCATCATCCATAGCCACCACCACCGTCGTGACGGCTTTTGCTTCCATAGCACCACCATTGAAGGTATGTAATTTCCCCTGATCAAATTTAAATTTCCCCTAATTGTCTGCTTTGATTTTTAGTTAGAATTAAAATTGATAAATAGTTAATTTTGTAAAAGTATGGCCAACCTTATTCATTATTTAATTATTTTCTATTACAATATTTTGAGCTAACTCTTCAATAAAAGAAAATAAAGCCACTACTAATTCCGAAAACAACACAAGAATGAATTAAAAATAATTGAAAAAGTGAAAGCAAGGCCACTAGGAGAAACATGATTTGCAGGGCCATCATTACCAAAATGAACAAGTGTCCACCAACTTTAACAAATGACACTCATAATTACCATGTTGTGCTATAATAATCAGTTTGATAATCCTTATAAAAATAAGAAAACAAATCTGGTATGGCAGAAAGTTGCTTGGACACTTCAAAATCCAAGAAATTGTGATTGTATTCAAAAGTTTCTCTATGTAGCATATTTTGAAGAGAACGTTTAATCTCAAGTCTCATGAATTCACTTATATAGGGGATAAATAAATATATTCATGTTTCAACTAAATTAGACCAACTAATTAATTAATCTAGTCTCATGGAAGTGGATGTCAATGTTTCTAATTGCTCATGCATTCATTATTTTTTTTATTGCCATGCATAATCGTTCCAGAAATAAAATTTGGTTCTTTTATATATATATATATATATATATATTCATAAGTTCTAATTATTTTATTTCCGTTACACTTTGGACAACTTTTGGCATAATTAACATGCAAAATGTTTCTTACACAAAAAAAGAAGTAACAAAAATAAAGAAGTAACAATATATATATATATGTTTAGGTTTTTTACCGCTGCCATAACTCTATTATATATAAGGTTATTTAGTATTAGAAGCATATATATATTCATAAGTTTTAACTATTCTATTTCCATTACACTTTAATTTGGACATCATTTGTCATAATTAAGGTGCAAAATGTTCATGAAATTTATTAATAAGTTATTAGACTTCAATTACATTTTATTTTTATTAATAGTAATTAATTAGATATTAAAAAATAAAAATTTGCTTGAGACTTTTACTATAAATTCTAAGTATTGAATCATTATCAATCATCACTTGAACATCTCTCCAAGTTTGTTTTTTTTTTTTAAGAATAAAATACTCTACCAATATGGCTTCAACATATGATTTTGTGAACGATATCAAATTGAAAGGGATTCTAGAGGACAAAAAATGGAGGTTGGAGGTTAGAGTGCTCGGATTTGGGTTGGACCATCATGGAACAAGAAAAAAAATCAAACCTAACATTGAAATGGTCTTGATAGATGAAAAGGTATATTTTCAATATTTGTGGTTTATCTATTTGTTTTTTTCTTAATTTATTTGTGTTTCTAAATATTTTTTTCTCAATTTATTTTTAGTATTTGATTTAATATTTACTTATAAATTTAACCTCACAACGTGATAGGATTCACTACACTATCACAGGTTATCATGTCCATCTATTTGAAGAACAATTTGAAGAAGGCAATGTTTATGTAATCTCAAATTTTACTTTTGAAGGTAGGGTGCTAATGGTGAGTCTTTTCACTATTCTTCTATGTTTTTATTTTTGTTCATTTTTTTACTTTGTTGATTTTTTTTTTTTTTGTAAATTGGTGGTGAAAATAGTGTTAATGATGATGAATGGATGAGGTTTTGATAAGAGTGATACTCTTGTTTTTCGACTCTTTATTTGTTATGTTTAGTGGTGATGACGAGTTATGTTCTTCTCTATTTTAAATTTTTATTTTTGTTTATGTTTGTTTTGTTTTGATTATGATTTATTTTAGGTTGGTGGTGAATGTATGTGGTGTTGATGATGATGAATGAAGGTGATTGAAGATGAGGGTGATAATCTTGCTTCTTAACATTGTTTTTATTTGTTATGTTCAATGGTGATGATAAGTTCTCTCTATGTTTATGTTTATAAGTTAAATCTTTCATATTATCTTTAAATATTTTAATTTCCTAATGCTTCATATTATCTTTATCTTTATATATTTTTATTTTCTAATGCTCCACTACACCGCATATTTATTAATATTTTTTATTTTCCAGAAAAAAATAAAAATAAAAAAAATTAAATTTGTTGATTCATATGAAATGATCATTATTATAATATAATATTTTAAATAAATTTTACAAATTAATATAATAATATTATTATATTTAAAAAATTCAAAAAATATATTGATGTGTTAGTTCTCCATCATAAATGAAACTAATGATTATTCATAAACATAATTGTCTATAGCATTATTAGATTGTCATATCTTATATCAATTATATTTATAACTTATGAGTTTTAATATCCATATTAATTGTATATAATTGAAATAAAAATGAATCATTTGTTAATCTTTATTTTGAACCTTTCATATTATTTTTATCTTTATAAATTTTAATTTCCTAATGCTCCACTACACTAATGATTATTAGGATTTTTCCCTTAGTATTTTGATTTTTCCAAAAAAAATGATTTATTTGAAATGATTAGTGTTATAATAGAATATTTTAAATAAATGTATGGAGTAATATAATTGTAATACCTGGAGTAGTCTGAGTTGTTTTGAGTAAGAGAACACGGTGCACACCAGGGAGATAGGGCCAGGTGGACCCCACCCCTCCTTTCCTTTCCCTTTTCCCTTCCTTTTCTCTTTTTCTTTCTTCCTTTCTTTCTTTCTCTTCTCTCTCACGCAGAACTCTCTCCCTCTTTTCTCCATTTCTTTCTTTCTTCATTTCTCATCTTCCTCCTCTCTCAATCTCTCATCCATCTTGAAGATTGAAGTGTGTTTTGCTCATCTAGTATATTGTGGGTAAGTGTAGAGTATTTCTTTTTCTCCATTGATGTCTATTTCTCTCCAATCTCGATTTTGGGGGTTTAGGGTTTATATTTGGGATTTTTGATTTTGTTGTGAGATTGAGGTTTGTGATGTGTTCTCTAGGGTCTCAACCAACTAGGGAAGCTCCGGGTACCTCATCCTAGCTCCGGGTGGTGTCTTGGAACTCACTGGAGTAATTTGTGAGTAATGGGTTATTTGTAGTTTATGTATGATTTTGATTGAATCGGTGAATTTCTTGTTATGATAGTTGATAGGGACTGAGATTGGTTGATATATGATTGATATTGCATGTTGGTTGTGTTTGATTTGGATGGGTTGTGGTGAAAATGTGGATTTGGAGATGATTTTCGCGAAGTTTTCTGCAGAATTTCGTCTCTGACCCAAGCTGTAATCGATTACAGCGATTTGGTAATCGATTACTGTAATCGATTACCAAGACTCTGTAATCGATTACCACGGGTTTGTAATCAATTACAGACTGCCTATTTTCGCAAAAATTTTTCTTCAGAACGAAATTTGAAGCTGGTAATCGATTACAAAGGCCTGTAATCGATTACATCAGTATAAAAACTCTATTTTTAAGACTTTAACTCAAAATCCTTATACTTTTAAGTTATGTATTCAAATCCATTCGTTCACCACTACCCCAAACTCGATACTGAAATGTTGTGATGATAATGATGAATTACTTATGTTGTGATTATGAATGATATGTGCCACTAACAGCGCTAAATAAGATAAAAATTGAATGAATTAAGAGATGGTAAAACGAACTGAGGAGGGGCATAGCTCGCGGGGTCGTAAATGGAAACCTGAAGAGGGGCATAGCTCGCGGGGTTTCTCAGTATGGTGTTTGATGAGGGGCATAGCTCGTGGGACATCCATACTGCCTATGAACATGAGTCGGGACCGCGCTCCAGGTGTTCATAGGTTAAAAGCTACAAAGATAAAGAGACTGTATAAGAACGATGGAATTGATACATATATGTTATTGGTTTATGTTGTAATTGCATTGTACTATTATATGCTTCATACACTGCTTATAACCTGTTTATTCATTGAGTGTATGACTTACCCATTCATACAACTTGTTTTCAGATCAAGGTGCAGATCAAGGGACGAGTTCATCCGTTCCTCCGGGTTCTTAGATTTGGTGAGCCTCATGTGTTAGAGGCATTATGTAGTTTATATCTAGTGTATGCTCCTTATGTTACAGACAGGATTCCTTGGACTAGGGTAGAGGATGAACGTTGCATAAGTCTATGTAAGACTTGTTGTTGTTGTGTGGGTGTGTTAGGCTTTCTCATGGTTAGGTATGATGACATGTATGACATATATATATTTAGATGTAGGGATTGTTTATGATGGTTTATGGATTAAGCTGAATGTTATGACCAGATTATATGTATGGATCTTATGTATGTGTGTATGTTATTGTAGTTGTGGATGTTGTTGTTTAGTTGGATTGTCGTGTGGATTACAGGTTAAGGCTGACATGGGACTCGGTGTCCCATGTGCCGCTCACGATCCGAGTTGGGTCGTGACAAAGTTGGTATCAGAGACTAGGTTGAGTCTTGTAACTTATGGAGCAAACTGTTTTCAATAGGGTGACAATAGTGTAAATGGTTGCCGGCCCATTTTCACAAGATTGTGACTCTAGTGAAAGCTTTTATAGGATGTCTTATGGTTTTGTCTTGATGTTTCTGTGTGGTGATCCCTTATTGTTCAGGGTCACCTCTTCTGCGGTTTTTCTGAACGCTTGTTTGTTTGTGTAGCTATCTTGTCCTGACCATGCCTCCTAGGAGAAGCACCCGAGGTAGACCTCGTATCAACAGGGACCCTCCTCGTGAGCAAGAGGATGTGAGACCCCAAGGTGGCAATACGGATTATGACCGCGATGCGGAGATCCGGGATATTTGTCAGACTCTGAACACTTTGATGCAGATGATGGCGAATCAGAATAATTAGAATCAGGAAAGAGAAGAAGTTCCCCCTAACCCTGAATATGAACCGCCAAGAAGAAGACCGCAAGCTTTTGGGCCTACAGAGGTGTCGCTAGAGGCGTATCTGAGGCTTAATCCGCCAACCTTTACTGGAGATTCCATGGATGAAGACCCTGAGGAGTTTCTTGATAGGGCTACGAGAGCTCTGCGCGCTCTCCAGTGCCATGATGTGAGGGCCGTAGACCTTGTTACCTACACTCTGCAGGGCACTGCAGCCCACTAGTATGAGACCTTGCGGATTGAAAGGGCGAACATGAGAAGACACCACCCGGAGCTAGGATGAGGGCCGTAGACCTTGTTACCTACACTCTGCAAGGCACTGCAGCCCACTGGTATGAGACCTTGCGGATTGAGAGGGCGAACATGAGAAGACCACCACCTGTATGGGAAGAGTTCACAGACGCCTTCAGGGCAAGATTCTTTTCAGAGAACCGGAGGGAGCTGTTGGTGGACCAGTTCCTTAAGCTGAAGCAGACACAGGGCATGTCCGTAGTCGAGTACGCTACGCAGTTTACTCGATTATGCCGATATGCACCTCATGAGATAACTCAAGAGGACCGGAAAGTGAGAAGGTTTGTGAAAGGGCTCAGGGATCCGATGCGATCCATCTTGCACAATGAGATTGGGTGGAAGACTTTTTCTCAAGTCATGGATACTGCAGTGGGGATTGAAAGCTCCCTAGAGGAAGACAAGCCTAGTAGAGGGTTTGACAAGCAGAAGAAGACTACAGGGCAGTTCTGGTGGATCTCAAGGCTACCAACATCAGAGGTTTGTACCTGGGGGTGGTTCCAACTCATCAGGATCCACTCCTAGAGATGTGCCGATGGGGTCGCAGTCTAGCAGTGCTTCTCAGTCTAGTACGCAGTGGCCAGATCCTCGTGCCCCTCATTACAAGAGTTGTAGAAGGTATCATCAGGGACCCTATCGTGCTGTGCCTCACACCTGTTATGGTTGTGGTCAGACAGGCCACTTTATCAAGGATTGTCCCCGCTTTTCTGGTGGAGCTTCTAGGCCTCAGGCACCGATTCTACCCACTCCATCTTTCTCAGCTATGTCTCCGGGTGGATCTTCTGGGCGTGGGGGTAGAGGACCGGCTAGGGGAAGCAGAGGTCGTGGTCAGGGTGGTGGAAGAAGAGCTCAGCCTAGAGTCTTTGCGTTGACCCGTCAGGATGCTCAGGCATCCAATGCTGTGGTGGCAGGTATAACAAAATTTTGTTCTTCTGAAGCTTATGTGTTGTTTGATCCGGGCTCCACACATTCTTATGTGTCCCCGTTCTTTGCTTCTCGTTTTGGCGAGCAACCAGTGTCTTTGGAGGATACTTTTTGGGTTAGCACTCCGGTCGGAGAACCTCGTATGGTTCATCTCGTGTGCAAGTCGTGTGTGGTTTGTAACACCCTACTAGAAAGCCCTTAATGCTTAAGTCATTTTAGGCCATTTCATAAGGGTTACCTCCTGTTATCATGTTTTATCTTTATATTTAAAATATAATACGCAGAAAATAGGCAGGAGTAAATTTTCGAAAATCATTTGCGGTATAGAAAATAAGGGTCTGGCGCATAAATACAACGATAATAATAAGCTATACAAACATCTACGAAAATACTACATCATATAAATAACTCCCATCAAGTAACAAACATGAAATAAATACTAGGTCTCACCCATAAGCCAAAAACTGTGACCTATGAGATTCCACCATAAATATGAGTAAATAAATAGCTGCCGGCTAACAAAGGTCCGGACTCAGAAAACATAATAAATAAATAAACGTAGCGGAAGCATAAAAGTCATAACATCTGATAAGGAAATAAAACATGTCTCTGATATCTAGGGAACTATATCATAACTAAGTCTGCACGGGCTCCTCGTGTGCTCCGACATCCTGCTCTGTCTGCTCCTCTAAAAGGTGGGAAAAACATAGGGTGAGCACTGGGAAGCGACTCAGTAGAGGAAGCCGCCCGGGTTTAATTATAAAATAAGTGAAGCATGAATGAGTTTAATTCGGATTATAAGTTGAAATCAATCTTTCCCCGGAACGTCTTACCTAAGTGCATCTTGTCCATTTTATTAATTCGTATAACATATCATAATTAAAGGTCCATGTGTAGTGTACTATGTGCTTCTATCACAATCAGGGAAAATATAACATAACAGAACATTTATCAGAACTTTCTTCAGAGCATCTTATCATTAACTTTTACGTTAAATCTGTCAGACATGCCAAAGCCTCCCTCCCATCCTTACTCCTACAATCCGGCCCCTAGGTATGAGCTCATCCTAAAACATACGGGGAAGAGGGGGTACAGTTCACCTTCCTCAAGTGAAGGAGTTGCAGCCGAGGATGCCACCCCTGCCTACAACACTCATCACAAGCTGAAGGCTACAGGGTATTTTAATCTTTCAGAGTTTCAGAGATCTTTCAAAACGTCTTTTAATTATCAGAAATCTTTCAGAGTTAACAAAGATCTTTCAGAGCACCAGAATATCTTTCAGAACATCTTTTAACTTTTACCGAGTGACAGAGTTAATTCATTTAGATCATTTCATAATAATATATATCATATACTCACATAAACAATTTAACGCATCATAAAAGTAATACATATACTCAATATAACATATATATCTCATATAATAATTATATATACATCATAGCAATTAAACATACATATAAACGTACTTTATAGCTCATATAATCATATATAAATCATGCATAAATCATATATAACATTTATAAAGGTCGTAGAACGCATTAGGGTACATAAAAGGGTAAAAACATGTCAATTTATACTCTTTAACATCATGGAATAAACATAGCAGATTCACTTACTTACTCTGACATCATGGAGAATAAATAAATACAACTCTTTATCAAATAAACATGATATACAACTACTTATAAATATTATTCTCAATGTTTCTATACCTTTCATGTCATATGATCTCGTTTATTTTATTATTATTTCATACTTATACTTTATTCTAGTTTTACTTGTACTTTATACTCTACCCTTAAGTATCTTGTAAACTCTTATATTTTATTCATCACCAATCTTGTCTTCTATACTATTATTGTTACTATTACTATTATCATTATATATCATATATTATACATGTTGTTGTTCTTACTGTATTATTCTTTTATTATTATTATTAGGGTTAATATTTTATTATTATCTTCCCAATTAATATTACTATCATTATCATATTATTATTATTATTTCTACCTGTTATCTACCTATTATTAACTAATATACATGCTAATAGGTATAAGTTTATGTAATAATAATATGTAATAGAAATATACATATACAAATAAACTGTCTCTTTTATATTTATATATATATATATATATACACTCACGCTGCAAAGAAAACCAAACTCAAGAATGCCTGGGAAAAACGACCATCACATTAATCTCATAAAATCATCATCAATATGCATGAAAATAGAATGCCTAACCCCTACCTCTTGAAGACAATTTCGAAATATGCAAAGAGAAACCCTTTCCCGACGTTGCTCTCGTTGGAAACCTCTCTCTCTAGCCCCACGAACGGTCCGGTGATGCCGGAGACTCTAAACGGAGAAACGGAATCGGTAAAAAGGTCCGGCTTGATGAGAGGATTAAGAATATGAGTTTATTTTCTGGATTGGGTAAGGTTTGATAGGTGTTTCGTGGTTTGGAGTATCAATGGCTTAGGGAGCTCTTGAGAGAAAGATGACTATGGCGGCTCAAAAGAAGGAGGAGAGTGTTTTTCTCAATTGGAGATGGTTATTAGTGTTTATATAGGGAGTGACTAGGTCAAGAGTCATTGTGGGGCCCACCGTCACTTAAATTACTAAAACACTCCAAATCCCCCCAAATAATACTATAATGCTCATATAATTTTTCTAATATTTAAATATAAATTAAAATACACACATAGACACATAAAATAAATAAAATAAAATAAATAATATATATAACACTAATATTATCTAACAACATCATGTAACTCATATAAATATTTTATATCATCATTCCTAACCGTATGCATCATCTAAATACCAATTAAAACTCATATATGCATCCAACATACTCTTCCACACACAATGAACACTCACATAAATACACATAATTATCATGACATATAATTTACACACGTAATTCACATAGCATAGAATGAACACATATATACACACTTAAATCACGTCACACATAAGGGTTTGACTAGAAGAAACTTATCCACCCAAACCGAATTAAATCCTAACCAAGGTCAATTACCCTTAATCTCACTTAATTAGGACTTAATAAAAGTCGGGGTGTTACATTTCTCCACTCCTTAAAAAGAATTTCATCCTCGAAATTCGACACTTCTAACACAAAAACAACAGAAGGGTGTGATTAACACACAATTAAACACGTGGAGGCCAAGATCAACCAGGGAAGAGTAACCATCCATGGTTAACTAGCCAGGACAGTCAACTCTGAATCAGGGTCAACCATCCTTAACAAACCTTGACTAGACCTTAACAAAACTACAAGTAGCTCAGCTTTAGGCCTAGGCATACATCACACAATTCCCACCGTACTCTCGTACTAAATGGGTCCCATACAATGATGATTAAGGCTAGTCATCACCATAACAAATCAAACAAGCAAAACATAAATGCTTACCCCCAATGATATCGTCTGATTGCTCCGCGCAAACTGTGAACACACGTCCCTGGTGCTGTGGCCTAAAGGAAGAAGATGACTGTGGACCTGCTACCTTGCAATCCTTGACATAATGGCCTGCCTTCCCGCAGCGAAAACATGTATTCTGACCGAGGCGACAGACACCGCCATGAGGCTTGCCGCAAGTGGCACATGATGGTAGGGCGGGTAACGCCTGAGGTGCTGCTGCTGCTGGGCGCTGCTGCTGCTGTAGAGGTCGAGGCTGAGACTGAGTCCTAGGTGGCTGACCATATGGCTGAAAGCGAGCAGAGGCGGTGTGGCTGGTCTGCTGAGGTGCCGCACTCCTCCTCTGAGTCTCAACCCTCTACGGTGCAACTGGGCGGCTGGTCTCCTCTACGATCCTGCAGGTGTCCACCATCTCTCTGTAGTCTCTGATCTTCATGTGCTTAACCATCCTCTTGATGTCTTGGTTCAGCCCAGCACAGAATTTCATGCACTTCCAGCTCTCCTTCAGGTTCGCCTGGTAGACCTCTGAAAATTGAATGAGCTCCTCGAACTTGGCGATGTACTCAGGTATGGTCATGGTGCCCTGACGGAGATCAAGGAACTCCATTTCCTTGTCCTGGCGAACAGTCTCCGGGAAGTACTTCTCGTAGAACATGTCCTTAAACATGTCCCACGTGACCGCTACACCCGCCGCGTCAGAAGCGCGACGAGCATCGTTCCACCAAGAACGTGCCTCCATCTGCAGCATGAAGGTGGCCAGTTGTGTCTTCTGCACCTCTGTACACTGGACCACTGTAAAGATGTCCTCGATACCCCTCAGCCAATCCTCAGCTACTGAAGGATCCGTAGTGCCAGGAAAAAGGAGAGGGATTGGCCCTCTTGAAGTCAGCGAAATAGGAACTGCCATTACCCGCAGGTGGTGGCGCTGCGCGCTGTTGAGTCATGTGGTCCACCATGCGGTTCATGGCCCTGGCCATCTCCATGAATGCCTCCGACGAAACCCCGCTTCCTTGCCCATTCTCCTCATGATCGTCAGCATCGTCCCTATTACGCCTGCTGGGTGCCATGTCCCTGTGCACACAAACAATGAACATCGAGTTGATCAGGCTCCATATCAACGCTAAGTATGCACAATTACTCTGACAGTCCAGCAAAACGATCATGCACCTCAACACATAACTAATACACATAAGAGGTTATATGCATGATATAACTACCGTACATGCCATAATAGCATATAAGGTCCATTACCCCAAGCCCTGGAGGATAGACCTGCTCTGATACCAAAATGTAACACCCTACTAGAAAGCCCTTAATGCTTAAGTCATTTTAGGCCATTTCATAAAGGTTACCTCCTGTTATCATGTTTTATCTTTATATTTAAAATATAATACGCGGAAAATAGGTGGGAGTAAATTTTCGAAAATCATTTGCGGTATAGAAAATAAGGGCCTGGCGCATAAATACAACGATAATAATAAGCTATACAAACATCTACGAAAATACTACATCATATAAATAACTCCCATCAAGTAACAAACATGAAATAAATACTAGGTCTCACCCCATAAGCCAAAAACTGTGACCTATGAGATTCCACCATAAATATGAGTAAATAAATAGCTACCGGCTAACAAAGGTCTGGACTCAGAAAACATAATAAATAAATAAACGTAGCGGAAGCATAAAAGTCATAACATCTGATAAGGAAATAAAACATGTCTCTGATATCTAGGGAACTATATCATAAACTAAGTCTGCACGGGCTCCTCGTGTGCTCCGACATCCTGCTCTGTCTGCTCCTCTAAAAGGTGGGAAAAACATAGGGTGAGCACTGGGAAGTGACTCAGTAGAGGAAGCCGCCCCGGGTTTAATTATAAAATAAGTGAAGCAAGAATGAGTTTAATTCGGATATAAGTTGAAAATCAATCTTTCCCCGGAACGTCTTACCTAAGTGCATCTTGTCCATTTTATTAATTCGTATAACATATCATAATTAAAGGTCCATGTGTAGTGTACTATGTGCTTCTATCACAATCAGGGAAAATATAACATAACAGAACATTTATCAGAACTTTCTTTCAGAGCATCTTATCATTAACTTTTACTTTAAATCTGTCAGACATGGCAAAGCCTCCCTCCCATCCTTACTCCTACAATCCGGCCCCTAGGTATGAGCTCATCCTAAAACATACGGGGAAGAGGGGGTACAGTTCACCTTCCTCAAGTGAAGGAGTTGCAGCCGAGGATGCCACCCCTCCCTACAACACTCATCACAAGCTGAAGGCTACAGGGTATTTTAATCTTTCAGAGTTTCAGAGATCTTTCAGAACGTCTTTTAATTATCAGAAATCTTTCAGAGTTAACAAAGATCTTTCAGAGCACCAGAATATCTTTCAGAACATCTTTTAACTTTTACCGAGTGACAGAGTTAATTCATTCAAATCATTTCATCATAATATATATCATATACTCACATAAACAATTTAACGCATCACAAAAGCAATACATATACTCAATATAACATATATATCTCATACAATAATTATATATACATCATAGCAATTAAACATACATATAAACGTACTTTATAGCTCATATAATCATATATAAATCATGCATAAATCATATATAACATTTATACAAGTCGTAGAACGCATTAGGGTACATAAAAGGGTAAAAACATGTCAATTTATACTCTTTAATATCATGGAATAAACATAGCAGATTCACTTACTTACTCTGACATCATGGAGAATAAATAAATACAACTCTTTATCAAATAAACATGATATACAACTACTTATAAATATTGTTTTCAATGTTTCTATACCTTTCATGTCATATGATCTCGTTTATTTTATTATTATTTCATACTTATACTTTATTCTAGTTTTACTTGTACTTTATACTCTACCCTTAAGTATCTTGTAAACTCTTATATTTTATTCATCACCAATCTTGTCTTCTATACTATTATTGTTACTATTACTATTATCATTATATATCATATATTATACATGTTGTTGTTCTTACTGTATTATTCTTTTATTATTATTATTAGGGTTAATATTTTATTATTATCTTCCCAATTAATATTACTATCATTATCATATTATTATTATTATTTGTACCTGTTATCTACCTATTATTAACTAATATACATGCTAATAGGTATAAGTTTATGTAATAATAATATGTAATAAAAATATACATATACAAATAAACTGTCTCTTTTATATTTATATAAATATATATATATATATATATATATATACTCACGCTGCAAAGAAAACCAAACTCAAGAATGCCTGGGGAATGCGCTATACCATACGCATATATATATATATATATATATGCGCTATATCTACGTCGTAACAGTAACAATAATAATAATAATAATAATAAGGCACAAAAATTCCTAATGGGAAAAACGACTATCACATTAATCTCATAAAATCATCATCAATATGCATGAAAATAGAATGCCTAACCCCTACCTCTTGAAGACAATTTCGAAATATGCAAAGAGAAACCCTTTCCCGACGTTGCTCTCGTTGGAAACCTCTCTCTCTAGCCCCACGAACGGTCCGGTGATGCCGGAGACTCTAAATGGAGAAACGGAATCGGTAAAAAGGTCCGGCTTGATGAGAGGATTAAGAATATGAGTTTATTTTCTGGATTGGGTAAGGTTTGATAGGTGTTTCGTGGTTTGGAGTATCAATGGCTTAGGGAGCTCTTGAGAGAAAGATGGCTATGGCGGCTCAGAAGAAGGAGGAGAGTGTTTTTTTCAATTGGAGAGGGTTACTAGTGTTTATATAGGGAGTGACTAGGTCAAGAGTCATTGTGGGGCCCACCGTCACTTAAATTACTAAAACACTCCAAATCCCCCCAAATAATACTATAATGCTCATATAATTTTTCTAATATTTAAATATAAATTAAAATACACACATAGGCACATAAAATAAAATAAAATAAAATAAATAATAATATATAACACTAATATTATCTAACAACATCATGTAACTCATATAAATATTTTATATCATCATTCCTAACCATATGCATCATCTAAATACCAATTAAAACTCATATATGCATCCAACATACTCTCCCACACACAATGAACACTCACATAAATACACATAATTATCATGACATATAATTTACACACGTAATTCACATAGCATAGAATGAACACATATATACACACTTAAATCACGTCACACATAAGGGTTTGACTAGAAGAAACTTATCCACCCAAACCGAATTAAATCCTAACCGAGGTCAATTACCCTTAATCTCACTTAATTAGAACTTAATAAAAGTCGGGGTGTTACATGGTTTCAGTGGGCGGGATGGACACTTTGGCCGACCTGGTGATCCTTGATATGGTGGACTTTGATGTCATCTTGGGCATGGATTGGTTGGCTTCCTGTCATGCCTCAGTGGATTGCTATGTCAAGTTGGTGAAGTTTGTCCTCCCCGATGGTTCAACCTTCGAGTTCCAAGGGGATCATTGTATGACCCTTGCTTCTTTGATCTCGGCTATGAGTGCTATGAAGTTGATGGACCACGGGTGTCAAGGTTTTCTAGCATCAGTGATGAACATGGAGGCTAGTGTTGTAGATGTTGGTCAAGTTCCAGTGGTATGTGAGTACCCAGATGTGTTTCCGGAGGAGTTACCGGGTATGCCACCAGATCGGGAGATAGAGTTCGGGATTGATCTAGCTCCTGATGCTCAATAAGTTTCCATTCCTCCTTACCGTATGGCTCCGAAAGAGTTAAACGAGTTGAAGGATCAGCTGAAGGATCTTTTGGACAAAGGGTTCATCGGACCGAGCACATCACCTTGGGGTGCTCCGGTTCTTTTTGTCAAGAAGAATGATGGATCCATGAGGCTTTGCGTGGACTACAGACAGCTCAACAAGATGACGGTCCGAAACAAGTACCCTCTTCCGAGGATTGATGATTTGTTTGATCAGCTTCAGGGTGCTTGCTGTTTTTCTAAGATTGATCTGAGATCGGGTTACCATCAGTTGAGGATTAAGGAAGGAGATATTCCGAAGACGACTTTCCGTACTAGATATGGGCATTTCGAGTTTCTTGTGATGTCTTTCGGGTTGACCAATGCCCCTGCAGCTTTTATGGATCTCATGAACCGAGTGTTCAAACCATTTTGGATCGATTCGTCATAGTCTTCATTGATGACATCTTGGTGTACTCTAAGAGTGCTGAGGAGCATGAGCATCATCTCAGAGTTGTGCTGCAGACTCTAAGGGACCACAATCTTTATGCCAAGTTCTCTAAGTGCGAGTTTTGGATGGATCAAGTAACCTTTCTGGAGCATATAGTGTCTAAAGATGGTATCATGGTGGATCCGAAGAAGGTAGAAGCAGTTCAGAAGTGGCCTAGACCTACAACAGTGACGGAGATCCGTAGTTTCTTGGGTCTTGCGGGCTACTACCGGAGATTTGTCAAAGATTTCTCCCGGATAGCAGCACCTCTCACCCAGTTAACTCAGAAGAACACACCTTTTCTGTGGTCGGAAGCTTGTGAGTCAAGTTTTCAAAAGCTGAAGGAGGCTCTGACTACCGCTCCCGTTTTGGCCTTGCCTGCCGGTTCAGGAGGCTACTCCGTGTATTGTGATGCTTCCCGGATTGGGCTTGGTTTTGTTTTGATGCAGAATGGGAGGGTGATAGCTTATGCCTCAAGGAAGTTGAAGAATCACGAGCAGAACTACCCCACTCATGATTTGGAGATGGCAGCGGTGGTGTTTGCTCTCAAGATCTGGAGACATTACCTCTACGGAGAGACGTGTGAGATCTACACCGACCACAAGAGCTTGAAGTACATCTTTCAGCAGAAAGACCTCATTCTGAGACAGAGGCGGTGGATGGAGTTGCCGAAGGACTATGATTGTACCATCTTGTATCACCCTGGAAGAGCTAATGTAGTCGCTGATGCTTTAAGCAGGAAGTCTATGGGTAGTCTGGCCCACATTGTTGTTGTGAAGAGACCGTTGGTTGAGGAGATCCATAGGTTGGAGTCGGAGGATATGCACTTCGAGTTAGGGAGATCTGGAGTACTCTTAGCACATGTGCGAGCTCAGTCCTCTTTGGTGGACCAGATTAAATCTGTTCAGCGGGATGATCCAAGGCTTGCTAAGCTAGTGTCAGAGGTCAGTGAAGGGAAGAACGTGGAGCTATCTCTAGACTCAGAGGGTGTTTTACGGTGTGGACAGAGGTTGTGCGTACCCGATGTGGGTAATCTGCGGAGGCTCATTCTAGAGGAAGCTCACAACTCCAAGTATTCCATCCATCCAGGTAGCACGAAGATGTATCAGGATTTGAAACAGTTGTTTTGGTGGGATGGTATGAAGCGGGATGTGGCAGACTTTGTTTCCCGGTGCTTGGTGTGTCAGCAAGTGAAAGCAGAACATCAAAGACCTGTAGGGTTGTTGCAACCGTTGGAGATACCCACGTGGAAGTGGGAGATGATCACCATGGATTTTGTGACGGGATTACCCCGCAGTTTCTGAGGCTTTGACTCCATATGGGTGATTGTGGATCGACTGACCAAGTCGGCCCACTTCATTCCGGTTAAGACGGCTTAAGGAGCGCCTCGCTATGCTCAGTTGTTCTTGGAGGTGATTGTGCGACTCCATGGTATTCCTGTCTCCATCATCTCGGACCGAGGTACTCAGTTCACCTCCCGGTTTTGGCGATCCTTTCAAGAAGCTTTAGGGACTCGTCTTAATTTCAGTACGGCATTTCACCCTTAGACCGATGGGCAGTCAGAGAGGACTATTCAGATTTTGGAGGACATGCTCCGAGCTTGTGTAATGGATTTCGGCGATGGTTGGGATCCGTACCTTCCATTGATGGAATTCTCTTATAATAACAGTTATCAGGCCAGTATTGGGATGACACCATTTGAGGCTCTGTATGGTAGGAGATGTCGCTCCCCCATTGGGTGGTTTGAGAGTGGTGAGGCGGCTCTGTTGGGACCCGACTTGGTTCAAGATGCCATGGAGAAGGTGAAGTTGATCAGGGAAAGGCTGCAAGCGGCCCAGAGTAGGCAGAAGGCCTATGACAACAACCGGAGACGAGATTTGGAGTTCTCGGTTGGTGATCATGTGTTTCTCCGCATTTCTCCGATGAAGGGAGTTATGAGGTTCGGGAAGAAAGGGAAGTTGAGTCCCCGTTATATCGGACCTTTTGAGATCTTGGATCGGATTGGAGCCGTGGCTTATCATCTGGCACTTCCTCCTGAGTATTCTGCTATACACCCTGTCTTTCATGTGTCTATGTTGAGGAAGTACCTATCTGACCCCTCTCATGTGCTTGAGCATCAAGTGTTGCCTCTGGGTGAGAACTTAGCTTTTGAGGAGGAACCCGTGGCGATTGTGGATCGTCAGGTGAGGAAGCTCCGATCCAAGGAAGTTGCTACAGTGAAAGTGGTTTGGCGGAACCACTCAGGTCCGGAAGCTACATGGGAGCCTGAGGAAGCCATGCGGGATAAGTATCTGCACCTCTTTCATGTTTCAGGTAATCTCTTTTCCCTTCTGTGTTTGAATTCGGGGTCCGAATTCTTTAAGGGGGGAAGATTGTAATACCTGGGGTAGTCTGAGTTGTTTTGAGTAAGAGAACACGGTGCACACCAGGGAGATAGGGCCAGGTGGGCCCCAACCCTCCTTTCCTTTCCCTTTTCCCTTCCTTTTCTCTTTTTCTTTCTTCCTTTCTTTCTTTCTTTCTCTTCTCTCTCACGCAGAACTTTCTCCCTCTCTTCTCCATTTCTTTCTTTCTTCATTTCTCATCTTCCTCCTCTCTCAATCTCTCATCCATCTTGAAGATTGAAGTGTGTTTTGCTCATCTAGTATATTGTGGGTAAGTGTAGAGTATTTCTTTTTCTCCATTGATGTCTATTTCTCTCCAATCTCGGTTTTGGGGGTTTAGGGTTTATATTTGGGATTTTTGATTTTGTTGTGAGATTGAGGTTTGTGATGTGTTCTCTAGGGTCTCAACCAACTAGGGAAGCTCCGGGTACCTCATCCTAGCTCCAGGTGGTGTCTTGGAGTTCACTGGAGTAATTTGTGAGTAATGAGTTATTTGTAGTTTATGTATGATTTTGATTGAATATGTGAATTTCTTGTTATGATAGTTGATAGGGACTGAGATTGGTTGATATATGATTGATATTGCATGTTGGTTGTGTTTGATTTGGATGGGTTGTGGTGAAAATGTGGATTTGGAGATGATTTTCGCGAAGTTTTCTGCATAATTTCGTCTCTGACCCAGGCTGTAATCGATTACAGCGATTTGGTAATCGATTATCACGGGTTTGTAACCGATTACAGACTGCCTATTTTCGCAAACATTTTTCTTCAGAACGAAATTTGAAGCTGGTAATCGATTACAGAGGCCTGTAATCGATTACATCAGTATAAAACTCTATTTTTAAGACTTTAACTCAAAATCTTTATACTTTTAAGTTATGTATTCAAATCCATTCGTTCACCATTACCCCAAACTCGATAGTGAAATGTTGTGATGATGATGATGAATTACTTATGCTGTGATAATGAATGATATGTGCCACTAACAACGCTAAATAAGATAAAAATTGAATGAATTAAGAGATTGTAAAACGACCTGAGGAGGGGCATAGCTCGCGGGGTCGTAAATGGGAAACCTGATGAGGGGCATAGCTCGCGGGACATCCATATTGCCTATGAACATGAGTAGGGGCCGCGCTTCAGGTGTTCATAGGTTAAAAGCTACCAAGATAAAGAGACTGTATAAGAACGATGGAATTTGATACATATATGTTATTGGTTTATGTTGTAACTGCATTGTACTATTATATGATTCATACACTGCTTATAACCTGTTTATTCACTAAGCGTATGACTCACCCATTCATACAACTTGTTTTCAGATCAAGGTGCAGATCAAGGGACAAGTTCATCCGTTCCTCCGGGTTCTTAGATTTGGTGAGCCTCATGTGTTAGAGGCATTATGTAGTTTATATCTAGTGTATGCTCTTTATGTTACAGATAGGATTCCTTGGACTAGGGTAGAGGATGAACGTTGTATAAGTCTATGTAAGACTTGTTGTTGTTGTGTGGGTGTGTTAGGCTTTCTCATGGTTAGGTATGATGACATGTATGAAATATATATATTTAGATGTAGGGATTGTTTATGATGGTTTATGGATTAAGCTTAATGTAATGACCAGATTATATGTATGGATCTTATGTATGTGTGTATGTTATTGTAGTTGTGGTTGTTGTTGTTTAGCTGGATTGTCGTGTGGATTACAGGTTAAGGCTGACATGGGACTTAGTGTCCCATGTGCCGGTCACGATCCGAGTTGGGTCGTGACAATAATAATATTATTATATTTAAAAATAATCCTAAAAATATGTAGTTGTTCTAGTTCTCCACCATAAATAAATCTAATGATTACTCATCAGCATAAATATTTAGAGCATTATTAGATTGTTACATATTAATTATATTTGTAACTTATGAGTTTTAATATTCATATTAACTATATTTATAATTGAAATGAAAATTAATCATGTGTCAATCTTTATCTCAAACCTTTCATATTTTTAACATTTCATATCATCTTTATTTTTTTATATTTTAATTTCCTAATACTCCACTCGGTAATACTATATGTACACCACTACAATCAGCCACCACTAAAAAAACCCAATCAAAATAAATAAAAAACTCAATCAAATAACCAAAAAAACTCAATCAAATAATAAAGAAATTAATTTAATAACAACTACAAATTGACAAAAATAATGTATTTTGTCTATTTTTAGTATCAATGTATGTTATTTTAATGATAATTTAATAATAAAAGTGCTATTTTTAGGGGAAAAATAATGTATTTTTGTGCTAATTTTTCATTCTCATCATACTTATAATGAATTTATTTGATTATTTAGTGAATTTTTAATTATCATTAAGTTATTTCTTTGGGTTTTTTTATTTATTCGATTGAGTTTTTTTATTTGTTTAGATGAGTTTTTTTGTGGTGGCTGATTCAAGTGGTGTACATATAGCATTTTTCTACTCCACTACACCACATGTTTATTAGAGCTATTTTTAGATATCCTATTTTTAGAGCTATTTTTAATACATTAAAAGATATATTTATACATAGTTACTAATCTTTTTAGCTCATTCTTAGTGTGTACCAATACCATTATTTTTCTTTGTCAAGATCTGAGTTTATAGAGTCATATTCCAGAAGCAAATATTATCCTTAATATTTATTTACAAGTCCTTGGGGTTCCATTATTTTATTTTAAGCTCTATCTCTTATTAGAGGTCCTTTTAAGCATTCTAGTTCATGAAACAACATTCATTTCTTCCATGCTCTCATGGCCGCAGTTCTCACCATCAAAGGGGGTCCAAAATATGTATTTTATTCATAGCACCATTTGCATGCATGAATGTGTCCATTACAACACCAAAAATCAAGCTTTATGTTCAAATAATGCACCAACATCATCAAAATTTGTTTTACATGGTAGATCTCATTTGAAAAACTCAAGAACACCGAGAATAATTTATTTTTGCTCAAACAAAATATTTTCACCGATTATTTTCATTAAAAAACATTTTTATTCAATAAAAATGAAACTTTTGAAAGAATGACTCACACAAAAATTAAATCCTAGAGATGGTTGGTTGATGTTGGAGCTCTTGCAACTTGTTCCTCTCCTTCCTTGGCCACGAGCTTCTTCAAGGGAATGGGGTTGATTTTTGTGAGTGTGTGGTTGTTTGAGGGGTTGAATATGGTGTTTGGTGGTGTTAGAACTTGTAGATGAAAAATAAGATGATGTAGGGGTGTTGAGGGTGGTGTGGCCGAATGGTGAAGAGCTCTTGGATGGGTGTTGAGAGAAAATTCCTAAGAGAAGAATCTAGAGAAATTTTGACATAGTTTGTGTATCTCCTTGAGGTAGATTGAGTGTGTGAGATTAGTTGTGTGAAGTTAGAATAAATAGAGAGGGAGGAAGGTGGTGGCCGAGGGTTTGGGGGGGGGATATGAATATTAAAAATAATCATATAGTTCATACATGGAAATACGAGGACGCATTCATATTATTATTAAAATCATAAACTCGTAAAAATTACTCTAACAGATAAATTCGGGAATTATTAACTGTACTATGTATTAGAGCTATGATGTTCAGGGGTGTTACAGACAATGCTTATTTAATCTCAAATTTCACTGTTGAAAATGTTAAAGGAAGGTATAAACTAACTTTCAACAAGACGAGTGAAAAATATATTTTGTATGTTCCCATTATAAATCTATTTAAAACTAAGTTTACTCTTCTATCTCGTTTTACTTGAACGACTATTGTGAGTAACCTTTATATTCCTTAAACTGCAAATCTATTTGTAACTACTCTTATTTTTAATTTTTCATTAGTTATTATCATTATTGATGTCATCAAAATTTGTCGATGCAATATTATAATTATTACTATTTATTTGTTTCTTTATTTCTTTCTATTTGTCACATGTATGAGCAGCGTGACTAAAACTATAACGGTTCTTTAACTCCTTGATCTTTTAAATTATTTGATTTTAATTTCAATGTCATCCTTTCTTTATGTGGTCCCACCAAATTATTTCAATGAATTTCTCTATGTAGAACAATTCATATGAAAAGCATAATCGATTTCCAATTAAATCAATCATTTTACCAAATTTGTTATGATTTTTAGAATCATGATACATAAAATTATAATAATAATTTAAATAATTCAAAATTAATAGATAAATAGTAAGGGTACATACACTAGTATATATATACTATAACAAAGTTCGTTTCATAAAGTGTTGCCAAGTGTCATATATATATATATATATATACTTGTATTTGACCCTGTTCAATGCACGAGACATAAAATAAATATATATGAAAAGAGTAATGCTACACGTATATTAAAAGCGACACTAAATTAGTCATCAATATAAAATATTGGATTGAGAAAGTATAAATGTTGGATTATGTTAGTATAAAAATTGTCATTGATTGTCTCAATATAAAAATTTGAATATAATGTTAAGTTGAGTTAGAATATAAGTTAGATTGAGTAATTGTAAATGTTGGATTGTATCATAGTTGAATTGATTGACTGATTTAATGTCAAATTTAGTATACATGAAGTATTTCACTTAAGAAAAATTATTAAATTAAAAAATTGAGTTATTAATATATATATATATATATATATATCAATATAATGAAATTAGAGTATTTGAAATTTTAATTAACATAAATTAAAAAAAAATAAAGTACATGTGAAATTATATTAAAATATATATGGCATGTCCTTTGAAAATTTACAAAGAAAAAAAAAGTATTCGGAACCCGTGGAATACTTAAATTAATTAATAAATATTTATTACAAATATTTATTACTTAAATTTTAAATATTTCTATTTTAAATGAAATTTAGTAAATCTTAAAGAAATATTATAACTTTTAAAAAATATAAATTATTAAATATTTATCCAAAATTTATAAATAATAAGTAAAAATAAAATTCAAATCAAAATCAATCAATCAATTTTATTTATTAATATTAATGCTTTGATCTTAGATTTAAAATTTAAACATTTAAAAATGAATCTAAAAAAATAAAAATATTATACTCTCTAATAAATTTATTTAACCTAATTTTGAGTAATGGTGCTAATAATTTTAATTGTTTATAATTATTGCATTTATTACAAATAATATATTCTTTTAACAAATAATCTAAAAAAAATATATATTTTAATTTTTTAAGTACTCATCAATTTGTTTTGTAGAAAAAAGTTCAAATTATTACATCAAATTCATGAATAGTTTTAAAGTAGATTAGACAAATATGATTACTGAAAGTAGAAAACGAACTATAATAGTAAGAAATTTATGAAACACAATTTTTTAAGCAGAATATTTTTTCTTGATACGATATCCAATTTCATTGAAAACTACAATCTTAAATAAAAGTCTGCTTAAAGATTTTAATATTTGAATTGATATTTGTCTCTAATTACATTAACTTTTTCAAAAAAATAGAAAACTAACATGTGTATATAAAATAATCATTATGAAAAGATTTTCAAATATAAATTATTATATTTATTTAAATATTTGAAATAATATTATAATATAAATACTACAAAATAAAGACTAACAAAACTACAACCTAAAAATTGATTTTATTGAATAAACATAGGAAAAAAATCCAAATTTTAAAAAAAATCGAGAGATAGTGAAAAAAAATTAATTGCAAATCTTGGGAGAGAATGAAACAATCTTCCTTAATAAAATTGAAAAAGATAATCGTAATCTTTTAAATGGGTAGATACTTATCTCATTTTAATTAATAGAATAAATTAAAAAATATTGACGAAAAATGTATGTATAGTTTCCAATATAAACATGTTGCTTAGAAAAATAAAATTGGATTATTTTAAAACAATGTAAAAAAATAAAATTTACTCAAAAAAAATGTTAATTGACATATGTAATAGTTATTAGCAAACAAAAAGTTTTTTTATCTTTAATAATAAACAAACAAAAATGAATACCATAAAAAAGTTGGTTAAATTTTCCTATTTCTTTCAATAAATAAAATATTAAAAAAGTAAAAAGAGTCATTCATGTCATAATGAAAAATATATATTTGATTAAAAAAAGCAGTAAAAATAGTAGAAAAAAAAAGTAAAATATAAAGAGACTTCTTCGTAGCCATGGGTCAAAACCGTTGTCACCACCTACTACAACAGAGAAGAGGAAAAATTAAACCTCTTGAACAAAATAAAAGAATTAGGAAGATTGAATGAGGTGAGAAAAATAAAAAAAGAAGGTTGAATGAGGTTAGAAAAAAAAAAGAGAAAATGAGGTAAAGAAAGAAAAAAGGAAATCATGAAAACCAAAATACAAAAAAAAAAACGTATAAAGAATGATAAAGAAAAAAATGGAAGAGAAAAAAAAAGGATAAACAAAATAGAGAAAATATGAAGCAGGAAGAAGAAGGTAGATGAAAAAATATTAAAAAAATAGATGAAAAAAGAAAGAAATAACATAATAAGAACCATGAAGGAATAAGAAAAAAATATTGTAAGAGGGATGATAAGGTGGAGAGAAAAAATAGATATGAAAGAATGAAGAGTTATGTTATGATAAAATATGTATATATAAGTATGATTTGATAGAGTTATTTTCTTCAAAAAATCTCACCATTAGTTAAAATTAAATTAGAATAAAATTAATATAGAGTTTGAAGAAAATATAATGGTGAGATTTTATTCTAATTTAATTTCAACTAATGGTGAGAATAAAACACCATTAGTTATTTTTTTCAATCATATATATGTGAGAATATATATGATTGAAAGATAATTATATTAATTATTATTATTATTTAAAATATAATAAATGTCACGATCCAACTCGGATCCGTGACCGGCACATGGGACACCAAGTCTCATGTCAGCCTTAACCTGTTTTCCCCACAACAATTCAGCTAAACAACAACAACCACAACTACTTTAACATGCACACATCACATAAAATCCATACATATAATAGGGTTCTTAAAGTAACACCCTTAGATTCGTGATACATATAATGCTGACATAAAATCCTGCTTAACTCAGAAGTCAACATAAATACACAAGTCTTAATTAGACTACAACACATACACATAACTTAGACAATCCTGTTTGTAATCTTATGGAGCATACTACAGAGACAAAAAAGACAATAACATAACGCCTCTAAACACTGAGGCTCACCAAAGCTAAAAGCTTGGAGGAACGGAAGGACTCGCCTCCGGATCTGCACCTGAATCTGAAAATGTTTTGTATGAATGAGTGAGTCATACGCTCAGTGAATAAACATGTTATAAGCAGTGTATAAAACATATAATCGTGCATGCAGTCACAACATAAACCAATAACATATATGTATCGATTCTGTCGTTCTTATATAGTCTCTTTATCTTGGTAGCTTTTAACCTATGAACACCTGGAGCTCGGCCCCGACTCATGTTCATAGGAAGTATGGATGTCCCGCGAGCTATGTCCCTCATCAGACACCATACTGAGAAACCCCGCGAGCTATGCCCCTCATTAGGTTTCCCATTTACGACCCCGCGAGCTATGCCCCTCCTCAGGTCGTTTTACCATCTCTTAATTCCTTCAATTTTTATCTTATTTAGCGTTGTTAGTGTCACATATCATTCATAATCACAGCATAAGTAATTCATCATCATCTTCACAACATTTACATAACACTCATGCATCATCGTTTCATCATCACATCATCAGCATCATATCATACATACAACGACATCATAAACATCCAAGTAATAAGTTTGGGGTAGTGGTGAACGAATGGATTTGAGTAACTAACTTTAAAATATGAAAATTTTGAGTTAAAGTCTTGAAAATAGAGTTTTTGTACTGATGTAATCGATTACAGGCCTCTGTAATCGATTACCAGCTTCAAATTTCGTTCTGAAGAAAATTTTTGCGAAAATAGGCAGTCTGTAATCGATTACAAACCCGTGGTAATCGATTACAGTAATCGATTACAGAGTCATGGTAATCGATTGGTAATCTATTACCAAATTGCTGTAATCGATTACAGCCTGGGTCAGAGACGAAATTCGGCAGAAAACTTCGCGAAAATCATCTCCAAATCCACATTTTCACCACAACCCATCCAAATCAAACACAACCAACATGCAATATCAATCATATATCAATCAATCTCAGTCCCTATCAACTATCATAACAAGAAATTCACAGATTTAATCAAAATCATACATAAACCACAAATAACCCATTACTCACAAATTACTCCAATGAGCTCCAAGACACCACCCGGAGCTAGGATGAGCTACCCGGAGCTTCCCTAGTTGGTTGACACCCTAGAGAACACATCAAAATCCTTAGATCCATACCAAAACCAAAAACCCCAAATATAAACCCTAAAACCCCAAATCTGAAAATTGAAGAGAATAAACATTAATGGAGAAAAAGAAATACTCTACACTTACCCACAATATACTAGATGAGCAATGCTAACTTGAATCTTGAAGTTTAATGAAGTTTGGGTGAGGGATTTGAGAGAGGGAGATGAAATGAGAAGAAAATGGAGAAGAAAATGGAGAAGAGGGAAAGAGAGAAAGAGAGATGCGGGAATGGAGGAAAAGAAATGGGAAAAGGAAAGAAAAAGGGGTGGGGAGGTGGGCCCACGTGGCTCTATCTCCCCTGTGCACCGTGATCTCTTACTCAAACTAACACAGAATACCCGAGGTATTACAATCTTCCCCCCTTAAAGAATTCGGACCCCGAATTCAAACACGCAAGGGAAAGGAAGGATGACATGAGTCATAAAAGAGGTGAGGATATCTTGCCCTTATGGCATTCCTCTGATTCCCAAGTAGCCTTGTAACCTGGGTGGTCC
This sequence comes from Aeschynomene evenia, assembly GCA_013621005.1. Lineage (NCBI taxonomy): Eukaryota > Viridiplantae > Streptophyta > Magnoliopsida > Fabales > Fabaceae > Aeschynomene > Aeschynomene evenia. The sequence goes on from CM024268.1 coordinate 20,682,164, forward strand.
CATCAAATCACCCTCACTCTAACAACTACCTGCAGAACGGAGCTTCCGTACTTTGCCAATCACCAACCAACATCGGTTCCTACTCATATGCTCGTACTGAACCAAGGATAACACTTAACGCTTTAGAATACAAGATTGGTCGGATACATACTCCCTCAATATCGAGAAGAGGCATATCGGATAGGTTGAAAATACCTAGGTGAGTGTGCCAATACACAGCACTAGCTCACTCCAGCATCTCAAAGACCCATACATGGAGGACTAAACTTTCATCACTTACCGAATTTCTTCACATCCATCACTTACACAACTCAGAGGGGCACACGACCCTCAGAATGGAACCTCAAGGTTTATCTCCTGTTGTTATCATCTACCTTCGACCTTCACTAAGTCGAAACCCAAAATCGCTACTTCGTCACTCTTGAATCATTCCACACATGTTCCACCTTTCTTCCTCTCTTATCGAACCTCAAGAAGAGGTCATGTCAACACTTGACCTAATAACTGGTATTACAAGAAGGTCCAACCAAGGACACACATGGTCCCAAACTTCTCCCACAATCACGTTCACAATTCCGGGGCATGCCTTATAGAATATGAACTGCCTTCACAGCCTAAAGTGAAAGACATTGTTAAGATCGAGACAATTTCCACAAATCTCCCGAACTTGCTCCAACAACACCAGATGAACTGAATCTCTCGGCCTGAAACAATAGAGAAGGGAGTTCCATTTAGCTGTACAATAACATTACCGGAGAGTTGAACATAACTGAGTGCCACATAAGTCATCTTTTCCAAACGACATGAGCCGACTAGCTCATCCCGCCCACTGTAAACCATATAGAGTCAAACGCCGCAAAATCTACAAGGTAAGGTTGTCACCAAATCCATGTCGATCATTACCAACTTTAACCCGCTGATATGCCATGCCAATCAACGAGAAGCACAAGCTATCACAGTTCTTTTCATGCCTTCCCACTAAATATCTCATTCCGGTCTCAGTACCTCTTAGCATTTCCTGGGTGATCCGAACATATAACATTGTTGGTGTCCTTTACAGTCACCCTTCTCAATTCACATACATTTATACACCAAAACTCCTACTTCATCTTAACGTCCCTTTTTCGATTCCAATGAAAATTCCAAGTTCTTACATCATCATCCTTAGCCTTAAGCTCTGGCACCCTTGGATCTTCTCTCTGTGACATACTGATCTGTATCAAGACCACTAAGTTTCATCGTGTGTTAGAATTACACCTTGTCTTCCTGACTTAAAATGCAACCCCTTTCATATTCATCTGACATACTTCATCCACTGGGGTTTGACCGTAGAAACAATAAAATATAATCAACACCTGGACTTCGGTCTCTTACATCAACAACCTTATTAGCTTCCTCCTAGCTGATGAATCACATTGCACATAATCCTCAAACATCGTGTCCACCTACGTGTCCTCAAATCTCAAGAGAAAACTTCATTACAATCACCTTCCATTCGTGGGTGAAATGTCCCTACTCACATTGTTTTAACTTTCTCAAACATAGGCAACACCTTTCCATGATCCCCAAGAGAACCTTCAAATGTTGTACTCGAACCATCGTTACACTGGGGCCCTCCTGGTTCCTTCTTTATAAGAATAGAAGCAGTGCTCACGCACTCCTTATGCTCTTTGGAAACTCTGCTTGTGACTTCTGACCACTGAGAGCGAACACCATCTTCGATTGACTGTGTCGACGGCACCATTGTTGCCAAGAAATCCTGAACAGAAGTGTCAACAACGACTGACTAAGTCCAAGAAACTCCTGGTTAACATCGTGGCCTTGGCCACATCTAGATTGCTCCCTTTTTTTTTGGGGGGGGGGGGGTCCACCCTGAACAGCCATGTATAGCACTCAGAGACGAGATCAACAAGCAGGAATCACACACCAATCTTATTGATATACCAAGCTTCCGCCATAGGGAAAACAGATCATCCCTGCCTGAGGTAGAAATTACTGATGCATGACAGAAGGTAACAAGTCCATACCCAAGGACAACATCGACATCCACCACATTAGGTCCAATTATGGTTTCCTCTCGCTTCACCTCTGTCAGACTTGTCCGGAAGGTTAGCTGAAGATACAACTATTAAAGGTGGTGTCAGAAGGGTAGGGTAAGTCGAGTCAGGTTAATGTCGGGGGCCTCTCACCAAGCGAGGACATTACCACACAAGGTGTCCCAACTGCTTAAATCCAAAACATATGTTCAGACTCTGACGACATAACCCTGAATGAGACCTCTTGCACAAGTTCCAAAGAGGGTGATGAGGTCTAAGCGACCCTAACCATCGCATGATGGGGGAAAAATATTGCTGAATCAAGACTCCAACCCGACCTGACTCTAGTTGTGGTCCTCACTGACCCGTATCTTCCTCTAGAAGTAAGGTAGTAGTTCTAATAGCCGTAAAGATCACTCGAAACATCCTTACTAACTACTATGCTTTGTCTTATTCTTCTCCTTCAAATTTTTATTAGCTCTTTACTCCTCTTGTGTGTTATCGATACTAGGGCCAACGCCCATGACCTTGGGTAAAAGCATTCTCCTTATCCAAAAATACAGATCTAAGCACATCGGGTTCCTTAGCCCATTCGTAATCCACTTGACTTCCTTCCTTCTCATGTTACTTCATGAATCGCATAGCCGCATAACCCAACTGAACTCTATAGCACACTCAAATACCAACATAATTAGGACCTGCTTGAGCTTAAAACTAATATGCTAACAACCCTTCTTAAATAACTGAGACTATCCTTCCTGTGAAGACTTTGCCGAACTCCTCCCACATTGGCGGTAGCATCCCGTCACTTGCCTCTTTTCACCAACACCTCGTACCAAGGAACATCATTTCCTTATGTGGTGTAGGTCGTTATGCCCACGTTCATCATCTATGACATCGAAGGGCCTATAGAACTCGGGTAGCCCTGTGTAAAACTCCTGAGGGTCTTCGCCCATGGGGTCTCTTGAGAACTTCGACGGGTCAACCTTAGGTAGAATTCCAACTTACTCCGTTCCCGTCATCAGGTTGTGGTTCACGTCCTTGTGGTGCCCTCTTCATGTAGGGCCTCATCTCGTCGCTCACTTGATTCTGACTATTCAAGATCTATATCACTGCGCTAAGCACTCGATGAATCTCACTTATCGTTTCAGCATGGATGGTCTACATTCCATCCTTATGAAAAGGGTAAGGGTTCCCTAACAAGGGGATATCCCCTACCAAGCATGTCCTTAAGGTAACGTCCTCTCACTTATCCGGGTGGCATATCACTCAGAAAACAAAAGCATGGGAAACACTGCACCAGGTGTGCATATCCCTGGGTAGTAGGGATTCAACGACGAGAAAACCTATACTGACAAGATCCTACGATGACATCCTAAAATTGTCTTCCTTAGAGTCATAATTTTGTGAAAATGGGCCGGCAACCATTTACACTATTGTCACCCTACTGAAGAACATTTGCTCCATAAGTTACAAAACTCAAACCTAGGCTCTGATACCAACTTTGTCACGACCCAACTCGGATCCGTGACCGGCACATGGGACACCAAGTCCCATGTCAGCCTTAACCTGTTTTCCCCACAACAATTCAGCTAAACAACAACAACCACAACTACTTTAACATGCACACATCACATAAAATCCATACATATAATAGGGTTCTTAAAGTAACACCCTTAGATTCGTGATACATATAATGCTGACATAAAATCTTGCTTAACTCAGAAGTCAACATAAATACACAAGTCTTAATTAGACTACAACACATACACATAACTTAGACAATCCTGTTTGTAATCTTATGGAGCATACTACAGAGACAAAAAAGACAATAACATAACGCCTCTAAACACTGAGGCTCACCAAAGCTAAAAGCTTGGAGGAACGGAAGGACTCGCCTCCGGATCTGCACCTGAATTTGAAAATGTTTTGTATGAATGGGTGAGTCATACGCTCAGTGAATAAACAGGTTATAAGCAGTGTATAACACATATAACCGTGCATGCAGTCACAACATAAACCAATAACATATATGTATCGATTCCGTCGTTCTTATACAGTCACTTTATCTTGGTAGCTTTTAACCTATGAACACCTGGAGCTCGGCCCCGACTCATATTCATAGGAAGTATGGATGTCCCGCGAGCTATGCCCCTCATCAGACACCATACTGAGAAACCCCGCGAGCTATGCCCCTCATCAGGTTTCCCATTTACGACCCCGCGAGCTATGCCCCTCCTTAGGTCATTTTACCATCTCTTAATTCCTTCAATTTTTATCTTATTTAGCGCTGTTAGTGTCACATATCATTCATAATCAGAGCATAAGTAATTCATCATCATCTTCACAACATTTACATAGCACTCATGCATCATCGTTTCATCATCATATCATCATCATGATATCATACATACAACGACATCATAAACATCCAAGTAATATGTTTGGGGTAGTGGTGAACGAATGGATTTGAGTAACTAACTTTAAAATATGAAAATTTTGAGTTAAAGTCTTGAAAATAGAGTTTTTGTACTGATGTAATCGATTACAGGCCTCTGTAATCGATTACCAGCTTCAAATTTCGTTCTGAAGAAAATTTTTGCGAAAATAGGCAGTCTGTATTCGATTACAAACCCGTGGTAATCGATTACAGAGTCATGGTAATCGATTACAGTAATCGATTACCAAATCGCTGTAATCGATTACAGCCTGGGTCAGAGACGAAATTCTGCAGAAAACTTCGCGAAAATCATCTCCAAATCCACATTTTCACCACAACCCATCCAAATCAAACACAACCAACATGCAATATCAATCATATATCAATCAATCTCAGTCCCTATCAACTATCATAACAAGAAATTCACAGATTTAATCAAAATCATACATAAACCACAAATAACCCATTACTCACAAATTACTCCAATGAGCTCCAAGACACCACCCGGAGCTAGGATGAGCTACCCGGAGCTTCCCTAGTTGGTTGACACCCTAGAGAACACATCAAAATCCTCAGATCCATACCAAAACCAAAAACCCCAAATATAAACCCTAAAACCCCAAATCCAAAAATTGAAGAGAATAAACATTAATGGAGAAAAAGAAATACTCTACACTTACCCACAATATACTAGATGAGCAATGCTAACTTGAATCTTGAAGTAAAATGAAGTTTGGGTGAGGGATTTGAGAGAGGGAGATGAAATGAGAAGAAAATGGAGAAGAGGGAAAGAGAGAAAGAGAGATGCGGGAATGGAGGAAAAAAAAGGGGAAAAGGAAAGAAAAAGGGGTGGGGAGGTGGGCCCACTTGGCTCTATCTCCCCGGTGCACCGTGATCTCTTACTCAAACTAACTCAGAATACCCGAGGTATTACAATAAAAAAGCAATATTATAGATTTTATATAAGTAATTGAAATTTTAGATGAAAAATATAGAGAAAGAAAGAATTGACACCTAAGCATTCATTATTGATTGATGATTGATATTGATTTGTGTTGATCGAAATTTTTTTTTATTTTAACAAATCATTATTATATTCAGCTATAATATCTCCTAGAAATAATTATCATAATATAATTGATCATGCCTATAATATCTCATATAAATCATTATCATAATATAATTGATCATGCATATAATATCTCCAATCAGTAATTACTATAATAATTGTTACATTTAATGAAAGAATATATTAAATCAAGAAAACGAACTAAGTGAATTTAAAAAAAAATAAAAAATAAAAAAATCTGAGAAAATGACACGTGGCAGAAAATTTAATGCAGAAGGTTCGTAAATATTATATGTATAGATATATATACTATAACAAAGTTCGTTTCATAAATTGTTACCAAGTGTCACAACCTTATATCATAGTTCGTTTCATAAAGTGTTACCAAGTGTCATAACCTTAGTGACTTGGCATTAAATGAGTATAAAATCAAGAAATTAATTATATAGATATATTGGTTTGCTATTAATGTATTTTTGTGTATAACATTTTCAATTATGCATCATATTATAAGTATCATTTTTTTTCAAAAATTATACTTTAAATTCAAAATCATACCATTCATTATTTAATAAAAATTAGAGTAAATACCCCATTTGGTCCCTCAAGATTAACGCGAGGGACAAAATAGTCCCTCAAGATACGCAAATGACAATGTGGTCCTTCAAGATTTATCGTGATGGACAAAATAGTCCCTCAAGATATGAAAGTGACAACATGATCCTTCAAGATTGAAAATTTAGGACAATGTGGTCCCTCAAAATTGTAAATTTAGGACAAGTTAAAGGACTATGTTGTCTTAAAATTTCAATCTTGAAGAACCATGTTGTCACTTTCATATCTTGAGGGACTATTTTTTCTATCACGACAAATCTTGAGAGACCACATTGTCATTTTCTTATCTTGAAGGACTATTTTGTCCTTCATATTAATCTTGAAGGACCAAATTGGGTATTTACTCTAAAAATTAATACCAACAACTAATTTACATGGATAAAAATGAGAAATAGATGATAATTGAGACATTTGTGGAATGAAATCAATGATATTATTCAATTAATTAATTTGCACCACTAAATAAGAATAATCCTAAATCAAATCTATACATATGATAATTGCAATCACTAATTAATTTGCACCACTAATTTTGCATTTTTTTTTCATTTGATTGGAAAGATATTTTACTAATAATTGTGATTTTTTTATTATAAACATTCTTGCTCCTTGCTCATTATCCATACTCATCCATGCATTCTTTCAAAATGCATTTTCATCTTTTTGATTTTGTTTTTCATTTACATGCCAAAGAGAGCATTTGTATATGCTAATAAGTTTAAATTTTCTAACTTTCATCTTTAAAGCTCTTTTTTTCTTTAGTAATGTATATTTAGTTTTTCCTATGTTTGTTTGATTTTTATAATTTGTGCAATATTTTCTTCATTTATATGTTTATTTGTTGAACAAATGTAATACCTTGGATTATCGGAGTTATGTATGAGTAAGAGATCATGGTATACCCGGGAAGTTCGAACCACGTGGGCCCCACCTCCCCACCATTTTTCCTTCCTTTTCTTCTTTTCCTCCCCCTCATTTCCGTAACTCTCTCCCTCTCATTTCCTCTCTTCTTCTTCTTCCTCATCTCATCTCTTCTTTCTCTAATCTCTCACCCAAATCCCATCAATCATCAAAATAAATTTATCATTTCTCATCTAGTATATTGTGGGTAAGTGTAGAGTATTTCTTTCTCTCTATTGGTCTCTCTCTATTTTGGATTTGGGGGTTAGGGTTTGATTTGGGAAGTTTGGGATTTTATGATTTTATTGTGAATCTAAGTGGTGTGATTATACTCTAGGGTCTCATTCAACTAGAGAAGCTCTGGGCAACTCATCCTAGCTATGGATTGAGCCATGGACTCCATTGGAGTATTTTGTGAGTAATGGGTTATTTATGGTTTATGTTTTATTTTGATTGATATTGTGAATTTCTTGCTGTGATAGTTGATAGGGATTGAGATTGGTTGATATTGTATATTGGTTGTGTTTGATTTGGGTGGGTTGTGGTGAAAATGTGGATTTGGAGATGATTGTCGAACAATTTTCTGCAGAATTTCGTCTCTGACCCAGGTTGTAATCGATTACCACGAATTGGTAATCAATTACAGGTGGCCAATTTTTGCGAAAAGTCATCTTCCAGAACAAATTTTTCTGCTGTAATCGATTACAGTGAGTCTGTAATCGATTACACAGTGCAAAAACCTCATTTTTATGATTCTAATTCATTTCTTTCATGTGTTTAAGTTATACCTCCATTTCCCCTCGTTCACCACTACCCGAAAACTTGACACTTGAGTGTTTATGATGATAATTTGGTATTGGATGAGATTGGATGTGTGGGAATCTAGAAATTTCTTTGTTTTATGTAATAATATGATCAAGATATGACGATAATATGATTTTGACATGATGATGATTTGATGTCGTTGTATTAATGATATGATGATGATGAAACGACGATGCGTTAATGGTATGAAAAAGGTGTGATGATGATACAATGATGATTTGATGTTGTTGTGTTATGATACGACGATGATAGTAGTATGAACGGAAATGCGTTTATGTGAGATAGGTATTATGTGGAGAGGATAAAATTTGAAAGTCAATAAAGATTGGAGACACGACCTGAGGAGGGGCAGGGCTCCCGGGGTCTAAGATTAAGAACCTGAGGAGGGGCGGGGCTCCCGGGGTTCCTTAAAGTATAAGTCTGAGGAGGGGCTGGGCTCCCGGGACATAAATAAGGATCTGAGGAGGGGCGGGGCTCCCGGGATCCATAAGTAAAACACTTTTAATCAAAAGAGAGCGTGAGACGAGTTTGACGCAAGAGTTATGAGAATATTATGATTGTGAATTGTGGATACTTGTAGGTAATTGTTGTTTGCTGAAGCATAAACTATTTTTAATATATTATTCACTGAGCGTATGACTCACCCATTCGTACATAACATTTTCAAACACAGGTGCAAAGCAAGGGATGGACTTGACTGTACCTCCGAGCTCTTAGTTATGGTGAGCCTCATGGTCTAGAGGCATTTTGCAATAGTTGGAAGTTTAGGTCTTGTGCTCCATAAGGTTACAAATAGGATTCTTGGGTTGTATGTATTCTAGTTGTATGATGTGTATAAGAATAACATGATATACACCTTTTGGTATATATATTTATATTTATGCATGAGATGCGTGTCGTGGACGTTGTATATTATGGTTTTGTCGATATAAGAGCAGGGTAAGGCTGACATGGGACTCGGTGTCGCATGTGCCGGTCACGTATCCAGTTTGGGTTGTGACAAAGTTGGTATCAGAGCCTAGGTTTGAGTTTTGTTACTTATGGAGCAATTGTTCTTCAGTAGGGTGACAATAGTGTAAATGGTTGCCGGCCCATTTTCACAAAATTGTGACTCTAAGGAAGACAATTTTAGGATGTCATCGTAGGATCTTGTCAATATAGGTATTCTCGTCGTTGAATCCCTACTACCTAGGGATATGCACACCTGGTGCAGTGTTTCCGATGCTTTTGTTTTCTAAATGATATGCCACCCGGATAAGTGAGAGGATGTTACCTTAAGGATATGCTTGGTAGGGGGTATCCCCTTGTTAGGGAACCCTTACCCTTTTCATAAGGATGGAATGTAGACCATCCATGTTGAAGCGATAAGAGAGATTCATCGAGTGCTCAACACCGTGATATAGATTTTGAATAGTCGGAATCAAGAAAGCGACGAGACGAGGCCCTACATGAAGAGGGCACCACAAGGACGTGAGCCACAACCTGATGACGGGAATGGAGTAAGTCTGGAATTCTGCCTAAGGTTGACCCGCTGAGGTTCTCAAGAGACCCCATGGGCGAAGACCCCTAGGAGTTTTACACAGGGCTACCCGAGTTCTATAGGCCCTTCGATGTCATGACGATGTTGGACGTGGACATAACAACTCACTCTGTATAAGGAAATGTTGTTCCTTAGCACGAGGTGTTGGTAGAAAGAGGCAAGTGACGGGATGCTACCGCCGGTGTGGGAGGAGTTTGTCTAAGTCCTCAGAGGAAGGATAGTCTCGGATATGCAAGAAGGGTCGTTAGCATATTAGTTCTAAGCTCAAGCAGGTCCTGTTTATGTCGGTATTTGAGTGCGCTATAGAGTTCAGTTGGGTTACGCGGTTATGCGATTCATGAAGTCACATGAGAAGGAAGGAAGTCAAGTGGATTACGAAGGGGCTAAGGGACCCGATATGCTTCGATCGGTATTTTGGATAAGGAGAACGCTTTTACCCAAGGTCACGGGCATTGGCCCTAGTATCAGTATCACACAAGAGGAGTAAAGAACTAATAAAAGTTTGAAAGGAAAGCATAAGACAAAGGACAGCAGTTAGTAGGGATGTCCCGAGTGATCTTTTCGGTTATTAGAACCGCTACCTTACTTCTACAGGAAGATTCGGGTACGTGAGGACCACAACTAGAGTCAGGTCGGGTTGGATTCTTGATTCAGCAATATGTTTCCCCTATCATGCGACGGTTAGGGTCGTTTAGACCTCATCGCCCTCTTTGGAACTTGTGCAAGAGGTTTTATTTAGGGTTATGTCGTCAGAGACTGAGCATATGTTTTGGATTTAAGCAGTTGGGACACCTTGTGTGGTAATGTCTCGCTTAGTGGGAGTCTCCGGCACATACCTGACTCGATCTATCCTTCGGATACCATCCCCAGTAGTCGTGTCGTCGGACAACCTTTCGGACAGGTCCGATAGAGGGAAAGCAAGAGGAAGTTATAACTGGAACCAAGGAGGTGGATTTTGATGTTGCCGTGGTATGTGTCTTAGTTGCCTTATGTCAGGCATCAGTGGTTTAACGTTCCAGGCAAGTAGGATTTGTTTCCCTATGGCGTGGGCCTTGTGTCTCAGGAAGAGTAGTGTGTGATTCAGGCCTCTTTGATCTTGTCTCTGCGTGCTATGCGATCATTGGATGGAGCAGCTTCCCTTGGACAGGACGGGTTAAGATAAACCCCAAGAAGGAGAGAGCAATCCGGAAGTAGCCAAAGACCACATCTTTAACCAGGAGTTTCTTGGATTTAGTAGGTCGTTATTGACGCATTCGTCATAGGTTTCTCAGGGGATAGTGGTACCTTTAACACAGTTGGTCAGAGATAATGTCCCCTCTCAGTGGTCAAAGGTCCGTGATGGGAGATTCTAAAAGCTTAAGGGGTGACTGATCACTACCTCTGTTCGCGCATACTCGGGATCAGAAGGGTTTCAGTGTAGACGATGGCTTTAATGCGGAACATAAAAGTGTTATTAGGCGTCATGGACGATGCTCGTAGTGGAGTTGCTCTTGATGATTTGAGAACACGTAGGTGGACACGATGTTTGATGATTATGTGCATTGTTATTCGTTGTCTGGGAGAAAGCTGACAAGGTTGTCGATATTATGGGACATAAGTTCATGTGTTGTTTTTCTTCTATTGTTCTACGGTCCAACCCCAGTTGATGAAGTATGTAAGATTAATATGAAGGGATGGCATTTTGAGCCAGGAAGACGAGGCGTGATTCTAACACACGATGGGGCTTAGTGTTCCTGATTCAGTTCAGGATATTGCATAGAGAAGATCCAAGGGTGAAGGAGCTTAAGGCTAATGATGATGATGTAAGAACTTGGAATTTTTCACTGGAATCGAAAAAGGGACGTTAAGATGAAGTAGGAGTTTTGGTGTACCAACGTATGTGACTTGAGAAGGTTGACTAAAAAGGACACCCACAATGTTATATGTTCGGATCACCCAAGAAATGCTAAGAGGTATTGAGACCGAAATGAGTTAATTAGTGGGAAGGCATGAAGAGAACGGTGATAGCTTGTGTTTCTCATTGATTGGCATATCAGCGGGTTAAAATTGGTAATGATTGACATGGATTTGGTGACAACCTTACCTTGCAAATTTTGCGACGTTTGACTCTATATGGTTTACGGTGGGCGGGATGAGCTAGTTGGCTCATGGCATTTGGAAAAGATGACTTATGTGGTACTCAGTTATGTTCAACTCTTCGGTAATGTTGTTGTACAGCTACATGGAACTCCCTTCTCCATTGTTTCAGTCTGAGAGATTCAGTTCACCTGGTATTATTAAAGTAAGTCGGGAGGCGTGAGCGAACCCCCTCGATCTTTGTGATGTTTATCACCTCAGGAGGTAAGGGCTTTCCAAATTCTGGAAGGCAGGCTCCAGAATGTTGGACGTGCTTTTGTAGAAGGTGAGGATCACGTCTATCCTTGTGTTGGTCTTATGATATCAGTAGGTAGGCCAAGTGTTGACATGACTCCTTCTTGAGGCTTGGTGAGAGGAAAAGGGATTGTGGAATCTGTGCGGTATAGTTTGAGAGTGGCGGAGTAGGGGTTTTAAATGTAGACTTAGTGAAAGTCGAAGGTAGATGATAACAACAAGAGATGAACCTTGAGGTTCCATTCTGAGGGTCGTGTGTCCCTCTGAGTCGTGAAAGTTATGGATGTGAAGAGATTTGGTAAGTGATGGAAGTTTAGTCCTCCATGTATGGGTCTTTGAGATTCTGGGGTGAGCTAGTGCTGTGCATTGGCATCCTCACCTAGGTATTTTCAACCAATCTGATATGCCTCTTGTCGATGTTGAGGAAGTATGTATCCGCCCAATCTTGTATTCTAAAGCGTTAAGTGTACCCTTGGTTAAGTACGAGCATATGAGTAGGAACCGATGTTGGTTGGTGATTGGCAAAGCACGGAAGCTCCGTTCTGCAGGTAGTTGTTAGAGTGGGGGTGGTTTGATGGGACCACTCAGGTTACGAGGCTACATGGGAATCAGAGGAAGCCATGAGGGCTAGATATCCTCACCTCTTTTATGACTCAGGTCATCCTTCCTTTCCCTTGTGTGTTTGAATTCGGGGACCGAATTCTTTAAGGGGGCAAGATTGTAATACATTGGATTATCGGAGTTATGTATGAGTAAGAGATCACGGTACACTCGGGGAGTTAGAACCACGTGGGCCCCACCTCCCCACCCTTTTTCCTTCCTTTTCTTCTTTTCCTCCCCCTCATTCCCGTAACTCTCTCCCTCTCATTTCCTCTCTTCTTCTTCTTCCTCATCTCATATCTTATTTCTCTAATCTCTCACCCAAATCCCATCAATCATCAAAATAAATTTATCATTTCTCATCTAGTATATTGTGGGTAAGTGTAGAGTATTTCTTTCTCTCTATTGGTCTCTCTCTATTTTGGATTTGGGGGTTAGGGTTTGATTTGGGAAGTTTGGGATTTTATGATTTTGTTGTGAATCTAAGTGGTGTGATGTATTCTCTAGGGTCTCATTCAACTAGAGAAGCTCTAGGCAACTCATCCTAGTTATGGATTGAGCCATGGACTCCATTGGAGTATTTTGTGAGTAATGGGTTATTTATGGTTTATGTTTGATTTTGATTGATATTGTGAATTTCTTGCTGTGATAGTTGATAGGAATTGAGATTGGTTGATATATGGTTGATATTGTATATTGGTTGTGTTTGATTTGGGTGGGTTGTGGTGAAAATGTGGATTTGGAGATGATTTTCGAACAATTTTCTGCAGAATTTCGTCTCTGACCCAGGTTGTAATCGATTACAATGACTTGGTAATCGATTACTGTAATCGATTGCCAAGACTATGTAATCGGTTACCACGAATTGGTAATCGATTACAAGTGGCCAATTTTTGCGAAAAGTCATCTTCCAGAACAAATTTTTCTGCTGTAATCGATTACAGTGAGTCTGTAATCGATTACACAGTGTAAAAACCTCATTTTTATGATTCTAATTCATTTCTTTCATGTGTTTAAGTTATACCTCCATTTCCCCTCGTTCACCACTACCCGAAAACTTGACAATTGAGTGTTTATGATGATAATTTGGTATTGGATGAGATTGGATGTGTGGGAATCTAGAAATTTCTTTGTTTTATGTAATAATATGATCAAGATATGACGATAATATGATTTTGACATGATGATGATTTGATGTCATTGTATTAATGATATGATGATGATGAAACGATGATGTGTTAATGGTATGAAAAGGGTGTGATGATGATACAATGATGATTTGATGTTGTTGTGTTATGATACGATGATGATAGTAGTATGAATGGAAATGCGTTTATGTGAGATAGGTATTATGTGGAGAGGATAAAATTCGAAAGTCAATAAAGATTGGTGACACAACCTGAGGAGGGGCAGGGCTCCCGGGGTCTAAGATTAAGAACCTGAGGAGGGGCGGGGCTCTCGGGACAGAAATAAGGATATGAGGAGGGGCAGGGCTCCCGGGATCCATAAGTAAAACACTTTTAATCAAAAGAGAGCGTGAGACGAGTTCGACACAAGAGTTATGAGAATATTATGATTGTGAATTGTGGATACTTGTAGGTAATTGTTGTTTGCTGAAGCATAAACTATTTTTAATCTATTATTCACTGAGCGTATGACTCACCCATTTATACATAACATTTTCAGACACAGGTGCAAAGCAAGGGATGAACTCGACTGTACCTCCGAGCTCTTAGTTATGGTGAGCCTCATGGTCTAGAGGTATTTTGTAATAGTGGGAAGTTTAGGTCTTGTGCTCCATAAGGTTACAAATAGGATTCTTGGGTTGTATGTATTCTAGTTGTATGATGTGTATAAGAATAACATGATATACACCTTTTGGTATATATATTTATATTTATGCATGAGATGCGTGTCGTGGACGTTGTATATTATGGTTTTGTCGATATAAGAGCAGGGTAAGGCTGACATGGTACTCGGTGTCCCATGTGCCGGTCACGTATCCAGTTTGGGTCGTGACAACAAAAGACTCTATTTTGTTTTTTGAGTAAAGGACAAATAGGTCCCTATCGATTTTTGTCATGGACACATAGGTCCCTAACCAAAATAAATAGTAAAATTGTCCCTAACCAATACAAATGTTAGACTCATAGGTCCCTGTGTTACGTCATCAGGGTCTGTTAAGTGTTCAAACGGTGAAAGTAACCTAGGGACCTATGAGTTTAACTTTTGTATTGGTCAGGGGCAATTTTACTATTTATTTTGGTTAGGGACTTATGTGTCCACGACAAAAATCGATAGGGACCTATATATTCTTTACTCTTATTTTTTTATTAAATCTTGATATGCATTTAAAGAAAGAGTGATCTTTTTCTCTATCATTTTCAAGTAATTCTTCTATGAGAATATTTTTTCTTTTATGCACTTTCACATATGTTTTTTTTCCTATTTTTTCTGCATTTTATTATTTGGTTTTGTTATATACAAAATTTTAATGATTTGTGTATTCATTCAATTTTTTTATTTATTTTACTATGAATGTTCAATCCTTTTATAATAAAATATACATTTTAATAAATAATTTAATAAATATTTTATTGAATTTTAGATTATATTGTAAAAACTTTGAAAATTTTATCGATAGTGATTATATTTTATTAAATACAAAATCTTTCTGTTAGCTCCAAGAACCCTACATTGTCATAAGATGTTTTGAATGACAAAAATCTTTTAAGTGTTGGATAAGAATTTTGCTTGTGAATACTAATGGTTTCATCAAGTGTTTCAGGAGGTTAACCTATAAGGTATTAAAAATATTAAGAAAACACTTGAAGCAAAAGAGCACCCAAGAGGCGCATAGCATAGCCTCAAGCAAGCTAGAGGCGCATAGCACAAGCTAAAGCTAGAGGCTCATAGCATAAGCTAAAGCTAGAGGCTCATAGCATAAGCTCAAAGCATCAAGGGAAGCTTCTTGCACCACAATCAAGCTATAGGTGGAGCATAGCATAAGCTCAAAGCATCAAGGGAAGCTTCTTGCACCACAAGCAAGCTATAGGTGGAGCATAGCATAAGCTCAAGACACCAAGGGAAGCTTCTTGCAACACAAGCTACCTCTAAGTGGAGCAAAATACAAGCTCAACACATCTAGGAAGCTCAAGCAAGCTCAAGCTAGTAAGCAAAGCTACCTAGCAACCAAAGCTAATCATCTAGGCTTGGTGATAGTAGAATAAGTTAAGCACACCAAGGGAGCTCAAGCAAGATTAAGCTCAAGCAAGCTCAAGCAAGCATAGGCGCATGGAAGGATGAGCTCAAGCATTAAAGACAAGTTCAAAGTTTCCTTATTTGGAAGTGGACTTTGATGCCTATAAATACCCCATCATTTGACAAGAGCATTAAGAGAATCAAGAACAAAAAAGCTGAAACTCTGTCAAAAATTCTAACAACTATTTGTACTCGAATTCATATACATTTAGATCAAAAGGGATAATTTGTAAGATTTTAGCTAAGAACAATTTGAATATCCTTGCATTTGCAAGTTAAGCTTTGAAGATCAAATAAGAGCAAAACTTAGTTGCATCTAAGTTCTTATTTGATTCTTATAATCACTAGAATCTCTTCAATTCACTGTTTGTACAAGTCCTTCTAGTTGTGAAGGCAGAAGTCCTTGAAGGTTCAAGGCAGGGTAGAAAGACCTTCAGTGTTGAAGGCAAGGAAGTCATCTCTAGGCTGAGGTGCAGTTAGTCACTTCAGGTGTGAAGTGCAAGAAGTCCCCAGTGGTGTGCTGAGGCAGAAATCCTTCAAGTGTTTGGAGGTGGTGATTAGTAAACTCTCAAGTGAAGCTTGAGGACTGGAGTAGGCACATTGCCGAACCAGTATAAAAACTTACTGTGTGCACTCTCTCTACCTTTATCTTTTACATAGCATTTTCGCATAACATAGAGCACATACACTTGCACCTAACTTGATTAAAATAACATAACTTAGCCACCTAGAGCCAAAGCTCAAAGGCTACATCAATTAACTTAGTCTCCAAGCAAAAAGTGATTATAACATAAGCAAGCCTTACACCTAAGGCTAAGCTAATTCGAAACTTAAGCTTGCATCATTCTCTAATTCGCTGCACTCTATAACTAGACAAGCTTATAGCTTGATCAGAATTGCAAGTTTCAGGAAGCAAAGTTTTTAAGCAGACGTGATTCAACCCCCCTTCTCACGTCACAAGCACCTTCACTTTCCATCATTCAAACTAAAAGAGAAGACGAATCTTGCTCCCTTTGGTCAATAGATGAAAGATAAAAACAAGGATATTATTAGAAAATAATATTATTAATTAAGGATATTAATAGATTAATTCATTTCCCAATGTTAATTATTGATAGTATTTCAACTTAGTATTGCATATTGAAAATTTTAATTTTATTTTTGAATTTAATTCACTGATTGATGATTTTAACCAATATTTTTATTTTGAATAAAACTTTATGTAATATCATATTTATAGACAAGTTTTTTAAAAAATAATTGGATTAAATAGAAATCGTATATATGTTAAAAATTATTTGAATTTTATTGCATGTAGAATATGTCACAACGTCCCCGAGGGGTGCCGTGACTAAAAGTAAAAGAAAATGGAGTCGCCACCAATTTTAATTATGGAAAAATTGGAAAACCTTTATTTTGTGAAAAACTGGTCTTTTCAGAGATAAGGTTCAGGAGTCGAATTATGATTAGGAAAGGGCGAGAATTTAATCCCACTGCACCCCTAATACATCCGTATAAATACGGTTACCTTATAGTTAATCATTCAAATATATTTATAATTTAATAATATTTATTTTCCCCTTTAAGATATTAAAATAAACTCATAAAAAGCAATAATTAAAAAAAGGAAACAAAATTATTTAAAAATTAATCTTGGGTTGACAGGTTGTAGTCTGCGCCGACATATCCTCTGGTGCGTTGAGGAACTCAAACCCACGTCGTTCTTGTAGAAAATTGTTGTGTGTTCGGTGTCTTTTAGAAAATGTTGAGTACTGGGCGGTGTAGTTCGCACAAGTACTTCACAATTTAAAATTCCGATGATGATTGTCTCATACAATGAAATAATAAATTGTAAAAAAGATTTGTGAATTTCGTTTTGATTTTGATTAAAAGAAATAGATTATTTTGAAAAGAGAAATAATTTATTATTTTAAGAAAAAAGAGAAGATACTTTTAGGGTACAAGGTGATATGATTCGCACAAGTACCCCACAATATGTGATCTTCGAGGATGATTAAATCATACAACAAGATCATGAATTATAAAAAAAAATTTGTAAATTTTGATTTTGATTGTAATTGAAAGGAAATAAATTGCTTTGAAAAAAGAAATAATTTGTTCAATTAAAAAAAGTTTTAGGGTATAGGACGATGTGACTTGCACAAGTACCCCACAAACTGAAATTTCGAGATGATTGTCTCATACAACGAAATAATAAATTGTAGCAAAAGGGTTTACAAATTTTGTTTTGATTAAAAAGAATATAAATGAGTATTGTTTTAAAAAAACTTTATGATAAAAAACAGAAGGGCCCAGAAACAAAAAACAAAGGCCCAAAAAAGGAACAAAAAGAGAAAGAAGAATCAGAAAGAAAAAAAAAAGGGCAGGACCACAAAGAAAGAAAGAAAAAAGAAAGGATCAGAAATTAAGAGAGGGGGCCCAACCTCCCTCATACCCTATTTCTCATATTGAGAAAGAAGGGAAGAGAGGAGGCATGAAGGGAGAAGGAGAGCTAGGTCGCCAGGCGCCGCGACTGCGGCATCGCGAGTCCAAAGGCGAGGGGGGGAGAGAGAGCGAGCAGGCTGTAGATGGAAAAGGTGGCGCCTCTCGCGGACGCCGCGACTGTGCGGCTGAGCAGCGACAGAAAGGCGGGAGGTCGATGAGAAAGAGAAAGAGAAAGGTCGAGGGTCACGGAGGGGAAAGAGAGCGAAGGAAAATGTCGTCGCGAAACAAAAGGGAGAGGCGACTTCACTACCGCTGCTGCGCCTTCGATGGTTGTTGCTTCTGGCCCAATGGGCGATGACCGTGACTAGGTCGAGGCGGCTGGGATGCGGAGGAGTCGTGGCTGGGTTCGTTGCGATATCTGCTGGGTTGTGCACAACGCAGTGGTGCTGGTTGCTTCCGATGTTGTTGTAGGGGGTGTCGTTGCTGCTGCTGTCGAATCTTGGACAACCACGTGTGTTGGCGCAACTTGGGAGGTGCCATGTGATGAGGCAGCACCAGTGATGATGATGAGTTGTATGATGATAGTGCCCCAATTGATGATGCATGATGATGGTGGATTGATGGATGAGGTAATGGTGATATGTGGATGGTGATAATGCTCTCATATCATGGTGGTCGTAAAAAATTTTTCCCCCTCCCTCTACTCGCAAATGCACAATAGGTCAAAATTAGCATTAATGTAATGAAATTCTAATTGATATTTTCTAATTGTGTTTTGTTTTTCATTCTAGTGTGATTTGATTTGTGCTTGATTTATATTTGATCCTGATTTATCTGGATTATGATTGATTTAATGGGATTTTGATCACCATTTTATTTTTATTTTATTTTTTGTTTCTTTCTGTTTTTAAATAAATATCGGACAAAATAAGGTGTTTACAGTTGCCCCTCTTTACTTGTTCATTACTAACTTGCGAAAGTCGTAGCTTTTGAATTAGTAAGGGACATACAAGTAAAGATATAAACACATATTTTGAAGAAATTTGATGGTGGATGCTAGTGGACTTGCTGAAAATACATGCTATGACTGAAAGTAAATGTTCATTGCTAAAAATAAATACTCATAGTTGAAAGTGAATGCTTGTTGAAAATAAATGTTTGTTTTCTGTAAAGAAAGCTGGTTTTGCTGAAAATAAATGCTTGTTGTTGAAAATAAATGTTTGTTTGTTTGTTTTGCTGAAAAAAAAAAAACAAAAAATGTTAGTGGTACAACTTGAATACATCCATCTTTTATCCAACTCACATAAATACGGACATATAACATTTAATTACTATTACAATGAAAGTTAAGATGTGTGTGAATTTAATGAAATAAAATTAATGTGTATTTTGGTTGGATGAGTTGGATGTATATTGGTTGTACGTGTAGCATTACTGAAAACAAACTTCTTTTGCTGAAAATAAATGGTTGTTGTTGAAAATAAATGTTTGTTTGCTTGTTTCGCTGAAAAAAAGCTTGTTTTGCTGAAAATAAAAACTCGTTGAAAATAAATGCTTGTTTGTTTGTTTTGCTGACAAAAACTTGTTTTGCTGACAAAAACTTGTTTTGCTGAAAATAAAAGCTCTTTGTTGAAAATAAATGTTTGTTTGTTTGTTTTGCTTAAAAAAACATATTTTGCTGAAAATAAATGCTCGTTGTTGAAAATAAATTCTTGTTTGTTTGATTTGGTGGGGAAAAAAGCTTGTTTTGCTAAAAATAAATGCTCGTTGTTGAAAATAAATGTTTGTTTGTTTGTTTTGCTGAAAAAAAACTTGTTTTGCTGAAAATAAAATAAACACTTTTAACAAATGTTTACAAGGGTGTTTAATGCGTGCTGAATGACGATGCTGACAGGTTTGCATGTTGTGTGGTGATCTTGTCGGGATGCATGAATATATAAGTTGATTTTCACCAAGGGACATATTTTTCCCATTGTATAAATGACCTAAGCGATTTCTCAAACCATATGTCAAATTGCCCCAGTTCTAATGAATGGAGTAATGAAAGGTGAATGCATGATGTGTGTAATGTAGATGTGCTCATGATGGATGATATGCTATAATTCTGAAGAAAAAAAAAGAGGCTCCACTTTATGGTCTTTAATCATTGTTCTTTTGGAATTTTTTTCTTTTGATTGATCCAAGATATCTTGTTTCGAGAGCTTGTTCTATTTGATTCTCCCAGCAAGTGATCTTCTTTCATTTGGTATCTCCTTGTCTCTGTCTTCTTTTCGTAGCCTTGCCTTTCCTTTGAATCTTTAGTCTTTCTAAAATCAACATTCTTTGTCTGTGATAAGCAATCACCTTTTATTATTTTTTTACTCTAATTTTTTCCTAGATCGTCTTTTTAGGTTTTCAATCTAGCGAACTTTTGTATATTTTTTTTGCTCTAATTTTTGCCTAGATCGTCTTTTGGGTTTTTGATCTAGCGATCTTTCATTTTTTTGTATTTTTTATTTATTTTTTATTTATTTTTTTCTCTAATTTCTGTCTAGACAACCCTTTTGGGTTTTCGATCTAGCGAGCTTCTAAATCTGATTATGACTTGATTTAATTGATGATTATGCATGCTTAAGAAGGATGAGGTGTTTAATGGTGGAAGATACTGACGGGTGTGAAACAAATGGCATAATGAAGGGTTTGAATTTAGAAATGTATGAGAAAAGAAGAATATAGGAGGATAAGAATTATGGTTTGTCATGAGGGATGTGGGATGCAGATTTTATTTGAATACCCATTTATCAATATCTTGACTATGATGATATACTTGTTATGCTATGACCTACTAGTGGGTTATTGATTCTCGGTCTTCTATGGTGATGACTTTTCTTGTGTCGTCGAACCTCAATTTGCCCCAGTTTGACATCGTTTGAACTCCTCTGCTAGATCGCCCTTCTAGGTTTTCAATCCAGCTTGCTTTTTATGGCTCTAACTTTTGCCTAGACTGCTAATCTTAGCTTTTTGTCTAGCGAGCCCTTTTTTATTTGCTCTAATTTTTGCCTAAACCATTTCTTGAGTTTTTGGGTCTAGCGAGTAATATTGATAACTCTAAATTTTGCCTAGACTGGGTCTTCGTTTGTGTGGTCTAGTGAGTCATGTTGTCAACTCTAACTTTTGCCTACACCGTTTTTTGAATTTTTTTTGTCTAGCGAGTTTCCTTTTTTGTCTTCTTGCTTTCTCCTTTTTATGTGAACCAACCAACTTTGTTGACTCTTTCTTTGATGTTTACAAAGAGAAATTCTTTTGCTTGATCGATGCCAAAACATTATAGGATCAAACAATTCATGCTTGTTATGGCTCAATTGAGTTTCATCCTGCTTTTCCTTCAGGTGTCGCAACTATTGCACCAAGAGTTAATGAATCACCATGACTAAAAAATTTGAATCTAGGTGCTCGAAATGACATCTTTCCTTTTGGTGATTAGTTGCTTGATCATTTGTTGTTATGTTGAATCCATGGGTAGGCCAGTTGCATATCAATGGACTTCCATGAAGAGCATCATTTTTCAAGTTCATCATAGTGCAAAGATCAATACCCGAGTTCTCAAAATCATCTGCATGGGGTATGTCTGTGTGAAAGGAAGAAGAAATGGTTTCGAGGACGATAAAGAAAATTATGTTTGAGAGGAAGTGGAAGGTGATGCGGTGAGAAGTGCATGTCTGTTCATTTGTATGGATTGAATGAAGTCAAATTGAGATCCTTATATATACTTTTTATTTTTTTATGCTTGCTTATTGACAAAAAGTCTTTTCTTTGCTTCTAAGACTCCATTGAACTGGTAATTGTTGAGCATCAAGATTAGGAATGGTGTCCATGACTTTAGAGGCCTTTTTGTAATGTCACTCACTTACTTCATAATTTGCTTGGTCCTTCTGTGCCATTTCTTTTCTCTTTCTTTCTCATATTGTTGCTTGGATAAATAAAATTTTTTCATTTTTTAGAACATCGATTCAAGACCAGAGCAGAGAATGCATGCATGCATGGGAGTTTTTTTTTTTAATGCATGATGTACTTATTGTATTTACATGCATGCATGAGGTAGTATAATGTTAAATAAGGACCAAGAGTTGCTCTTTCTATCTGAACTATTAGTAGATCTTTTAAAGAGAATAATACTAATAGCGAGATAGAGAGATGTAGCATTATGCATGAGGTACATGGTAAGAATGTAGTGCATGATCAAATATGAATTGTAAAAAAAAAAGCTCGTTTATATCCTAAAATAAGGTAAAGCCTATGGTTAAGTTAAACTAAAGGATACCCTAGTTTTGGCAGTTGGCTAAGGTTATAATAGTGATGGGTTGAATTATGATTAGGGAAGGGCGATAATTTAATCTCACTGCACCCCTAATACATTCGTATAAATACGGTTACCCTATAGTTAATTATGCAAATATATTTGTAATTTAATAATATTTATTTTTCCCTTTAAGATATTAAAATAAACACATAAAAAGCAAGAGTCATGCCTTTGAAAATTTTTGTGAAAACATGGGCATTGCTCGCGAATACTCATTTCCCCAAAACTCCACAACAAAATGGAGTTGCTAAGAGAAAGAATCAAAGCCTTCAAGAAACAACTAGAACAATGCTCTTAGAAAGTGGTCTTTCAAAAGGTTTACACGTTGAGGCTGTAAACACCTCATACTACATTTAAAATAGAGTTTTTCTCAGACCCATTCTAAAGAAAACTTCTTATGAACTTTGGAAGAATAACACAACCAACA
The DNA here is from genome assembly GCA_013621005.1 of Aeschynomene evenia. Lineage (NCBI taxonomy): Eukaryota > Viridiplantae > Streptophyta > Magnoliopsida > Fabales > Fabaceae > Aeschynomene > Aeschynomene evenia. The sequence goes on from CM024268.1 coordinate 20,705,031, forward strand.
TATCTTATTTTCATTTATTTGGATCTTCGTATTTTATCCTTAACACACGATACAAGCTTTCTAAGTTTGATCCCAAGTCCGTAGAAGAGGCTTTGGAGAATCCAAGATGGGTGAGTGCAATGCAAGAAGAGCTTGACCAATTTGAGAAGAATCAACGTTTGGAAGCTCTCTCAGAAGCAAAAAGGCAAATATGTCGTTGGTACTAAGTGGGTGACGCGAGCAAATACCGGAGCGTCGTTTAGCTCTCCGGCACCCCGCTCAATTTAGAATGAGTTGAAATGTACCAAAACCGAATTGACTAGTCACAAGCTAAGTAGCTAGTGGAAGTCAACACGAGTCGTCTCTCGAGGAAGCAATTTCTATTGATCACTATGTGCTAAAAATAAAGACAATTGGGGGTTTTGGTTTTGATGATAAAGAAGACAATTAAACAAGTGAATTTAATTAATAAAGAGACTTGGCATCAAGGAATTCACACCTAGCTAGGTTATTCAATCATTGACTTTGACACATGCAATTCAACAAACACAAGGTGTGCATAAGTTAATACTTAGATTACTTGAATTTAACCACTTCTAATCCGAAATGACTAAGCCCAAGATAAATTCTATGTATCAACCAATATTAAATTCCTAATCCGGAATTAAAACCATGTTCATAAACTCAATCAAACAATAAACCAATCAATCTATTGCTCAACCATATCACTTGAAACACATATAAGACTTTCTTAATCTAGAAAATCCAACATATATTTCTGATAAATAAAAATCTACACACACATTAATCCACATACATGTAGGAGTTCAGATTAAACCAAGAACATGTTCAAACACATTAGAATAGTAATCACAAGTATCAAAAACCTCATAAATAACCACAGTAGGGTGAAAACCAAAAATGCCAAGACAAGAAAAAACTACTCAGCCATTGAATGAAAGAAACAAGATAACATTAATGAAATGAGCAAGAGTTAACAAGAGTTTTAAGAATCAAACTAGAATTTAGAGACAAAATGGAGAAGAGAACTAAAATCCAAGAGAGAAGTTGGAGCTTCTCTCTCTAGAACTCTAGCAAAATGTAAAAGTGGCTAAATTAGGGTTGAAAAACGTGCCAAGGACCTCTGACAAGAGGTATAAATACATGTCCCAAAATAGCAAATTCTAGGAATCTAAAAGGTACTAAATTGCAATTAAAAATTCTTATCAGCACGACGTAAGCTCGCATGCGAGCTTGGGGTGCTTCGCATGCGAGAAACAGGGTAGCTCGCCAGCGAGTTCGGGGATACTCGCATGCGAACTGCTGCAATTTGCTTGGATTCTGGAACGTCTCTCCTTCGCATGCGACTCGGGGTGGCTGGCCCGCAAATTCTGCAGTTCTGCACTAGCTTTTTGCTCCCTTCCTTGTGCTCCAATCCAATTCCTAATCACATAAACACACTAAATGAATGCTCATGAAGTGAATGATCAGAAATAAGTGACATTTAAGCAAAATTAGCAACAATTTGTGAATTGCCTGATGATTGACATGAAGAAGCAATTAATACATAACAATGAGTATCAAGACAATTATTGCCACTAAAATTCACAAACAAAGGGATAAAAAAGCATGTGATTATGATTCTATCAAACACCCCCACACTTAGCCTTTTGTGTGTCCTCGCACAAAATGAAATGAGCAAAACAAACACAGAAAGTAATGCAAACGCACCATTACAAACCAATGGATGAAAAACCTAGCTAAAACTAAAAGTCAATCTACATTACCTAATGAGCAAGTAAATCTAAACCTACCAATGAGAAAACACAACAACCTAGAACTAAGGGTGCTTAATTTTCATACAAAAACGATACTATTGAAGAGTGTGACGTACACAAAAGAAAACTCCATTGGATCAAAACAAGTGGAATGGCAGTGCAATGTGAAAACACCAAGGATAAGAATTGTGCCCAAGGATCTCTCGGGGCATGTGTTTCACTCAACTTTCCTAAGTGTATGGTTATACATTCATAATCCATGATAGCAGTGCATTACCATATGCTTGCAAGTAGTCTCATTCTCCACAAGTTTGTACCCGAATGCAAGGATCAAGAGGGATTTTATGGGTTGTAACGGGGCCAAGGTCAGGGCACGATATGCAAGGATAGTAGAGGTAAAAACCTAGACTGAGGAGAGCAAAAGCATATGCACACAAGCATAAAATGCAACATGTACAAACAATCCAAATGAACTCAATCAATCCAAGTCTTATCTTCCAAATCCAAAATTCCCCACATTCATTTATATTTACAACCTTGGAAACTAAACATAAATATGTACAAACGATAACTTTGCAAATTTTTTTCTTTTCTTTTCTTTTCATTATTTTCTCTTTTTTTTTATGATTTTAATGAAAAGAAAGAAAATACAATAAAAGCAGAAACTTTATTTACCAGCAACTAATTACAAAAACCTTTTTCCCCCCACACTTAATCCAACGCAAGTCCCATTGCGTTCCCCAATGCATGCTCATGCACATATGTATGATGAACAGATGCTCTCCTAAGCCTAAAAGTTTGGGTAGTTATTGTTTTACACCAAGGCTTGTAATGTGCTAAATCAAATAAAGGGAAACAAGGCTCAACAGGGCTCACAAAGGGAATGATGCAAGGGTTGGCCATATGGCAATAGGTAAGAGAAAAAAAATAAAATGCCTCAATCATATCCAAACACCAAGGTACGCCCAAAAATTCAAACAAGACTACAAGCAAGTTCTAGAATGCACCTAATGACAATAGCACACAAAAAAGAAGAGTGGCTTGATGTATCCACCCGTTAGAGGCTCAAAAGCTCACAGGGGACATATCCAAGTGCACAAATTCAGTCCGAAGCTAATTCACACTTGATACATGCAACAAAGATAGATTAATCATGATCCAAGGAAAGAATATGTACAATCAATCTCAACAAAACAACTAAATGAACACCCCTAATTAAAAGGAAAATTGTATTCTCTACTCCTAAGGTATGCACAAGGTTGGGGAACTACTTATGCTTAAAAAATAAAAAATAATAAAAGGGACCTAGAAAAAGAAATTAAAAACACACTAAGTTGACTAATCCAACTAAGCGAAGTTAGTTTAAACTAAGTGCACCATAACTATTCAATTAAAGTCAAAACAAGCAAATAGTAGCAAATTAACGGACCAAGTACAATGAAAATAACCAGAATTAGATCAAAGTACATAGATGTAAAAATAACAATAAATAAAAGAAAAGATGAGAATTGTCCAGTTGTTTGCTTCACTCGCTGTCCTCCTCCTCCTCGGAGCTTGCCGGCCTCTTTCCTTTCCCTTTTGCCTTGCTCTTGCTGGTTGTTTTGAAGCAAGCTAAGATTCGATCAAGCTTCTTCATGACTCGCCCCTCCGACTCCCTCACCATCTTGGTGGTATGGCTTTTGAGCTCCCTCTTCATGGTGATTTGATTTTCTTCCAGCTCATCCAGACGCTGTAAGATACTCCTCTGAGGGGGTTGGTTGGAGCCACCAGCACCGGCAGAAATGTTGTTCTCATAAGGGATTATTGGCTCAGGCTTTTTCTTTTGAGCCCTCTTGTTTGCCTTGTCTAGAAGCTCAGGATGAGTGCGAATGTCATATTTTGAGAGAGAGGAGAAGTCAATGACTGTCGCTTTCTTGCTGATCTCATCCTGAGGAGCAAAGGGGGCTTCCGCCCTCCGAGCAATCTCCGTGATCAGCTGAGGGAAAGGGAGTGTTGTCCTAGTATCCTTGTTTCGAGCATCCCACATGATGGAGCGGATGGTGGAGGCTAGACACATGCGCTTCCCGGTGTGGAGACAGAACAGACGGAGCGCAGGCTCCAGTCGGATGTCAGAGAGATGTCCTTTAGGGTCAATGTAGCAGTTGCTCAGCCTCTGCCAAGCCCGGCCAGGTAATGTCAAGAGGAGGGACTGGACACGGAGAGGCATATTTGGATTGGTTGCAGACATCACCCATTCTGCTCCTGGGTATGTCAGTGCCTGCAAGGCTGCTGGTGCCTCTCTGTATCCCACATTCACAAGGTAGTTTTCAGTTTCATCCGGCCATCCTAGGAAGGGGACCCCAAGGATATCAGCTATGGCTTGCGGCGTGATCAATATCTGCCTTCCACGGAGGTGGACGTAAGGGGTGTCCATCGGCCCTAGGTTAGCATAGAATTCCTGAACCAATGTGACATTTGATGGTCCGGGCTCTCTATCCAACATGAATTGCCACCCCCTCTCTTCCACTTCCGCCACCACATTGTCCAAAACTCCATTCAGAGAGTTCCGGAATTGCAAACGGCACTCCGGAACAATTGGCCTTTTCCTTGTATTCGAGTTGAAGTACACTTCGGCCTCCAATGTACCGAAGGTGAATGCATCATTGGGAGTTTCATCCATAGGCTCAGCATCTTGACGGTCAGCCTGATGGCAGGAAGCACGGCGAGGCATCTACAAAGCACAACCAGAAAAAGGAAAAGAAAAACAAAAAGAAGAAGAAAAGGCAGCCAATACAAAAGAGAATTAAAAGTTAGAATATGTTAGTGCAAAAGAGATGCTAAGAAGAATGTACAGGTGACAAGGATTAATCAAAACAAGCATCAGAAGAAAAATTAAATAATTAAAACAGCAAGAGAAAGAAACAGAATGAGGGAATGTGTGAAATAGCAGGGTCCACTCGCATGCGAGTTCGAGGGCCTCGCATGCGAGCGCTGTCGCAGAACACTGAGTTGCAAAGGAGACCGCTCGCATGCGAGTTCGAGGGTGCTCGCATGCGAGCTCAGCCCGACCTGCCATTGCAGGCGAGCTCTGCAACAATAACTTCAAGAAAAACTTTAAAAATCAGAAATGCAATCTAACCCTAACCCATTCCAGCAAGTAAATAGAGCAAGATGCATGAACATTGTACAAATATCCTAACCCTAGCATTTACATCCTAATAGGTAAATAAAATGAAAGAAAAGAAAGCTTACCCTTGAATGAAATGGTGAAATGCAAAGATGGAAGTGGGAGGACGGTGGCGGCTCGACGGCAGCGGCGGCACGGAGGCGCGGTGGCGGCACTGAGAGAGAGAGAGGAGTGTGCTTGTGTGAGTAGTGTGTGTTTGAGGGTGTTTGGGACGACTTAAGGGTTTGGGGGTGTTTGAATCCTGTTAAAAAAAAATTTCCCCCGTGCAGTTTCAAAACGGGTCGGACTCGCATGCGAGTTTTAGGATGCTCGCATGCGAGTGGGGGAAGAACAATCTCACATGCGATTCGGAGGACCTCGCATGCGAGAGGATGCTGTTGCAGAACCAAAATTTCCCAGAAATTGCCAAAATCAGATTTTAGGCACTCCCCTAATTTTCAATGCAAGTTAATACTTAATTTATTGTCTACACTACCCTAAAGTATGGAAAATGTAACATCCCAAATTATTAACTATGCCATGGACATAATTAACAACTTGCAATGTTACATAACACCCAAAAACCCCATGTTTTTTTTTTTTTTTTGAAACGTATATATGTAAAATATAATTTCGCAAACCCCTGTGTACAATAAATCGGTATCGAGACTCAAATCCATGACCAATCAGATTAGTAGCACGAATAGATAACCTGGATAAGAGTCTAGAATAACAATAGAAAATGCCAATAATATAATAAAGGCCCATGCAACAAATGGCCATGATATTAATATATAACATATGCGTCAGAGTGGAAAATATAAAGGTTTGAGTGTATCAGGATCCTGTTTAGTACATACAGAAATAAGAATGGAGCTGACATGATCAAAATAAATAAGTCTGGAATCCTGGTCCGAATATACAAAAAGGACTCAGGTAAAACTGTAGTTCGTTAGATACGTATACATGTCAAAAGAGTCAATCCCACGCAGGGGTACAAAAAGGCTCCACAATATAACTTATAAACAGAAAAGATAAAGGTGTCAATAGTCAGCTACACATCGGTCAGGTTGGTCACGATCCGCGCCTCACCTACTGGCGCTCCCGGTATCCTCGCTCATAGCTGAACCTGTGGCAGAAGAAGACGCCTCAGACTTTACCATGATGTAGTCGTCGTCCGTCCAGGAGTCCGTCGAATCCTCACTCGAGTAGCCCTCGTCCTCCACTGGGTCCGACTCTGTCGACTCCGAACCGGAGAAGGCGGTGGAGGTGGTGGCGGAGAGGCAGATGCCTGAGCTGGGGCTGGAGCCGGGACAGGGATGCGACCAGGAACGGGAGCAGGGTACCTCGCTAGAAGCTCCGGGATGAAGAAGCGGTGTACCCCTGAGATAGTGGACGCGACGGTCACCACACCGGTGGCCGGAGTGTAGCTGGACCAGGCGAAGTCATAGGTCTCGTGGCGCGGCAGCGGCGGCGGCGGCTGGTCCATCTAGAATCGAAGAATTAAGAAAGAGAGCGTAAGACGAAGTCGTCTTAGTGAGTCACACTGAGCACGGGGGCCTACGTGCTCGATTACATCGATTCCAGCCGATCAAAGTAATACTCGAGGAAAGACAGCATTTCTTTTCTCAAAACGGCGAGTCCTTACTTTGACCGGGACAAAACATCCTAATGGCCCGTTTCTAAGGGAACCTAAGGTTTTATGCTATGTTCTCGTAGGTCCCTCGCAATATGTATAGAACTCACTCTCCCAAATATCACAATAGGATCAAACATTCCCTAATCATAAACATACCTCTTTTCACAACAAGTTCGTTTACTACCAAAGTTTCTTAGCAAACCACAACATTCTCTTAATCACATAACAAAACACTTAGTTAATCAAACACCGTATGAACTACCGGGTTACCCTCAACTCGTAGGTAGTTTTCAAGAGCTCGGAACCTCACCATACTACAACCAACCCCTAGGTTCTTGGCTATCCAGAGCTCGCAGCCTCACCATACTACACCCAACCCCTAGGTTCTTGGTTGTCCTCACGGGAATACCATAATTCACCCGACCCCTAGGTATCCGGAGGATTCTTCCGGTCGTACCATAATACACCCATCTCCTAGGTAGCCGGGATTCTATCCGTAATACCATAATACACCCATCCCCTAGGTATACGGTAGATTAATACTTTAATATGCATAATTAAGATCTCTTCATACTCATCACAACACTTCTATCATCATTCATTCTAGCATTATCATATCTTTCGTGAGCATGTATTAATTCACTTTAAATTTCAATTTAAAGGAGAGCACTTCTTCATAATAACATAACATGCTTTAACAACATCACTTCAAAGTATACATATACATAACCTCCACTTTTATCTCAACAATTCATCATTCTATCAAAATTTACAAAGTCATACTACGTGCATGCATACCTAGTTATTACATAACTAGTATTCACTTCTTAAATGTCAAAGAAATGCACAACTCATAACTAAGCATCTCATCAATCATAATTCACTTAATCCACATATACTCATCATTTCAATTTCACAACATTTACAAAAAGGGTTTGAGTTCTCCGCATACCATATTCTTACTTTGAACTAAAGCATTAAACTCTCATCATGCACATAACTTAGTCTTATATACAAAACTTCCCATTTCTCTTTTCACGAATAAACGCATTACAACATACTTATTTTCATCACTTTAAAATAGCATGTTAACCCCGTTATTATTATTTGAAAACTTGTATTCGAAATAGGGTGAAAATAAGTGAAATTGTACTTTTCAGGTGCAGGGGATCGATTCTCAGGGGTCTGGGATCGATCCTGCCTCAAAATTTTACAGAAAACTCAGTTTTGCAGCCTGGGGATCGATCCTCTCATAGTGGGGATCGATCCCCACTTAAATTTTTACAGAATTAGCAAATTTTCACTTGGGGATCGATCCTCCAATGGTGGGGATCGATCCCCACAGCACAGATTCTGCAGAAAATGCAAAAATCGTGCTTTTGCTCCCCAATCACCCCAAAACTCATACCCACTCATCCAAATCACTCAAAAATCATCCATCCAACATACATACACATATCATCAGTGTCTAAACTCAATATCTCAGAACCAAATGCAAGAAAAACATAATCTCATACACATGCAAGCATCAAACTTCACATGCAAGCACTCACACAAGCTTCATTCATCAAGTTCATCAAGATACTTTCACATGCATCATGAAACTCGAAAATGGGGCTGACTTCAAGCAAAAATCAGAAGCAAAGAGGGTCTGAGATAGTGTAGAACATGCAAGGATGATAGGGATTGTCGTAACTCACCTCAACAATGGAAGGTTTGGCAAGAAATGAAGCTTGAAGATGGCCTCCAAGACCTCTCTGGTGGCTGGCCGAAAATGAGAGGGAAGAGGGGAGGAAGAGATCTCTGTTAGTGTGTTTTTGGAGAAATGAATTTGTGTTATGAAGGGGAGGGGGTCTGGCCGAATGTTTTAAGGGCCAAGGGGGTTGTTTTATTTAATTTTTGAGTTGTTGTAGTGTCAAATGTCTCTAGGTAGTGAGTATGAGTATGTGTTTGAGTATGATTTTGAGTAAGAAATTGCAACTAAGATTTATGGTGAGAGCTAAATAAATTTTGGAGAGCTCAGGGTCCTAAAAAGTTCCTCCGGTTGTGTTTAGGATCTAGCTCAGGCTCGCTCTCAGGTTACTCAAAAACTCACTAAACACTCAATTTTTAAAATAAGAAAATGATATATGATCGTTATGAAAATTTCCTTAATATTATGAGACTCTCAATGAGTCTAAAATAATTATCTCATATTATTATTAATTTCACATTATTTATATATAAATAGGATTTTTTCCTGAAAATCGTAAAAATGTGAAATATAATAATAATAGCCTTAAAATCATAATTTTCCAATATTGGTGAGAATATTTTCTAAATATTTTCCGAACACCAATTTGGGACTTAAATTTTAAATATTAAGGTCTCAACAAAATTTTTATAACGATCATTACCCCTCTCGGGGGTTCTCTAACTCATCCAATAATAATATTAAGTCTGCCTTGCTTCTCAGCAACTTAAATTATTATTATAATAACTTATGGCACATTCACAAAATCTAGTCACATAAAACAAATGCATATATATATATTTATGCACCCATATACATATATATATATATACAAATTATTTTATTCGCAAGACATAAAATATGTACTCTTACATATATGCAATTTATTTGTTCACATGTCACCAAGAAAATATATATTCACATATATATATATGCGCCCATATACATATATATTTATATACACTTCACGTACATATTCTTACCTTAACACATAATCTTAAATACATATCCCTTATTTTTCAAATACGCACATAAATCACCATCACCATATAAGCTCTTCACATACAAATCATTATAATTCAATTCATAATTCATAATTCGATTCACTCAAATGCACATCAATCATCACCGCCACATATAAATCTTCAGAATCATAGCTTACATATTACATATGATCGCATAGTATTGCACTACTAGCTCAAGGGCGCTACAGAAAATATGAAACGGAAACTTACCGGTAGGTTGTCTCCCACCAAGCAATTTGGTTTAACGTCCCTATGTTGGACGGGTGAACCGCTTATGGCGGGTCGATCGGCTCTTGGAGGTAGACATCAACGGAGGCTCCAGAATTAGCCTCTTGTGGTTGGAACAACTTTAACCGGTGCCCATTCACCTTAAATTTATGTTTTTGCTCATTCTCCAATTCAACCGCACCATGTGGGAAGACGGAGACTATGGTGAACCTACCATCCCATCTTAACCTAAGCTTTCCCGCCATCCATTTCAACCTTGAATTGTATAGGAGGACTTTGTCACCCGCTTTGAATTCCTTCCTCAAAATGTTCCGATCATGGAATGCTTTTGTTTTCTCCTTGTAAATACGCGCACTTTCATACGCATCAAGCCTAAGCTCCTCCAATTCCTGCAATTTCAACTTCCTTTCTATTCCGGCGGGCTCAAGATCCATGTTGCACTGTTTCACCGCCCAATAAGTGCGGTGCTCCAACTCAACGGGCAAATGACACGCCTTGCCAAAAACAATCTGAAAAGGGCTCATCCCTGATGGTTGTGTCGTGTCAACCATAAATTTAATTATTTTTAAAACCAAGTTCCCCTAATATAGTTTAGTGGAAACCAGGGTCGTCTCTCACAAGGAATGGCTAAGAGAGTAATGCACAAGACTAGTTGTATGATGGTTTGTCACAATTTGGGGGTTTTTGTATGCAAGAGAAATAATTTGGAATAAAATTGGAATAATAAAAACAGTGGTTTATGGGGTGGAACATTCATTACGGTGTTTATCATTGGCTACAAAAGAATGCATGAGTTGATTAATTATGCCGGAGTTAGATCTAACTCCTTTGTTGTGATTCTAATGATTAATTGCCTAGAATGGGATTAATTAGTGAGATCTCACCTTTAGTTCCACTTTCAACAATAGTTAAAGCCAATCACATTAATCTAATTAAAGAGACTAATCAGCCAATTAATTACTCATTACCAAATCCTGATATGCCATGCATCAATTAATCAACTAACACATAAACATATGCCAATGAGTTAGCCTAACTCAATCGAGTAAGCCAAGCCAAAGGATTAAACACACAATTTAAGATCTCAAATCATATGCCAAGGTTTGATAATGAAAACTTATGCAAGATTAAGAACAAAGCCTCAATCTACCCCAATGATGTTCACTCCCTCATAAACCACCAAGAGACTTAGTTACTCATGGAGGAATTGAAAGGGCAGAAATTAAATTGAAATTAAAGCAAAGATAGAATGAAGAAATTAAACAACTTGAATAATAAAGAGTAAAGTAAGGAAAATAAATGCAAATTGGAAAGATGGAAAAACGAATAACTGAATTAATTAGAAAGAGTAACTTACAAAACCCAAAGGGCTAGACGAATAACGTTGAGAATACAAATGAGGGAGCTAGAGCTAAACTAGGAAAAAGATGGAATCCTAATGGAGAAAATAACTCTAACTAAAAAGCCTAGGGTTGAAAGTAAGAAACTAGGAAAAGAAAAGATATAAAAGTGGTGGTGTTGAGAGGTGTGTTTTCTGATGCATTAGCCTCCTTTAAATAAGATGAGCAGCCTCCAAACCCTAATCAATTTGGGCCCCCAACTCGTGCAGATAGGGTTTTTGCTGTGACAGAGTTGCGGCGCGGCGCTGGGGCGCGTATAGCTCGCTAGAGCGCCAGCGTTGTGCACGTGATGAGTTTAAGTGGGCCTCGTGCGCTGGAGCGCGCTATGGGCGCTGGGGCGCCCGATGCTGGCTCTGAATTTCACTACTCCGCTTCTTGCTCAGTTCCTGATGTCTACAGCTCCAATAATACCTGTGACGTGTGCTAAAAATACAAAATATCCAAGATCAAGTGCAAAGGTCATCCTTGAATTGCAAAAACATCATAAAACTTGTTACTTTAGCCTTTATTTCTATTAAGCCCAAATAAATTCCAAATTGTATTAAGTATAATAAAAGGTTAAAATATAGCAAAGAATTGCATACAATCATCCAAATTAAGGGCATAAAATATTGGCAAAAACCACGTTATCAATCCCTATCGGAGTTTTGTAGGCGGTCCGATACGCCCATAAAGCGTCATGCAACCTAGCACTCCAATCCTTTCTAGAGGGTCCAACTACCTTTTCCAAAATAGATTTGATTTCACGGTTGGACACCTCGGCTTGCCCGTTAGTTTGGGGGTGATAGGGTGTGGACACCCTATGTGAAACCCCATACTTATGAAGCAACGCCTCAAAACTACGATTGCAAAAATGAGTGCCTTGGTCGCTAATGATGGCTCTTGGGGTGCCGAAACGACAAAAGATATTTGAACGGACAAAAGCACAAACCATAGAAGAGTCATTCGTGCGAGTGGGGATTGCCTCAACCCACTTCGACACGTAATCAACAACCAACAGTATATATGCAAAACCAGAGGAAACGGGAAAAGGACCCATGAAGTCGATTCCCCACACATAAAAAATTTCACAAAATAGGACGGGTTGCTGGGGCATTTCGTTCTTCCTGGATATTTTCCCCGTTCTTTGACAACTCTCACATTTCTTACAAAATTCGAATGAGTCTTTAAAGAGTGATGGCCAATAGAGACCGCACTCTAGAATTTTCCGAGAAGTGCGATGCGGTCCGAAGTGGCCACCACATGCTTGAGAGTGACAAAACTTGAGAACGGATTCCATTTCATGGTTTGGTACACATCGCCTCACTACTTGGTCCCCGCAAAATTTCCATAGATAAGGGTCGTCCCACACATATTGCTTGGAGTCACACTTGAGTTTGGCCACTTGGGCCTTTGAAAAGTGTGTGGGAGTCACCTTGGCGGCCAAATAGTTTGCGATGTCCGCAAACCAAGGAGAAGTGACAGTGATGCTCAAAAGCTTCTCATCGGGGAAGCGATCATTGAGAGGAATTGGGTCATCCTTAAGATGCTCAATTCGACTCAAGTGATCGGCAACCAAGTTTTGATTGCCGCTTCGATCCCGAATCTCTAAGTTAAACTCTTGAAGCAAAAGCATCCACCTAATTAGGCGGGGCTTTGCATCCGGCTTTTTAAGCAATAACTTAAGAGCGAAATGGTCCGTATACACTATCACGTGCGAGCAAGTAAGTAAGAACAAAACTTTTCCAAAGCAAAGACAATGGCAAGCAACTCTTTTTCCGTGACAGTATAATTGGACTGTGCCGCATCCAAAGCTCGTGAAGCATAAGAGATGACAAGTGGTACCTTACCCTCCCGTTGTTCTAATGCGGCGCCCACCGCGTAGTTGGAAGCATCACACATGATCTCGAACGGAAGCTCCCAATTGGGGGGTTGCACCACCGGAGCGGAGGTGAGTCTCCTCTTCAAGCTATCAAATGCAATCTTGCATTCCTCACCAAAACAGAACTCCACATCCTTTTGGAGGAGATCGGTCAGCGGTTTGGCGACTTTACTAAAGTCCTTGATGAAGCGCCGATAGAACCCTGCATGACCCAAGAAAGAACGAATCTCTCGCACGAATGCGGAGTAAGGTAGAGCGGAAATAACCTCAACTTTTGCAGGATCGACTGCAATACCCTCCCTAGAGATAATGTGGCCTAAAACAACACCTTTGTTCACCATGAAGTGACATTTTTCGAAATTCAACACAAGGTTTGTTTTAATGCACTTTTCCAAAACTTGGGAGAGGCTTTGCAGGCAATCATCCAAAGAGGTCCCATATACTGTAAAATCATCCATAAATACCTCCAAACATTTGCCCAAAAATTCCGAAAAAATACTCATCATGCATCTTTGAAAAGTGCCAGGAGCGTTACAAAGTCCAAATGGCATCCTACGGTAAGCATAGGTTCCAAAGGGACAAGTAAAAGTAGTTTTCTCCTGGTCTTCTGCACTTTTTTAAAAATTGATCAAGCTTCTCAACTTGTCAAAGATTTGTCTCAAGTCAGAATTAATATCAAACACAAGAAATTAATTTGTCAAAGTATTATGCAGCGGATTATAACACTCAACCAATTAGCACAATTCAATTTTGTATCAAGCTTCTGACTATTCACAGATATTAAAATCACTGAATTAATTCCAATTAAAATGACAATATCAATATATCAATATCAACTTCAGCAAAATCAATCTTCTGAACTCAGAAGATTCAGACACAGTTTCAGAATTATCAATCTTATGAATTCTGCAGCAACAAGTCTCAATCTTCTGACTTCGCGAAATCGATTCTTTAACACCAATATTATCAAATCAATCAATCAAGACTTAAGTCAACATGCAAACATATGATTCAAACCTTTAAAACACTTAAAACATGTAGAAAACAATATCAGAATGATATCAGAACTATCAGTCACAAACACAACAATTTCAGATTTATCAAGACCAAGAAAACAATGCTTCTGACTCTGTTTTCCCAATCTTTTCTAAATCGACCTCAGTTCTAAATTCTTTAATCAATTCAATATGTTTTATTCTTATTAACACAACACAATCAATATACAAAATTACTTATATCACAAAGATTAATTTTTTAACCAATTCTTTAATTTCAAAAGCTCAAACACGCATGCTTCTGACTTAGCGATTCTTGCTCTGCTTTTTAATTTCAGAATGTTAAACACAACCAAAACAATTATATCAATGCAAGATGCAATATGAATGAATGTATGAGTTAAGGGTAAAAAAAATTGGACCGATTTTATACTGGTTCGGCTAAATCTTGCCTCAATCCAGTTCTTCAATCCTTTGGAGATTGAGTTCCAATAAACTTGTCTCAAAGATTACACAAGAATTCAATACAACATATCTTTTTCAACCTTCCCAGGTTCGCCCACTTCAGAATGTACCCTCCTGAAGATTTCTTGCCCTAATGTACCCTCAAGGTCTTTTCAGATCTTTGTAATCCGAACCCAAGCTATCGAACAATCCTCCAAGAATCTGCGCTTTTAATCTTCTGAGTTTTCGAGCCTCAAACTTCTTGTTTGATCAATTCCAGATTCTTTGACGAGTCTGAAATTCCTTCCGATTGCAAATGATTATAACATTATTTTGATCCTTCTCCTCTTTAATCTTTGACGATGCGTCTGAATTCTTCAATGCAATTATCAGAACATTATTCTGATTTTCCTTCTTGAGCCTTTTCTCTCTTGATATTTCTCAATGAACACCAAGACCTTTTTCTCTCTCTCTCTCTCTTTTTTCTTTCTTTCTTGCTGTGTAATCTTTTTCTCTCACTAGACTCTTGTGATTTTTTTTATTATGATTTCATTCGTTACAACTTGAAACTCATCTCCTTTTTATAGAGTGAGCTCTTGGCTTTCTACAATTACAACAGCCCAAAAATGAATTGGCGGGAAAGATAACTAACTTAGATAACACCTATCTAAATCACCAATTAAGCATATTCCCTTTTTTTTTTCATTTAATTTCTGCACGTGACAGAACCCTCTTAGTTCTGCATCAAGCTTCTGAAACTTTCAGACCCTTCCTAGCTTCTGACCATGTCATTCTTCTCATTTCAGCTTCGAATGAATCTTCTGACCACGTCCAAGCTTCTGAAGTTACTTTCCAGCTTCTTGGAGTATCCTTCCATGCTTCTGAAGCGTCCTTCATGCTTCTGAAGTGACCTTCTTCCTTCTGAAGTGACTTTCCAAGCTTCTGAAATGTTTCTCTAGCTTCTGAATTTATTATTACACGATACACTAGTGTTTGTTACAAGATTATACATTATATAACCTATTACAACACTAATCCTATACTATGCTTCTCATATAAAATACAACTATTACATTTTAAAGCTCTAGAAGCATGTACACAAAACTAACAGTGGTTTTTCCTATACATCAATCTTCTGATCTAATAAGCACATCCACTGAAGCTTCTCTAAATAAAGTTACATTAGTTTTGTTATTATCAAAAACCAAATGAGGGCTTACATTAACAATCTCCCCCTTTTTGATGATGACAAAACTCATGTAATCTTTCAATACTTTCTCAGATTTTTAAAATGAAATCAAGTATTGATGAGAGTTTCAAAGTCATTTTCACAAATGAAATTTTCAGAATTATGACAAGAGTATTTCAGTTTTGAAACACATATATCAGTTTCAGATTTCAGAACCATCAGATTCTATCTCAAATGAATTTTCAGAACCATCAGAACCTATATCAAATATGACACAATATAGTATATATTTCATATCAGTTTGAACAGATATAGCAACTTCTAAAATGTAGATAACTCCCCCTACATATGATATCCATATAAGATAAAGAATTGTATCTCATTCTAACCTTTATAAAAAGTCAGAACTATCAGATATACAAGTCAGAACTATCAGTTCAGTTCCAAAACCCAGAATTATCAGATTGAAACTCAGAAATATCAGATTCTAAAAGTCAGAACCATCAGCTCAGAACTATCAGATTCTAACACAAAAGTCAGAATCATCAGCTCAGAACCTATAAACTCCCCCTCTCTCAAATACTTTCGAGAAGGATTATATCCATCTATTAAGAAGAAAGATTACATCAATCATTCTCCCCCTTTTTGTCATAATAAAAAAGGTTAAATAGATACAATGTTGAGTTTATTTCTTAGATATACAAACCTATCTTCAGTTAGGGGTTTTGTGAATATATCAGCCAAATTATTTTCAGTTTCAATGAATTTCAATTCAATATCACCCTTTAACACATGATCTCGAATGAAATGATGTTTGATATCTATATGTTTAGTTCTAGAATGTAAAACTGGATTTTTTGCAATACAAATGGCACTTGTACTATCACATAGCAAAGGTAAGGACTTGTACCACAAGTGATAATCTTCCAATTGGTTTCTTATCCACAATAGTTGCTTGCAATTAGAAGAAGCAGCCACATATTCAGCCTCAGCCGTAGATAATGCTACTGTTTCTTGCTTGTTGCATGTCCAAGTCACCAATTTATTACCAAGGAGGCAACATCCTCCCGAAGTGTTTTTTCTTTCCACTTTATCTCCAGCAAAATCAGAATCCGTATATCCTACTACATCAAAAGCATCTCCTTTCTCATAGAAAAGACCAAATTAGTAGTACCTTTAAGATATCTAAAAATCCTCTTTACTAATCCTAAGTGTGATGTTTTTGGTTTGGATTGAAATCTAGTACAATATCCTACACTAAACTTAATATCGGGTCTAGATGATGTTAAGTAAAGCAAAGAACCTATCATGCCTCTATATTCAGATTCATTTACATTCTCATCATTTTCATCATGTTCAAGTGATTGTGAGGGGTGAATAGGTGTAGTCATAGCCTTACAATCTATCATATTGTACTTTTTCAACAATTCATTACAATATTTAGATTGATGAATGAATATACCCTTTTCAAGTTGTTGAATTTGAAGTCCCAAGAAGAATCTAAGTTCTCCTATCATGCTCATCTCAAATTCCTGTTTCATCAACTTAGAGAAATACTCACAAAGACTTGGGTTAGTAGAACCAAAAATAATATCATCCACATAAACTTGTACAATCAACAAATGTTTATCTTTATGTATGGTGAACAAAGTACTATCCACTAAGACTCTTTTGAAACCATTTTTCATCAAAAAAGAACTTAGTCTCTCATATCAAGCTCTTGGAGCTTGTTTCAACCCATATAAAGCCTTTGTCAATTTGAAAACATGATTTGGATATTTTTCAATTTCAACACCGGGGGGTTGCTTGACATACACTTCTTCAAATATATAACCATTTAAAAAAGCTGATTTAACATCCATTTGATACAAAATAAACTTTTTGTAACAAGAAAAAGATAGCAATATACGAATGGCTTCTATCCTAGCAACCAGAGCATAAGTCTCATCATAATCAATGCCCTCTTGCTGAGTGTATCCCTGAGCCACTAATCTAGCCTTGTTTCCCACCACTTCACCATGTTGATCTAACTTGTTTCTAAAGATCCATCTAGTGCCTATGATAGTTTTTCCTCTTGGTTTCTCAACTAAGAACCACACTTTGTTTTTCTCAAATTGTTCTAATTCTTCTCTCATAGCATCTAGCCAAAACTTATCAACTAATGCATCAGAAATATTATCAGGTTCTATTAGAGACACAAAGGCATTAAAAGATCTTCTAGTACAAACACCATGTGAAGTTTCACCAATGATTAGATTTTGATCAAGGGATTTTAATTCATTTTTACATCGGTTCATACCTCTAGAAGTATCCACAATATTAGGAGAGGTTGAAAAATGATTTATTTGACTTGAAGTTGCATTTTATGATGTAAAAATGAGATCAGAAGCATTAGATTCATTCTGCAACTCTGCATTAGAAGCATCTGCGATCTGTCCAGAAGCTTCTGAAAACTGCCCAGAAGCATCAGAAGCGTCTGAAATCTGTCCAGAATCTTCTGAATTTTTTAGGATAGCATTTTGATCTTCAATTTCATCTTCTAATACTTCTGATTTAACATTTTCAGAGGCATTATCCTTGCTTCCATCTTCAACTGCAAAATCTTTAGAAAACTCTTTGAATGTTACATGTATAGACTCTTCCATTGTAAGAGTCCTCTTATTATAAACTCTATAAGCTTTAGAATTTAAAGAGTAACCTAAGAATATAGCAACATCAGACCTAGCTTCAAATTTATCCAAATTATCTTTTGTGTTCAATATGAAACAATCACAACCAAAGACATGGAAATAAGAAACTGTTGGAGTTTTGTTAAACCACAATTCATAAGGTGTCTTTTTGAGAAATGGTCTAATAAACACTCTATTTTGAATATAGCAAGCGGTATTTACAGCTTCAGCCCAAAAATGTTTTGCTATGTTTCTTTCTAATATCATGGTCCTTGTCATTTCTTGTATACTTCTATTTTTTCTTTCCACTACTCCATTTTGTTGAGGAGTTCTAGGATTAGAAAAGATATGAAATATACCCGAATCTTCACAAAGATTTCTAAATGAATGGTTTACAAATTCTCCTCCATTGTCACTCTTTATGGTAGAGACTTTGTATCCTTTTTCATTTTGAACCCTTTTAAGAAACACTCGGAATTTTTCAAAAGTTTCATCCTTTGATCTTAGAAAGAAAGTCCAACAAAACCTTGAGAAATCATCCACAATCACATACACATTTCTTTCCTCCTAGGCTAATAGTTCTAGATGGACCAAATAGATCCATATGTAAAAGCTCTAGAGGCATTTTAGTAGCAACATCAGAAATATTTTTGAAAGAGGTTTTTACTTGTTTGCCTCTCTCACATTCATCACATGACTTATCCTTGTTATAGAGGATTTTAGGTAAGCCTCTTACAAGATCTTTAGATGATATTTCATAAATTAATCTCATGTTTATGTGCCCTAGCTTTCTATGCCATAGCCATTTATCATCAACCAAAGTCAGCAAACAATTAAGATTTTGATAATCTAAATCATCTAAATATAAGACATATGTGTTGCCAATCCTATGTGCTGTGAATTTTACAGAATTATTTGTGGGATCATACACTTGAACTTTGTGCTTATCAAAAAGAACATTTAGATTAAGGTCACAAAATTGACTAACACTTAATAGATTATGTGTAAGCCTATCTACCAACAACACATTGCTAATAACATGATTGGATGTCTTACCAACATCACCAATACCTTTTACCTTAGCACATGTACCATCGGCAAACCTTACTTGACCCTTGTCCTTTTTTCTAAGTTGGATGAAGTAGTCCCTTTGTCCAGTCATGTGTCTTGAACATCCGGAGTCTACATACCACCTCTTCAGATCCATTGTCTTTGTTTTCTAGCATCTCTGCAAATAGCTTTAATTGAGCTTTAGGTATCCAAATTCGATTAGATCCTTTGGGGTTACTTTTCTTGGGATTTTTTGATTTAGAATCATACTTTCCCTTGGATTTATAAAGCCAACAAGCATCAGAAGCATGATTGGTTTTAGAACAATAAAAACACTTTGCCCTTTTAAAGGTTTTCTTAAAGGATTTTTTATCTTTGGAAAAATTGTTTTTAGGAACATAATCAATATCATTCTTGTCAAAGTAAGCAACTTGTGATCCTAAAATCATTTCCAGATTTTTGGTGCCATTCACAAATTTTTCCAGATCATTTCGTAAGAGAATATTGGTCTTATAAAGATCATTGCACTTATCCACAAGCTTCTGAGTTTCTTCATCAGTTTCAGAATCTGCGCTAGCTTCTGAATCTGAGTTATCATTAGAACGCTTAAGATTGCTAATGTCATTTTCCAAATCTATTTTTTCAAAAATCAATAGATCATTAGCTTCTCTTAACCTTTCTAGATCCCTCTCAAGATCCATATTAATTTTTCTTAATTTTTCCAAATCGTTTTCTTCATCCGAAAAATTAATATTGGATTTTGACTCGATGCTTCTGAACTTTTCCAGATCAATTATTATCTCAGAATTGATTTGTTTTTTACAATCAAGATCATGCTTAACTTCAGAGAATTTTTTCAAAACCTTTTTATGATTGATCTGAAGCTTCTCATAAGTATGTAATATGGAATTGAAATTAGACATAAGTTCCTCGAATGTTACCTCATCATCTTCAACGTCAGAAGTATCAGTTTCTGAGTTGTAATCGGCCATGAAGCATCTCAGCCTCTGATTCTCATTATCTCTATCTTCTGAAATTCTATCTTCTGAGATTTCAGATTCGGAGTGCAAAGCTTCTGAGATGTCAGAATCTTCTGAGATATACTTAGCCATGAAACACATGTTCGAGACTTCATTGTCTTCAACATCAGAATCATCCTCATCACTTAACGTCGCCTTATATGCCTTCTTCTTTCCTTTAATTTTTGACGAAGCTTCTTTAAGCTTTGGACATTCCGGTTTTATGTGCCCCTTTTCATTGCAATGATAGCAAGTGACTTGATCCGATTTGTTTTTGTCCTTCTTGAAGGAGTTAGAATTCTTCTTACTCGAACTCCCCTTTCTGAACATCCTTCTGAATTTTTTGATGAACAATGCCACTTGTTCCGGATCAATTTCTAAGTCATCTTCAGAGGAATCACGATCTGATTCTGATTCTGAATCTGACCTTATTATCAAAGCCCTTTTCTTTTTCTTTTTCTTGGACACTTTCAAAGCGGTGTTGTCCCTGAAATGGTTAGTGCTTGCAATATTTTGCAATTCTATCTCATGCACTTTTAGTGATCCTATTAAAGCGTCAAACTTCAAAGTTTTGAGATCCTTAGCTTCTGAGATTGCTGTTACCTTCGGCAACCATCTAGAAGGCAAGCTTCTTAAAACTTTTCTAACAATTTCAGAATTAGGCATATTATAGTTAAGATCCCTTAATTGATTAATGATGCTAAGAAACCGAGTTATCATGCTATCAATAGATTCATTTTCATCCATTTTGAATTGTTCATATTTTGATCTAAGCATGTCAATCTTTGTTTCTTTAACCTCATCAGTACCATCATGCAACTGAGCTACAACTAATGATCTTGTCATACTCACTTTTAGTTAAAGCACAAATAAGTAAATACTTAGCTTTAGAATTGAGTCTGACCATTTCATTTTGCTCCCTTGTCCATTCGGCTTTTGGAATAGGCTTGGTTTCAAAGGATCCATCAAGTAAGACTCTTGAAGTTTCTGGAATCTTGTCTTCACTTTGAATTATTTCCCATAATTCAAGACTATTGTACTCAATGAACAATTGCA
Source organism: Aeschynomene evenia (assembly GCA_013621005.1). Taxonomy (NCBI): domain Eukaryota; kingdom Viridiplantae; phylum Streptophyta; class Magnoliopsida; order Fabales; family Fabaceae; genus Aeschynomene; species Aeschynomene evenia. The sequence continues at coordinate 20,726,240 of CM024268.1, forward strand.
TTTTATCCCTCCAATATGCATAGGCAGTACCATTGAACAATGGAGGTCTATTTATTGATTGACCTTGAGAGACATGAAAGTTTGCTTGATTCGACATACTTTCCCATTGGATCTTGCTCTTAATTCTTGTTAGAGAATTTCCTTGATAGAGATCAGCAAAGAACCTGAGCTCTGGATACCAATTGATAGTGTGAGAGTCTCTTTGGAGAATCTCTAAGCTATGATGTCCAAACCAAGAGGGGGGTGAATTGGTTGTAAACTTTTCTTGTATTTTAAACTTCTGTACTTTTTTAAAAATTGATCAAGCTTCTCAACTTGTCAAAGATTAGTATGAAGTCAGAATTAATATCAAACACAAGAAATTAATTTGTCAAAGTATTATGCAGCGGATTATAACACTCAACCAATTAGCACAATTCAATTTTGTATCAAGCTTCTGACTATTCACAGATATTCAAATCACTGAATTAATTCCAATTAAAATGACAATATCAATATATCAATATCAACTTCAGCAAAACCAATCTGCTGAACTCAGAAGATTCAGACACAGTTTCAAAATTATTAATCTTCTGAATTCTGCAGCAACAAGTCTCAATCTTCTGACTTCGCGAAATCGATTCTTTAACACCAATATTATCAAATCAATCAATCAAGACTTAAATCAACATGCAAACATATGATTCAAACCTTTAAAACACTTAAAACATGTAGAAAACAATATCAGAATGATATCAGAACTATCAGTCACAAACACAACAATTTCATATTTATCAAGACCAAGAAAACAATGCTTCTGACTCTGTTTTTCCAATCTTTTCTAAATCGACCTCAGTTCTAAATTCTTTAATCAATTCAATATGTTTTATTCTTATTAACACAACACAATCAATATACAAAATTACTTATATCACAAAGATTAATTTTTTAACTAATTCTTTAATTTCAAAAGCTCAAACACGCATGCTTCTGACTTAGCGATTCTTGCTCTGCTTTTTAATTTCAGAATGTTAAACACAACCAAAACAATTATATCAATGCAAGATGCAATATGAATGAATATATGAGTTAAGGGTAAAAGAAATTGGACCGATTTTATACTGGTTCGGCTAAATCTTGCCTACATCCAGTTCTTCAATCCTTTGGAAATTGAGTTCCAATAAACTTGTCTCAAAGATTACACAAGAATTCAATACAAGATATCTTTTTCAACCTTCTCAGGTTCGCCCACTTCAGAATGTACCCTCCTGAAGATTTCTTGCCCTGATGTACCCTCAAGGTCTTTTTCAGATCTTTGTAATCCGAACCCAAGCTATCGAACAATCCTCCAAGAATCTGCGCTTTTAATCTTCTGAGTTTTCGAGCCTCAAACTTCTTGTTTGATCAATTCCAGATTCTTTGACGAGTCTGAAATTCCTTCCGATTGCAAATGATCAGAACATTATTCTGATCCTTCTCCTCTTTAATCTTTGACGATGCGTCTGAATTCTTCAATGCAATTATCAGAACATTATTCTGATTTTCCTTCTTGAGCCTTTTCTCTCTTGATATTTCTCAATGAACACCAAGACTCTTTCTCTCTCTTTTTTTTCTTTCTTTCTTTCTTGCTGTGTAATCTTTTTCTCTCATTAGACTCTTGTGATTTTTTGATTATGATTTCATTCGTTACAACTTGAAACTCATCTCCTTTTTATAGAGTGAGCTCTTGGCTTTCTACAATTACAACAGCCCAAAAATGAATTGGCGGGAAAGATAACTAACTTAGATAACACCTATCTAAATCACCAATTAAGCATATTCCCTTTTTTTTCATTTAATTTCTACACGTGACAAAACCCTCTTAGTTCTGCATCAAGCTTCTGAAACTTTCAGACCCTTCCTAGCTTCTGACCGTGTCATTCTTCTCATTTCAGCTTCGAATGAATCTTCTGACCACGTCCAAGCTTCTGAAGTTACTTTTCAGCTTCTTGGAGTATCCTTCCATGCTTCTGAAGCGTCCTTCATGCTTCTGAAGTGACCTTCTTGCTTCTGAAGTGACTTTCCAAGCTTCTGAAATGTTTTTCTAGCTTCTGAAATGTTTCTCTAGCTTCTGAATTTATTATTACACGATGCACTAGTGTTTGTTACAAGGTTATACATTATATAACCTATTACAACACTAATCCTATACTATGCTTCTCATATAAAATACAACTATTACATTTTAAAGCTCTAGAAGCATGTACACAAAACTAACAGTGGTTTTTCCTATACATCAATCTTCTGATCTAATAAGCACATCCACTGAAGCTTCTCTAAATAAAGTTACATTAGTTTTGTTATTATCAAAACCAAATGAGGGCTTACATTAACATTGACCACGTCAAAAATGAGGGGGTTCACTCTCCTCTGAGGTTGCCTAATCGGTCTAGCCCCTTCTTCCAAAAAGATACGGTGAGTACAAATTGAAGGGCTAATACCGACAAGGTCTGAGAGATTCCAACCAATGGCTTGCTTGTGTGTTTTCAAAACATCCAAAAGTTTGATTTCATCCTCTTTAGGCAAACCATTGGCTATAATCACCGGAAAAGACTCAGAGTCCCCCAAAAAAGCATATTTTAAATGAGAGGGGAGAGTTTTTAGTTCCAGAGTTGATTCTTTTTCAGAAGGGGAAGAATTTTTCAAAGATAGGGGAAAAGGATGAGACAAGCCCAGGTTGTGAAGAAATCGGAAGAAAAGTTGGTGCATGATGGGCTAGCTCGCTGGCGAGCTCAGCTTTGCTCGCATGCGAGGGACCTAAATTTCGATTTTGTTTCTGAGTTGGGTCCCTCTCGCATGCGACTCCAGGGGAGTTCGCTGGCGAGCCCTGCTGCAGGATTTTTACTACATCACTTTGTTTTATTGTGCAAAGGTTGTTAGGTGAGTTTTTACCTTCCAAAACAGGGGAGTAAACTTCAAAATCATCCCCAAACACTTTAATAAATTCATCCTCACAATCCTTGCACAATTTTGAGCTTTCATGACAATTTTCACAACTTGTGCTCGTTTTTTAATCAATTCCAACAAGGTTAGGGTCTTTGTCCCAATTCTTGAAAACCATCCCTCCGCCTCAACATTAACCAAATCGGTCAATTATGTCAGCGGAAAAAAACTGAATGAGTTTCGGAGGATGTTTCATAGCCATTTTGAGATAAAACCTAGCTTTCAAGTCTCCACACTCTATGTCCAAGGTACCGGCAAACACATCGACCTTGGCTCTTGTGGTTTTTAAGAAAGGTCGGCCAAGGATGATAGTTTGCTGGTCCAATGGAGCAGAGTCCTCAGTATCCAACACATAGAAATCCACAAGGAAGATAAGGTCATTTAACTTCACCAAAACATCTTCAAGGAGTCCTTCGGGCCTTTGCACACTCCGGTTTGCAAATTGAATGAGCAAACCGGTAGGCTTCAGCTCTCCAAAGTTGAGTGCTTGATAGATGGCTTTAGGCATCACGTTGATGGCAGCCCCCAAATCAGCCAGAGCATCCTTCACCGCCAAACCTCCAATAACACAAGGTATGGAAAAAGATCCCGGATCTTGAAATTTCTGTGGAAGTGGTGGGGCAAGTGAGGTTGAGTTTACTTGTGTCTTCTCTCCTTTTATCTTCCTCTTGTGAGTACACAAGTCCTTGAGGAACTTGGCATATTTGGGCACTTGTTTGATAGCGTCCAAGAGAGGAATATTTACCTCCACCTTCTTGAATGTTTCAAGGAGATCTGGATCCATCTCAATCTTGTTCCTCCTTTCCTTTGGATGAGCTTGAGGGAAGGGTACTTGGATTGGTTGCTCCTTCTCCACCGAGGTCCCCACTTCTTCCACTACCTTCTCTCCACCTTTTTGAATGTTTCCACCCGTTTCCGCTCTGTTCTTCTCCTCCTCCTCTTCTTCTAATTCCACCATTTGCTCTTCTACTTTTTGAAGAACCTCTCTATCGGGCAAAGTTGCACCTGATCTCAAAGTGATGGCATGCACATCCCCTTTTGGATTAGGGATGGTTTGAGAAGGCATGGAGGCCGCTTGGTTACTTGAGGAGGCTTGTTGTGAATTCTTCATTTGTAGAATCTCCATCTTCAATTCATCATAGCGCTTATTTTGCTCCGCAAGCATTTTGAGGACTTGTTGGAGTTCGAAGCTTTCACTCGAGGTTAGTTGAGGTGGTGGAGCTTGTGGTGGTGCTTGAATTGGGAGGGGTTGCCTAGGTGGGGGAAGGTGTGGTTGTCTTTGGTGAGGTGGTTGGTATCTTGGTGGGTTGTTAAAGTTTGAGGGTTGCATGTAAGAGTTGTTGGAGTTTGAGGGTTGACCTTGGTTTTGGTTGCTCCACCTAAGGTTAGGGTGGTTTCTCCAAGAAGGATTGTAGGTGTTACCGTAGGGCTGATTCCCTTGATGTGCTTGGAATTGAGAGGTAGCGGCCACGGTAGAGTATTCCTCCATCAATTGAGGACAAGTGTCAGTGGGATGGTCATTAGCACAAATCCCACACACTTGTTGGATGGAGGGAGAGGATGGGTAGGTCATGAGCTTTTGTTGGGTGATGGCAAGTTGCTTGATGGCGCTTGTCATCTCCGAAAGTTGGTGGGAGAGATCCGTGGGGTATACTTCATTCACACCCTTTGAAGTGGCGTAGTTTCTTGAGCCAAATTGTTGATGGGTGGAGGCAATAGTGTCAATCAACTCTCTTGCGGCGGTTGGAGACTTGTCCAAAAGTGCTCCTCCACTTGAGCTATCAATAATGCATCGATCATTGAAGGAGAGCCCCTCATAGAAGTATTGAATGAGGTGGGGCTCTTGGATTTGGTGGAAGGGGCAGCTATCCACAAGCTTGTTGAATCTTTCCCAATATTCATACAAAGACTCTCCGGGATGTTGTTGGATTCCAGTAATTGCTTTCCGGATGGCACCCGCCCTTGATGCCGGAAAGCACTTCTCCAAAAAGACCCTCTTCATCCCTAGCCAAGATGTCACAGCTCCATTTGGAAGGTGAGGAGCCATTGCTTGCGCTCCTTCTAGGGAGAAGGGAAAAGCGCGGAGTTTTACATGATCTTCCCCCACACCTTGAGGGCATAGGGTGGCACAGACATAGTGGAACTCCTTGAGATGTTGATGGGGGTCCTCACCCAACAACCCATGGAACTTGGGCAACCGGTGGATCAAAGCCCCCTTCAACTCGAAGTCAGCCCCCACATTCGGATAGATGATGCCAAGCGGTTGGTTGTTCACATCGGGAGCGGTGAGCTCCCTAATCGAGAGTTCTTGCTCATCCATGTAACTGGTGCTTCCTGAAACACTAACAGAAAGGTTAAAAAGTTCAGGGCCAAAAGCACTATCAATATCGGTATCTACACTAGCACCCTCACTTATAGAGCGTCTCGGTATACCGAAAGGCTGCTCTATGTCCTCTACACCTTCGAACCTCCTTGAACGCCTTATTTCCCTCAAAGTTCTTTCGATTTCGGGATCAAAGCGTTGTAAGGTCGAATCGGTGTGCGATCGAGTCATTCATAGAGACCATAACCAATAGTGAAAAGATCAAAGAAGATACAATAAAACAAAACTAAATACTATACTTATTAATATGCACAAAAACAGAAAAATAAAGTAGAGTATATACACAAGCAAAAACAAACAAACACGATGATCAACTAAAGTAGCCTCCCCGGCAACGGCGCCAAAAATTGACGCGAGCAAATACCGGAGCGTCGTTTAGCTCTCCGGCACCCCGCTCAATTTAGAATGAGTTGAAATGTACCAAAACCGAATTGACTAGTCACAAGCTAAGTAGCTAGTGGAAGCCAACACGAGTCGTCTCTCGAGGAAGCAATTTCTATTGATCACTATGTGCTAAAAATAAAGACAATGGGGGGTTTTGGTTTTGATGATAAAGAAGACAATTAAACAAGTGAATTTAATTAATAAAGAGACTTGGCATCAAGGAATTCACACCTAGCTAGGTTATTCAATCATTGACTTTGACACATGCAATTCAACAAACACAAGGTGTGCATAAGTTAATACTTAGATTACTTGAATTTAACCACTTCTAATCCGAAATGACTAAGCCCAAGATAAATTCTATGTATCAACCAATATTAAATTCCTAATCCGGAATTAAAACCATGTTCATAAACTCAATCAAACAATAAACCAATCAATCTATTGCTCAACCATATCACTTGAAACACATATAAGACTTTCTTAATCTAGAAAATCCAACATATATTTCTGATAAATAAAAACCTACACATACATTAATCCACATACATGTAGGAGTTCAGATTAAACCAAGAACATGTTCAAACACATTAGAATAATAATCACAAGTATCAAAAACCTCATAAATAACCACACTAGGGTGAAAACCAAAAATGTCAAGACAAGAAAAAACTACTCAGCCATTGAATGAAAGAAACAAGATAACATTAATGAAATGAGCAAGAGTTAACAAGAGTTTTAAGAATCAAACCAGAATTTAGAGACAAAATGGAGAAGAGAACTAAAATCCTAGAGAGAAGTTGGAGCTTCTCTCTCTAGAACTCTAACAAAATGTAAAAGTGGCTAAATTAGGGTTGAAAAATGTGCCAAGGACCTCTGACAAGAGGTATAAATACATGTCCCAAAATAGAAAATTCTAGAAATCTAAAAGGTACTAAATTGCAATTAAAAATTCTTGTCAGCACGACGTAAGCTCGCATGTGAGCTTGGGGTGCTTCGCATGCGAGAAACAGGGTAGCTCGCTGGCGAGTTCGGGGATACTCGCATGCGAACTGCTGCAATTTTCTTGGATTCTGGAACGCCTCTCCTTCGCATGCGACTCAGGGTGGCTGGCCTGCGAATTCTGCAGTTCTGCACTAGCTTTTTGCTCCCTTCCTTGTGCTCCAATCCAATTCCTAATCACATAAACACACTAAATGAATGCTCATGAAGTGAATGATCAGAAATAAGTGACATTTAAGCAAAGTTAGCAACAATTTGTGAATCGCTTGATGATTGACATGAAGAAGCAATTAATACATAACAATGAGTATCAAGACAATTATTGCCACTAAAATTCACAAACAAAGGGATCAAAAAGCATGTGATTATGATTCTATCAGTGGGTCTTCAAAAACAAACTTGATGAGAAGGATCAAGTGGTGAAGAACAAAGCACGATTGATGGCTCAAGGGGACAACCAACAAGAAGGGATTTGTAACACCCTCAAAACCCTAATATATGCATATAATTATATTTAAATAATTCATAATTAAATTAATTATGATATTTGATAATTTTAAATAATTTTGATGATTTATTGATGATGCTTGAATGCACATCCATAAATTATATTATTATTTAATTCTCCATGCAAAAGTTCATCTTTTCCACGTTTGCATGCATGACACATGGCGCCACTATACACACCCCATGCAAAATTTTATTTTCATGCAAAAAGAACGTCTTATTCAAGAATGAAATTTATGACTCATCTTTCTATGAACCACCAATCATATTACTCCATCTAGGATAAAAATTCTCTACCAAAATTTATTTCCAAAAATACCCTTGTACACTCCACCATTCGTTAACCTCTCTCTGTAACACCCGTAATTCGGGATTTTCCTGCTTTTGTGTAGTTTTAGTCGCCGGTACGGATTTCGGTACCCCGGTGACTAGATTCATGTATTTACACATATGGTTAATTAGTTTTATTTGATGATGGTGATAATTGATGATGAGAATTATATATATATGAATGTGGAAGAGATTATATAAGATGTGTTAATTGGTTATGTGTAAGTGAAGTTTCTGGTATGTGTTATGTGAATGATTCTTTGGTATGTGCTGTGTTATGACTGGGAGTGGTTTTGGTAAAACGGGAGCTAAAAGGGGAATGCAGAGTGCAGAGTTCGGACTGTGCTGCAGCAGGCGACCGCCTAAGCGCCCTGCTTGCGATCCAAGTGAAAAGCATTACCTCTTATGGTCCCTGTTTCTCCGAAAATTAAAAACGCTTCATCGTGAAATTGTTTGGAACCTTAAGGAAATATAATTATGAGACACATGCTTTGAATTATACATTAGAAGTATGTATATGTACTAATTATGTATATATTTTACTTACATATATGATTTATTTATGTGTATATATGTATATGTATATGTAGAATAAATGATCATATATTAGTGACATGAGATTTGATGATATGTATGAATTTATGTGTATGTGTATTTGTACTATTTTGTGAACACGCTCTAAGTCGTGACATAATAATTTAAGTTTGCTTGAAAAGCAAGGCAACTTAATATTATTAGTGTACGCGCTAGAGAGTCCATGAAAGAGACAATGATCGTTATAAAATTTTTGTTGAGACCTAAATGTTTACTTGAGAGTCCCAAATTGGTGTTTAGAAAATAATTAGAAAATAATTCCACCAATATTTAGGAGTTATGATTTTAGAGCTATTATTATTGAATTTCACATTTTCAGGATTTCGGTAAAATTCTTTTAATATAAAAATAATGTGAAATTTATAATATAGCGAGAAAATTATTTTAGACTTATTTAGAGTCTCAGAATGTTGAGGAAATTTTTGTAACGATCATGTGCTATTTTCTTATTTTATATATTGAATGTTTAGTGAGTGTTTGAGTAACCTGAGAGAGAGCCTGAGCTTAATCCTAAACACAACCGGGACCACTTCTGAGGACCCTGAGCTTTCCCAAAATTTATTAAACTCTCACCACAAAATTTAGTTGCAAATTTTGTTACTTAAATAAATACTCTTACTCACTACCTAGAGACATTTAACACTATCACAACACAAAAATTTAAAACAACACACCCCCAATTGCCTTTAAGTTCTCGGCCAGCACCTCCCTCCCCAAAAAAAACACATTTTCATTTCCCTCTAAACACCATCAGAAACTTTCTCTCCCCCTTCCCCTCACCATTTTCGGCCACCTCCATTGGAGCTCAAGGAAAGCCACCACCACCTCCTATTCTTGCATTTTCTCAAGACAACACTACAACAAAAAGGCTTATTCGCGACGGTTATTTACACTGTTTGCGGCGGTTAAAACCGCCGCGAAATACTATTCGCGGCGGTTCCAAAACCGCCGCGATTCCAAGCGTCGCGAGCTATTCTGCGGCGGTTTTAGTCAACCGTTGGAACAACCGCCGCAACATTTTTTGCGGCGGTTATTGGAACAATAAACCGCCGCTACATAAAGCCGGCAAAAAATGTTACATTATTTAGCGGCGGTTAGGTTACCGTCGCAAAGTTGATCTTCAAATTATTTCGCGGCGGTTTGATAACCGCTGCAAAGTTGAGCTACAAATTATTTCGCGGCGGTTTGGTAACCGCCGCAAAGTTGATCTTCAAATTATTGTGTGACGGTTTGGTAACCGCCGCAAAGTTTATCTCAAATTATTTCGCGGTGGTTTGGTAACCGCCGCAAAGTTGATCTTCAAATTATTTCGCGGCGGTTTGGTACCGTCGCAAAGTTGATCTTCAAATTATTTTGCGACGGTTTCAAAACCGCCGCAAATTTTTCGCGATGGTTTTGAAACCGATGCAAATTTGTTCTTCAAATTATTTCGCGGCGGTTACTGAACCGCCGCAAATGTGTTGTTCATATTAGTTCTTTTTTTGTTGGCGGTTTTTAATAACCGCCGCAATCCATATCTTTTCACAATCTGTATATTTAGTAAATATTTTGTATTTTTATAAAATTGTTACTAAATGTAAGAATAAATAATATAAATAATGCACCTGATAATAATATATTTCAATAAAATGTTTCAAGTATGTAATAACCTATTAGAAATTGAGTTGACATCAAAAGATATATCAAAGAAACTTTACTTAGTTAAAAGTGCTAAGTAAACAAAAGAAGTAATTCGTCCAAGTAGCAAACCATTTGTGATGTAACTAAAGAAAAATCCATGATTACAAATTAATATCAAATAGACTATCTCATATTCTAAGGATTAGACGATGATGATGGTCCTTGAGATTGAGGTTCATAACTAGCACCCGAAGATCTTCTTGCTTCTACTGGTGAGCCTAAGTCAGTAACCTGAAATTAGAAGAAAAAAAATTACAAATTTTGCTAACAATAGTAAAGTCATGAACAAAATCAGAGTTTAAAATAACAACAAAAATATCATCCAACCTCAAACAGGAACAAATACAGCAGTAGAAACATGACAAGTCCACTAATTAAACCAAAAGAAAACAACTACTATCCATTGGCCAAAACTTTGTCTTCTCTCATTATATACATGTACTAAAACTTCATCTTTTTCATCATCAATCGACTCCAATTTACTCTTGAACACCTTCCTATTGCTCACTATTCACAACACCAATATCACAGCGCAAATAAGGTGAAAAGTCACACACATGTATGTGACATATTAGATTCTAGAGTACAAAAGTTTAACAATTAAAGCGAAAGAATTACTGACTCAAGATAGCAGTCGACTATGGGGCAATTGGTTAACACATGCCTATGAGCTTGCATCTTCTCCATTGAGGTTAGAGTAAAATATGTTGATCCACCAACTGGTTTACCTACTTGGGGAAATAATTCTGATACACGGGATTTAGGCTCCATCTCATTATTTTCATCATCAACACGACTAGGTCGATTAAATCTTGTCTCAATGTTGTCTAAATATCTTGAACAAAATGTAAGAATCTCTTGTGCAAGGTAACCTTCAGCCATGGAGCCTTCTAGTTGTGCTTTGTTACGTACATAAGATTTCAGTTGTCCTAAGTACCTACTCAGCCAAAATAGTAGGGATGATTAATATTAAAAGCAATCCTACATATACAATACTCAGTAAAATTAGATTTATCTCTTACCTTTCTATAGGATACATCCAACGATAATGGACAGGACCTCCAAGCTTAACTTCTTCAACTAGGTGTACTACCAAGTGAACCATAACTGTGAAGAATGATGACGGGAACAACATTTCCATGTGGCATAAAGTATGTACTATCTGATCTTGCAGTTGGTCTAAATCTTTGATCATTATTACTTTATCACATAACTTCTTGAAGAATGTGCACAACTCAATCAATACTGCTGAAACCTCATCCGGCAAACTTGTTCTCATGGCAAGTGGTAGAAATTGTTGGTATATGCCCTAGAGGGCCAATCATAGTTGCATTTTTAATATGATATTGTGACATTTTATTTTATATATTTATATATATATATGAGGCATTGTTTTCATTAATTGTTTATTTATTTTAATAAACATTATGATGTCCTTAGAATGGAATAAAGATTAGGTACATAACCTAATAGTGAGACTCCATTCTTAAATGTCCCTAGTCAAGTATTACTGTAAACAATAGGACAACAGTAATACGTTGAGACTAGTATGTGTATGGACTGATAACCTTTTCTCACAGGTTATGGATATGTGATATCAAGTCTGCACATAGATATATATGGTGATATATATTGGACTGACCCGCCATGAGAACACCACATGGGTAGTAATGTGAATGTCATAGGTGATTCTCATAGTGATGATGGTACATGTAGTCCTTTGACTTGAAGTTACTGCGATCCGTTGTATGAGGAGTCGTGTGCTTTGATACCGTCAAACGTTATCCGTAACAGGGTAATTATAAAGTCGGTCATTAGGCATATCACGAGTCATGTGGGCGGTGCGAGTAACGCAGATAGAATTTGTCCCTCTCACATTACGAGAGATATATTTGTGGGCCCCTTGATGAGTAGAACTGGGTAAATGCATGGCCATGCTGAAATGAATTAATGTGTGACATTAATGTCATTTATTTTATCAGTCTACTCGGAGATCAAGAAACTAATGATTTAACTATACAAGATGACTAATTTCATGCTTGTGTTAAATCTGGATATTTGGACAAAGGGACTGAAGTGTACGGTAACGTCAATCACGGAAAGGTTATGTCAAACCGTTGACTTTCTTATAACTTGGGTAGCAGTGATGTGTTGCTAGATACCGCTCATTGTTTATATTATTTAAGTGAGATTTAATAATATTGCCAACGTTGTAAGAACCTATAGGGTCGCACACTAAAGCAGTTTTTATATTGATGCTAAATTAGAATAAATTAGTGTGACTAATTTAATTGGGCTTCATGAGATGGACCTAATAAAATATAAGATTAAATTAGTGTGACTAATTTAATTGGGTTTTCATAAGATGGGCCTAATAAGGATTAAGAGAAGTTAGTGTGACTAATAGGGCTTCCATGAGATGGGCCAAACAAGGCTTAGGTTTAGGTTAAGTGTTGACTATAAATAACACACCTAAGGAGCCTTTTTTGTTGGTTGTTGACTTCATACACTTTAGCCTTCCTCTCTAGAAATCCTTATTTCTCTATTTCTCGCTACTAGCATAGTGAGTTTCAGAAAAGCATCAAGGTGAGTGTTTGACACTCACAACTGCTGTGTGGATATCTCTAGGCCGTTGCTACACTTGCAACGGAAGAGTTTGACATAGCTCTTTGTGAAGATTCAAGAATTCAAGAATTGAAGAGTTCAAGATTTGAAGAGTTCAAGAGTTCAAGATTTCAAGAGTTCAAGATTTGAAGAGTTCAAGAATCGAAGAGTTCAAGAATTCAAGATTTCAAGAGTTGAAGAATTCAAGAACAAAAACTTTTGAAAAACTCAAGAACAAGTGTTGTTCGCAAATTGAATTGCGATAACGCTTCAACAGGTAATTCATAGATGAATCATGTTCATTCACATGGGTCCTTGGGTGGGAATTGCATAAAAAATTTTGTTTTCCGCTGCACCTTTTTATGCGTGATTTCCCAACAGAAATTGCTCCATCAATATATGATTATCATGACTTTTCAGCATCCCACTTATCTTGAGATTATCCACATCAATGCACCTAGAAATATTGCTTGAATAACCATCTGGAACACTAATGTTCCGTAAAGTTGTTAGAAATGTCTTCTTGCCTTTATTAGACATTGTAAAGATTGCTGGAGGATACTTCCCATTCTCATCTGGCCAAAGGTCACGTTTACAATCCATAGCTTTAAGGTCTCTTCGAGCATTGACGTGATCTTTTGACTTTGCATTGTCACTTAGCAAAGTGTAAACTAAATTATCACACACATTCTTCTCAATGTGCATCACATCAAGATTATGGCGCAACAAGTTATGCTTCCAATATGGAAGCTCAAAGAAAATGCTTTTTTTTTCCATTGTTGAGTACCTTCTTTGACCTGTCCTCCGCGTTTTCTTTTGCCCTTTCCTTCCATCTCCATCATTCTGCCAAAAGTCACATTAATGTCCTTCACTTGTTGAAGAATGTCAAGACCAGATAGTTTCTTTGGTGGATTGCGGAATTCTTGCTCTCCATTAAATCGGACTTTGTTCAGTTGAAATCTATGTCTTTGATCAAGAAAACGACGATGACCCATAAAACACCACTTCCTACTATGTGGAAGACGACAAGGAATAGAGTCAAAGTTGCAAGATGGACAAGCAAGTCCAGTGTATGTATTCCATCCAGAGAGGGTTCCTAGCCCAGGAAAGTCACTAATTGTCCACATCAGAGCTGCATGCAATTTAAATATCTCTTTCTTGAAAGAATCATAAGCATCTACACCCTCGTTCCGTAACTCCTTCAACTCTTTGATTAAAGGTTGTAGATACACATCTATATCATTTCCCGGCATTTTTTTACCAGGAATTATCATTGAAAGAATGAAAGAAGTTTGCTTCATGCACACCCAAGGGGGAGTGTTATAGGGAATGAGAATAACCGGCCAAGTGCTGTAATTAACATTCATACTTCCGAAGGGATTAAAACCATCAGTGGCCAATCCAAGGCGCACATTTCGTGGATCCCTCGCAAATGAAGTGTTTGTTAAATCAAACATCTTCCAAGCTTCTGAATCTCTAGGATGTCTCATCATGTCGTCATCCTTAGTATCTACAGCATGCCAAATCATATCCTCACCTGTCTTTGAAGAAAAAAATACCCTTTGTAGGCGAGGTTTCAATGGAAAGTAACAAAGAACTTTTGCAGGAACCTTCTTCCTTTTGTCCCCATTAGTTTTTCCCTGAGACTCACCACCCTTTGTTGTTGGTTTCCATCTAGACTTGTCGCAAACTTTACAGTTTACCTTGTCTTTATCTTCACCCCAGTACAGCATACAATTATTTGGGCATGCATGTATCTTTTCATAATTTAAACCAAGCTTGGAGATAGTTTTCTTTGCCTCATAAAAGGATGTTGGAATCTTGGCATGTTCAAATGCATCATGTAATAGCTCTAGGATCATCGTCATCGCTTTATCACTCATCCCGCACAAGCATTTAATGTGATACAATTTCACCAAAAATGATAGTTTTGAATATTTAGAGCACCCTAAATACAAGGGCTCTTCTCCGTCCTTTACTAGCTCTTCAAACTCCATTGTTTGACATCGTTCTTCAGGTACTTCCAAGGTCACTTGTTCAGCTCCTCCAGCCTCTTCATTTGATGCTATTGGTACTTTACTTGCATGCCAATCAACCCCAAAAGCATCGTCAACCATGTTGCGTATAGGATTCTCACTAACCATAGCACCACCGTCAATGGAATTGACAACATCATTGTTTGATGTGTTACTAGTTTCTCCCACATTTGACTCCCCATGGAAAAACCAAACTGTGTATCCTTTCGGAAATTGCGTACAGATTAAGTGATCGTACACTTCTTCCTTAGATTGCCATTTTTTAAACCCACATCATGCACAAGGGCATATTGTTTTGCCATCAACTAAAGAATGTTGAAAAGCAAAATTAATAAAATCCCTAACCCCTCGCTCGTACTCAACTGAATTCCGCGGCATTGTAATCCATGACTTATCCATTATATAAGATTTGACCTTATCAATTAAAACAGATATTTAATAATTTAGCATCACATATTCAAATATTTTCTACATAATACCAAAAAAGAAATAGTACAATACTATAAAATATTACTACTTTAAGAGAAAACTATGATAAAGAGCAACATATTGTTCCTAATCTGAATCAACCAGAATTTTGTGTTTCCCTTTTTTCAGTTTCATGTTTACACTACCAAAAAAGTGCGGGATAGCGGCGGTTTAAAACATGGTTTTACGGCGGTTTGCGACTGCTGCAAAATCGTTTTCCGGCGGTTTGCAAACCGCCACTGATAGCTCCGTCCTTAAACCCTTTCGCGGCGGTTTCTATCACCCGCCGGAACAACCGCCGATAAACCAAGGGTTTAGCGGCAGTTAACACGGCAGTTCGTTTTCGCGGCGGTTATGACAAGTTTCGCGGCGATTTGTATTTCCGGCGGTTTGATTTATTTTCCCGGCGGTTTTATTCAGCGGCGGTTACCTATGTTTTCCCGGCGGTTTTATTCTGCAGCGGTTACCTTTGTTTTCCAACGGTTAGTTTTATTTTTTAGCGACGGTTTGATAGGTTTCGCGGTGGTTACTGAGGGACATTAGAACTGGATTTAGCGGCGGTTTTCTCTAACACAAACCACAAACCGCCGCAAAATACTGCAGCTGTAAGTATTGTATTTAACTGCATTGATTTGTCACAAGAACTTTTTTTTACATTAACCTATTAAATGAAATTCTTAAAATTCCACAAATCAAATAGAGATATATATTTAACCGTAATAGTATTGTATCACAATCTCAAACAAGTGTATCCAAAAGATCTAGTGCACTATTTTAAAAATTGATCCACACGATAGAATAACTAGTTACATCTCTTATGTTTAAATAAATATTAAAGTAGACAATTCAGTTTGCACTTTGATTAGATTGGCGTTGAGCATCATGACTAGCAGAAGAAGATGGTCTGCTCCTAGAAATATTGGTCCACTTCCTTCATCTTGACCCTAGAAACAATTATAAATAAGTAACTATATTATTCACATGGATTATCACATCTTTGAATTGAAAAATATAAAAATAGTCATATAGATAATTTTATAATTTGAAATAGATACCACTGTGTTGATCATAGCAGCCAACTCAGGTGGTAAATTGCCTCCTTGTAATTGTAGAATATACTTTACAGCACTTTCAACGGCTAGCCTTTTCATTCTTTCTGCTTCCACAATTTCCTCTAGATTTTTTCTTTTAAGTCTCTCAGCTTCTAATTGAGGATTCACAAATCTTTTACTAATGGAGGAGCAATGTTGGTTGCAGCATTCTTTTATTACATACATACATTCTTTTACAAATCATCAGCATTCTTTTATTACGTTACCAAACAAATCAACGATTCTCTCTGCCCTGCCCTGCCTCAATGTAATTGTTGGTTGGTAATCTGATCTGTTCTATAACAGATACATAACTTCAAATCAAATTCCAGCAACAACCCAAGTAACTTGTAGCTAAGGTAGAATCTCAATGCCAAATATAGAAGAAATACACCTCCAAAGTTTCCAACACTAGTAGAAAAATCTCATGCCATGTGGAGAAAAAGTGAAACATACATACATGTGATGTGAGAGTTGATAGATATCTATATGTTCTGTCCCTCAGCATATAGTATATAAGTACTATATATAGTTTTGACATAAATGTTGCAAGAACTAAAACAAGTGAAAACATAAACATAAAATTCAGTACTATTCCCGACATTAAAAGTAGCTCTGTACTTAACAAGGGCAGAGTTTAGAGACACTAATTAGCTGATGCAGCAAGCAAGATCAGATGCTGGAATAATTATATTCTAATATATTATGAACTATCTATATATATATATATATATATATATATATATATATATATGTGTGTGTGTGTGTGTGTGTGGTATCTTATCAATTATCATATTCTGATGTAGGGCTTTTTTGATTGATGATTCCATTCAATCCCTCTTGCCGATGGTTTTCCAAAGTGTAACCTCAGCTCAGAATTAGCACAGCAGAACAAAGTTCCTTTATGCAAGTTTGGATGAGTAGCAGCACCAAAATAAAAGTATTCGAAAGTTCTTACTAGATCAATACATATTTATACATTACTAGTACATCCTAAGTTACATTAAGAAGAAACACTAACTTCTCACTTTGGATGTTCAATGGGCAGAGGTTGTTATTTCTCCATGCTATGCTGAACTTAAAGGAATGATAGAAAATAAACTTTGATCAAGTTCCTTATATCCATTCTATATATTTCTCAAGTTGAACAATAAGTGGATATTTTTTCTTGAAAATGGTGTAAAATTTTTAACTTCAAAATCACTCATTTCAAGAAAAAAGTATACACTATGCACGTCATTATTTGATTTGGGAATTTGTTGCAATGAATATAAGAAATGTGATACTTAGTCTTGTCCTGTCGCAATAATATGTGTATATGGACCACTAATGAACAAAATAACTAATTGGAGACGAGTCATGGATTTTCCTATGGGTTCAAGCAATGTAACTTATGTATGAAACTATGAATGGTGTATTTTCAGATGTAGAAATACTTGCCTTCTTTCCTTTGGTTGAGAGACCTTTAGCTTTCAACATAACACGAAGCCTCTCTACAGTCAAGCTGTGGAAGTCTCGATTACTGTTTGATCCCTCTGTATGTTTGAAACCATAACATAAGGAACAAAATGTGTCATGCTGAGATATATAGTAGAAAAAATGCAGGTGGTTAAATCATGCTCAGCAATCATGGTAAATAAACTATGACTCATAACCATGCCAAACTCATGCTTACCTATAACTACCACTACTATCCAAATATAGCTCAAGAGGCAGAATGAATTAGATATGCAAGCACAAGAAAAGAGAAGGGGGGAGAGAGAAAGAAGGAGAGGGGTACATAGGGTCATAGGGATGTGGGGCATTCATTGAACCTATAATACTTGATAGCTCCAAGTCGTTTTTATCATCACCATCACACCCAAGAGTTGAATCATGCCAATCAAGATACAAACTAACAAACTAATCGGACTTGTAATATTCAAATGCAGTTGTTCTTGGCTCACTATAGATTCAACTAGTGACTTATAGCATATTCCTAGCATATAGGATTCAACATGCACCACAAGGACATGAGACCAAAAAGCGACTGTGATGTGTATACAATCATGCTGAATCTCATCCCCATATTCCTTGGTTTTCTTTGCCATTTTCCCAAATAACTGATAAACACATCCTTTCAAGAACATAAATTAATACATGTTCTTTTCAAAAGTTAGCCTACCAGTATTCCAAATCTACTTATTTCTAACTAATCTGGTTCTAGTCAGGTCATCTTACTATGGGTCTCCTGGTGCTAGTTTTTCCTATTCACAAAACTTGAACTCAAGGCCTTGCCTAAAAGGAACAAGGGTTGAATCACATGAACTAGTCTAGTGTTCATTAACTTGATACACAATGCCAAACATAATTTTGTGATCAATTGCATCAACATTTTTTACCCAGAAATACATTTATTCATTAATAAAATATATAAGCTTGAGGTGTATGTCTTAATATGTATCAGATGGTATGGCAACTAATCTTAAGGATTCAACTGTGACACTGAGCAATGCCCAGACCCATTCAAGAATCAGCAACTGTGACAAAAATAGATCAAAACACATTCTGCAACTCTACTCTCAATCTTTCATAGTTCTATTTCAGTGTTAACAATTATTTAATTTCATGTTACAGGCAATGACTAAAAACCAAAGATAAACAAAGGAACAACAACAAGAACGCATACACATATAACTTCATAAGGAATGAAAATGAGAACAAATGAATCAAAATTGAAAAATAAAAAAATAGAATGATTGAATAAAGCAATTTGAAAAATGAAAAATAAAGCAATTTGAGTAAAATGATTCAATCAGAATCTAAGGAATAGAAACTATCCAAAGGCAGCTGCAACAAGGATTGAATTTCTCACCTGTTCTATGAGAAGGATGGTTCAAAATTAGAAACAACGTACTGCACAATCCTCGAAGAATAATGGTAGTCGAGCAGCAGACGCAAGAGCTCCGAGCAGAAGACAGAACATCTGAACTCGAGCAAGACCAGATGCGAGGCGGCACAGACGCGGTGGTCCTGAGAGTGCAGGTAGCAGGGATGCTTCGATGACTTCGATCGCCAACGCTGAGAGAAGAGGGACGCGGGGGACGTTGCTTCGACGGCGACCCTAGGGAAGAGGGACGCTGCTTCTCTGCTTCGACCCGTGGGCGGAGGTCGCGGCCGTGCGACGGCTAGGGTTTCACATACTACGACGGCTCGGAGTTCGATGTTCTATTAGGCTATGGTGAGAGAGGGTAGAGGTGTGTGTATCTTAGACAAAATGAAACCCTAATGAAAGTGAAACAAAGAAGAAGGGGGAAGTTAGGAGCTCGAGAAGTTTCTAAACTTTTTTAAGTTTTAAAGTGTTTTTGCGGCGGTTCACCTAAATAAAACCGCCGTAAAAAGGAACCGCCTCCATTATTAAAAAACCGCCGCTAAATAAATATTTATTGCGGCGGTTTAAAAAAACGAACCGCCGCAAAGCCAAAACCGCCACAATTAAATTACAAACCGCCGCGAAATAAATTTAATTATGGCGGCCATACCAAACCGCCGGGAATAAAATATTTCTCGGCAGTTTTGGAAACCGCCGCTAATAAACCGCCGCTATCCCGCGCTTTTTTGGTAGTGTTAGAACAAATTATAAAACCTTTGAACTATTTTATTCTGATTTGGAAGAGTTTGAGAACATTTTGTTCCCTTAAAAAACACCGGGTAAGAACATATAAATGACAACAGAGAAAGAGAAAGGACATGTTGATTTTGTGTGAGATTGCATTCTTTTGTTTTATTCTAAATAGATATAAGACTCTGCTTATAATAAATTGATTATAGCTAGACCTACAATAACTTTATTATAGCCTATTCTGTGAAGTTTATGAATGAATGATATAAAGGGAATCTAATGCTAAGTTTGGTTTTGTTTGACTTGTGCAGGGAACAAGTACTTAAGGATTTCAAGCATGTCTATATCTATGTGTTTCAGGTTTTCAGATTTTTGGCTATTGAATTGGGTTTATTTTAATTTTGTGTTTCAGTTTTCGCTTTAGTTTTGTTAATTTTATTTGCCTTGCAGCCCCCTTCCTTAAAATGACCATTTAACATATGTAATATAGCATGTGCAATATAATCCCTCAAATCATACCAATTGATCCTCCAGCAGGTTTAATTTTATGTTTATTGGTTTGTGATGTATATATATATGATTCATTCTCATCCTTCATTTATAATTACAGACATATATACTTTTTAAATACTTTTATACATTATATTCAGGAAACTCTCTGCTTATATTATGAGATGGTACTTGCTAGGTAATTTACAACTTAACCTAATAATTAAATGGAAACATATAAATTAGTAGTAGAGTACAATTAGGCAACTCTGGTTATTATGATAAGCAAGCTAAGCTAGTACTAGCTAGGTAATTTCCAACGCTATATATATATATATATATATATATATATATATATATACAGCTCTTATGTTTGTGTCCAATTTAATTTCTACAAAAACTGCTGCTATCTCAATTTTATACAGCTCTTATGTTTTATGCTTATAATAAGCATTCTCTCATGTTTTTTTAGATGAAATTATCATCATGTTTATTTCTTTTTTACATAGTCAAGGAACTAATAAGAATCTGCAAAACAAAACCTCAGGCGCAGGACCTGAAAATCAAAAGAACAACAAAACTGGAAACTTCGAGAGCTATCTTACCTGTGCTGTGCAGGATCTCAGGCACGATGGCGAGTGGGACGCGGCGGCAGCGAGCTGGAGGCGGCCACGGCGGTACGCGGCTGCTGTGTTTCTCAGGAGAGAGCCGCGCAGAGAGACTGAGGCGATGTATGTAGCACCAACAGAGAGTGACCGAGGCGATGTCCTTCGAAGCGGCGACGGCGAGCCTGACGGAGCTGCTCTGGCCGATTGCCGCTGACAGGTAAGGTACGAGAGAGAAAGGTGAGGTGTTAGGGTTCAGAGACAAAAAGTGAGAAGAAACATACTTTAAGTATTTTTTATACTTATATAAATAGTAAATGACATAATATATATATATATATATCTTGATTTTGATTTGAGATGGAATTTTTTTTTATTAATTTTTTTTACTTCACTAAAAGAATTAAATAATATTTTAGCAACAATTTTTTTTAAATAATTATTTTAGCAACAATTATATATATAAAAAACTAGTAACTCAATTATATAATTTTTAAAAAAATAAATTATTGTATTATTTAAGTCCCGATCGTCTGAACAAATTTGGGTATTAGTTTATTTATTTATTTATCAGTAACTATTATTATAATATGATCAAAATAACACATGAGATTACACTTTGGTACATAACTGCCGCAATGTTAGGCCGCGATGTTATTATTTGCGGCGGTTTTTCATAACTGCCACAAATACAGTGTCGCAATTCAGCATTTTTGGCGTAGTGCAACCTAGTGAGTTACTCATACCCTAACATCCCTACTTTGATTTTCTGCACTTGCATGTGTGGTTTGATGGCTGTGTTGTGAAATATCTGAGCTTTATTTTCGTCCTTGCTAAGCTTCCATGGTTATGGTTAATGGTGGTGAGGAAGATGGTGTTGCATGTTGATTTTTGGCATGTGTGTGTGTGTGAACGAATCTGAGTGTTTGCTGTTGATGCATGTGTGTGTGTAAGTCATTTTCGTGTTTCTGATGTGTGAAAATGGGGAGGGTTGAGATTGGAACGGTGGAGCAGAGCTTGAAGCTCTGGTTCTGCGATTTTGCAAAATCGGGCCGCCCAGGCGATGGCACGACCGCCCCAGCGGTCTGCTCCTCGCACTGGGCAAGATGAAGCTGATGAGACTGCTCAGGCGGTGACAGGACCGCCCAGGCGGTCATGACCGCCCCAGCGGTGGCAGGACCGCCCCAGCGGTGGCAGGACCGCCCCAGCGGTCGACTCTGTGCCAGAGGACAGTTTTGCAGCCTTATGTTTTCCCGTTTTCCCGAAATTAATTTCTACTAATACATAGGTGTTGTATCTTGAGAAAATATGCTATATGAGGTTTAAATAATTGCCTAGTCTTATGAATATGTATATATATATATATATATCTTATGTAAAATTTGATTAATAAAGAATAAGAGAAATCTTTGAGAAATGCTCTTGTGAATGAATCAAATCGTTTTGTAAATAAAGTGTTGTCATAAAATTTTATTGCTTAAAAGCGAATTGGATTTATAATTGAACTTGACAAATTATTTGATTAGAAAGACAAGAATTGAGCCCTTGGGAACTATTTTATATTTGTGAACTTATGAACACATAGGAGGTTTTGCTAACTTCGTAAAAAACAAGTTGGGGGCAGTATACTATAATAGGGATGTAAGTTGTTTAATGATGAGGAGGGAATGAGTTTCATTATATGTAATTAGAAAAATGCTAAATTGTGTGGTGTGGGCAAATGGTAAATTATTAATGTGTATATAGTGAGGTAAGGAACTATGGATTACTAAGCTAGAGTTATACGAACTACGATATGCTAACGTGAAGAAAGTCTTTTAGGTCGACATGAAGTGATATTAAATGTTTGTTGTATGGTATGACAAAGGTGTGTTAGATGATTTTGTTACATGAGCTGAGATAATGGTGTGAAAACAGGTTGTGTCTGTATATTATGTAGAATCCTTTAATTGAGGTTAGAATGAATTATGTGTATTGTGTGTGACCATATAATGCCATGTTTGATGATAAAGTATGACATGAATATGTGAACATGACATAATTAAGTGACACGATGATCTGCAATCAAGTGTACACACTTACATGGTGCTATGATTGAATGTTAAAGTATGTTATGTGACATAATGGGATTATGGTCATAGATACTTATGTGGAAAGATGTCATAGATATATGATGTTATGAAACGATAAATATGCTCATTTCTTATGTGTTTGATTTCATAGTTTATGTGGGATTGAATAATTGTTTTAAAGATAGATTGAGTGCATAGTGAATTCTGGAATGAGATGGTTGTTGCAATGATATGATTATGCACATATTCTGTTAAGAAAAGTAATGTGTTGGGAAATCACGCATAAAGGTGCAGCGGAAAACAAATATTTTTATGCAATTCCCACCCAAGGACCCATGTGAATGAACATGATTCATCTATGAATTACATGTTGAAGCGTTATCGCAATACAATTTGCGAACAACACTTGTTCTTGAGCTCTTCAAAAGTTCTTGTTCTTGAATTCTTCAACTCTTGAAATCTTGAATTCTTGAACTCTTCGATTCTTGAAGTCTTCAAATCTTGAACTCTTGAACTCTTCAGATCTTGAACTCTTCAAATCTTGAACTCTTCAATTCTTGAATTCTTGAATCTTCACAAAGAGCTATGTCAAACTCTTCCGTTGCAAGTGTAGCAACGGCCTAGAGATATCCACACAACAGTTGTGAGTGTCAAACACTCACCTTGATGCTTTTCTGAAACTCACTATGCTAGTAGCGAGAAACAGAAAAATAAGGATTTCTAGATAGGAAGGCTAAAGTGTATGAAGTCAACAACCAACACAAAAAGCTCCTTAGGTGTGTTATTTATAGCCAACACTTGACCTAAACCTAAGCCTTATTGGGCCCATCTCATGGAAGCCCAATTAGTCACACTAACTTCTCTTAATCCTTATTAGGCCCATCTTATGAAAGCCCAATTAAATTAGTCACACTAATTTAATCTTATTCTTTAGTTGGCCCATCTCATGAAGCCCAATTAAATTAGTCATACTAATTTATTCTAATTTAGCATCAATATAAAAACTGCTTTAGTGTGCGACCCTATAGGTTCTTACAACGTTGGCAATATTATTAAATCTCATTTAAATAATATAAACAGTGAGCGGTATCTAGCAACACATCACTGCTACCCAAGTTATAAGAAAGTCAACGGTTTGACATAACCTTTCCGTGATTGACGTTACCGTACACTTCAGTCCCTTTGTCCAAATATCCAGATTTAACACAAGCATGGAATTAGTCATCTTATATAGTTAAATCATTAGTTTCTTGATCTCCGAGTAGACTGATAAAATAAATGACATTAATGTCACACATTAATTCATTTCAGCATGGCCATGCATTTACCCAGTCCTACTCATCAAGGGGCCCACGAATATATCTCTCGTAATGTGAGAGGGACAAATTCTATCTACGTTACTCACACCGCCCACATGACTCGTGATATGCCTAATGACCGACTTTATAATTACCCTGTTACGGATAACGTTTGACGGTATCAAAGCGCACGACTCCTCATGCAGCGGATCGCAGTAACTTCAAGTCAAAGGACTACATGTACCATCATCACTATGAGAATCACTTATGACATTCACATTACTATCCATGTAGTGTTCTCAAAGCGGGTCAGTCCAATATATATCACCATATATACCTATGTGCAGACTTGATATCACATATCCATAACCTGTGAGAAAAGGTTATCAGTCCATACACATACTAGTCTCAATGTATTACTGTTGTCCTGTTGTTTACAGTAATACTTGACTAGGGACATTTAAGAATGGAGTCTCACTATTAGGTTATGTACCTAATCTTTATTCCATTCTAAGGACATCATAATGTTTATTAAAATAAATAAATAAACAATCAATGAAAACAATGCCTCATATATATGTATATATATATATAAAAAATAAAATGTCACAATATCATAATAAAAATGCAACTATGATTGGCCCTCTAGGGCACATACCAACAGACTCTCACTTGCACTAGAGCCAATCCGGCATATCTCTAATGCCTAATGATCTAGTATGTCCATCATGCTTCCGCTGAGGAAGTTGCTTGGTCAGTGGGTCAGCGATATTATCATCAGTTGGCACTCTACATATCTTTACATCTCCTCTATCGATAATCTCTCAAATAGGATGAAAGCGCCCGAGTATGTGTTTGGATCGCTGGTGAGATCTGGGTTCCTTAACCTGTGCAATGGCTCCATTGTTGTCACAATAGAGAGCTACTGGGTCCTCAATGCACGGAACCACACCAAGTTCAGTAATGAACTTTCAGATCCAAACAATCTCTTTTGCTGCATTACTGCTAGCAACATACTCGGCCTTTGTAGTAAAATCGGCGACTGTCTCTTGCTCGGAACTCTTCCAGCTCACAGTCCCGTCATTAAGACAAAACACATAACCTGATTTTGTCAGCTTGGAAACTAGCATCAGTGTAACCCTTTACAACTAGTTCTTCCTCACCTCCATATATCAAGAATCAATCCTTAGTTCTTCTCAAGTACTTAAGGATATTCTTGATGACTGCCCAGTGACTATCACCGGGATCTGACTGGTATCTGCTCCTCATGCTCAAAGCATACGAGACATCTGGTCGTGTACTTAACATAACATACATGATAGACCCAATTGCAGATGCATATGGAATCTTACTCATCCGATCTCTATCGGTTTGAGAAATGAGACATTGGGCCTTTGAGAGTGTCACACCATGTGACATAGGCAAGAACCCTTTCTTTGACTCATGTATCTTAAAGCGTCTCAACACTTTGTCTATGTATGTAATTTGGTTTAGGCCAAGCAATCTGTTTGGTCTATCTCTATAGATCCTTACATCCAATATGTAAGTTGCTTCGCCTAATTTTTGAAAGGTATCAATAAGCTAGACCCATGCTTCGAGTTGTTTCATGACATAAATAAACTCGAACACTTAAGAAATCCGTCGGACAAGCAGATTCACATCTCTTACAACCAACACAGTCCTCTGTTCTTGGGGCAGAAGCAATTTGCTTAGCTTTACACCCGTCCCAAGGTATCATTTCTAATACATCTGTGGGGCAGGCTCGTACACATTGAGTACATCCTATACATGTATCATAAATCTTTACTGAATGTGACATTGGATCTAGAGTTAAATTTTTTTAACATAAAAAATGGAAAATTTTCGATCTAGTAAACTCGTAAATGAATCATATATTTAGACACCAGATGAATCAATGATATACCAGAATTTTGATACTAACAAAAATATACTTCCGGTCAATTCATAAGAAGAGGACCAAGATACTTTGATTTCTTAAGTTTTTGCAAACATACTAATTTAAATTGATGAATATTACACTATTCTAAATTCGAATTTATTTTAGATTTTATTTTTTGATTTGATCTATTTTTTATTTTATTAAGACTATTTATTCAACAAATTCGATTGATTGATACGAGTTGATTTTCTATTACGATAAATTGAAGAAACAATAGCCAGCCCAATAGCTGCTTTAGCGGCTGCAACAGCAATAACAAAAATAGAAAAAATATTTCCTTTTAATTGGCGACTATCAAAAAAATCAGAAAAGGTTACGAAATTGATATTCACTGCATTCAGTATAAGTTCAAGACACATAAGGGCTCTAACCATATTTCGGCTCGTGATCAATCCATAGATACCAATAGAAAATAAATAGGCACTCAAAACAAGTACATGTTCGAGCATCATTGACCAACTCCTTATCAATTTTGATTCATTTAAATTTTAATATAATATGAATAAAAATTCAACGGATTCAATTGACTAAAGAATATAACAAGTCTGTAACAAAAGACTAGACTATATTGCCAAAAAAATGTTTATATAGAAAAGCATTTTTTTGAATTCACAGAGAATTCAACAGTAAAAAATGTGGGAAAAAATTCTATTTTTTTTTCTAGTTCAAAAGATTTCTTACTGGCGAGCCACGACAATTGCACCTATCAAAGCAGCTAAGAGAATTATTGAAATTAGTTCAAAGGGAAGAAAAAAATTTGTTGATAAATGAATTCCAATTTGTTGACTAGTACTTATCAAATCTTGCTCTATAATCTGATTTGGTCTTGTAGTCCAAATAATCCCGTACCATGATGTATCTGGGATAGTAGTTAGTAGTAAAAAAAAAAAATACTTGTACAAACTATCAGAGTAATTCCACCCCCAACGCTCAAAAGATGAAAATCTTGGTAATATTCTGAAGCATTCATGAACATCACAGCAAATAGGATTAAAATGTTTATAGCTCCCACGTAAATAAGTAGTTGTGCGGTAGCTACAAAATGGGAGTTTGATAAAATGTAGAACAAAGACATACAAACAAGAACCAGTCCCAAGGAAAAAGCAGAAAAAATTGGGTTGGTAAATAATACTACCCCCAAACTTCCTAATACAAGACCTGATCCCAAAAAGACTAAAAGAAAATCATGTAGTGGTTCAGGCAAACCCATTAGATGTAAAATAAGAGATAAATAAATCGAGATTTCATGACTTTAATTGATATGACCAGGGAAAAATTTTATATACGAGATTTATCTCTGCATAGAAATTTATTCTAACAACTGGGAATTGATATCGGTACCGGTTCTGGTTATAGGCCCAATGTCATTCTATTTCTTATACGAAAGAATATCATATACCATATAAGTATAACTATATCTAATAAAGTATAATGATCTGTATTCTATAAATTATATAGAATTTTATAAAGAATTTTATAATTTTTAGAATTTAAAAATTTCTATATATCTCTATAGATAATATAAAATATTTTTAATAGAATCTTTTGTTATTTTCTAAGAAAATATAGAATAGTTATGAATATAGAATGGTTTTTCTATTTTTAGAGAACATTTTTATTTTATTATTATTCGGTTTTAGTTTGATATATAGAAATATATATCTATAAATGTGATATTTCAATCTAAATAATAAAATATATTCAATTTTTCAATTTCGATTTTGGATTCTATTGGATTATATTATATTTATTTATATTTTATATTATATTTATATATATTATTTTATTCGAATTGTTCGAATTGTATAATCATCAATTACTGACATTGGTAAACGGCCCAAAGAAATTTGATTATAATTCAATTCATGACGATCATAAATCGAAAGTTCATATTCTTCGGTCATTGATAAACAATTTGTTGGACAATACTCAACACAGTTTCCACAAAATATACAAATTCCGAAATCAATACTGTAATTAAGCAATCGTTTCTTTCGAATATTCGTTTCCAGTTTCCAATCAACAACAGGTAGATCTATAGGACATACACGAACACATACTTCACAAGCAATACATTTATCAAATTCAAAATGGATTCGACCGCGGAAACGTTCCGATGTAATTAATTTTTCATAAGGATATTGAATAGTTACGGGTAAACGATTTGCGTGGGATAAGGTAATCATAAAACTTTGACCAATGTATCGTGCAGCTCGGACTGTTTGTTGACCATAATTCATGAACCCAGTTACCATAAGGAACATATCGTTAATATCTATAAATATTTTTGTTTTGTTTCTTTCTCTTGTTTGAGATAAGTTAAAAGATCAATCTTTTACAGTGAAAACAGTTGAGACGAAGTTGTTAATAATAGATTACCGAGAGAAATAGGTAAAAGAAACTTCCACCCAAGATTTAATAATTGGTCCATTCTTAGCCTAGGCAAAGTCCATCGTGCTGTGATAGAAAGGAACAAGAAAAAAAAAGTTTTAGCTAATGTAATAAAGATATCAATTGTAGTTCCAAAAACACCATATGCTTTAGTTATATCAAAAAACTCAGAAACGAATATGTACGGAACAGGGATATTTGAACCGCCCAAGTAAAGAACTGTTACAAATAATGAAGAAATTAATAGATTTAAATAAGAAGCAACATAAAATAAACCAAATCTTATACCCGAATATTCGGTTTGATAACCCGCTACTAATTCTTCTTCCGCTTCCGGTAAATCAAAAGGTAATCTTTCACATTCTGCTAGGGAAGAAATTAGAAAAACGATGAAACCTATAGGTTGACGCCAAAAATTTCATCCCCAAAAACCGTATTTGGATTGTGCATCAACTATATCAACTGTACTTAAACTGTTAGATAATCCTAGTCGGTGATAACATTACTGTCCCATCGCTATTACAGAACCGTACATGAGATTTTCACCTCATACGGCTCCTCGAAAGCTTTAAATAAATATAAGGACCAGGCCGATTATTATTTGTCTTTTTCAATATCCCTAAGATCTATAAGATTCCAATTTATCGGACGGTTCTGAATTAGACCAATTGAATTCTGTCTGTTCTAATTTAATACTAAATTAATAAAGAGAAATATAATGGATTTTTTATAAAAGATACAAAAGTCACTTCTGAATTTCTCTTATCCCTTAAAATCAAAATAAAAAAATTTCATTTATATTAATTTTTTAAGTAATAACTTTATTCTTCAATAAAAAAATCTTTTAGAATTTTCAATAAAACCTCTTGTCGGTTTCGATTACGAAAAAGAATTACATATTAGTTTCTAAATTATGACATAAATTTTATCTTCAAAAAAAAATATGAAAAATATGTATAGAAAATAAAAAAATAAAAAAGGGGCCGTTTCGTTTTTCTTTTTTTTTTTCGTTCCTGTTCGTCTTTTTTTGTGCAACTAAAAAAGGGGACTTAAAAAAAAAGAAAAATTAAGGGATTATTTCGTTCCCGATAGTCATTTATTTAATCAGTGGATAGGAGCATACTCTGGACCGGAATTGAGGGGAGTACTGCCTTCATTTTTCTACCAACTTAAAGCCCCAATTTGTATTCTTTTTCTATTATGTGTATGTGGAAATGCTCTTTTTTATATTTCCATAATCTGTCTTACTAATCCTTTTTGTATCTTGGTGGTTCTAACCGTCCACTTAATCTTTTATGAGCCTCCCTTATTTTTGTTAATACATGTATGATAATGAATCCAAACGGTAGCAAAAACGCAATAAAGTTGGTCTTTTGAACCCGCTTCAAGACAAGATTTATAATCAACCAATCCTGGGGTAATCAGACTCTTCTGCTTCAAATTGTTTTTTCACTATATTATTATATTATATATACCATAATTTATTATAATTCTTATACATAGAAAATGAGACTCAATATTTTGACTGCAATTTCAAATCATCATACTATACCATATATTAACTATACCATATGGATAATCTGTTTAAGGTAATGTAATTAAGGTAATGGAATAGAATTCTATTCAATAGAAGAAGCTGTCTTATCTCACTCATATAACTATCTGATTTTGTTCTTCAATAAATACGAATTGAGAATAATAATAAATTTATTCTACCCCTTTCCTATAAAGTGTCCGACAAAGAAAGGCGTATAGCAATAGCATCAAAAGTTTTTGTATCAACGAATCGCACGTAGAGATATTGATAACACACATAAAGTTAATGGTATTTCATAACTAATCGATTGAGCAGCAGCTCGTAGACCACCCAAAAAGGAATATTTATTATTTGATCCATATCCGGACATAAGAAGTCCAATGGGAGCAATACTCAAAATAGCAATCCATAAAAAAACACCAATATTGAGATCAGATAAAACAAAGTTATATCCAAAAGGAATTACTGAATAACTTATTATAATTGATATGACTGAGATGGCTGGTCCGATACTGAATAAACGAATATCTGCCCTAGATGGAATAAGATTTTCCTTGAAAAGTAGTTTTGTTCCATCTGCTAGAGCTTGAAGAACTCCCAACGAACCAGCGTATTCAGGTCCAATCCTCTGTTGTATACCTGCAGATATTTCTCTTTCTAACCATACAATTGAAAGTACACTTATGGTGATTCCTAATACAAGAGTTAAGATAGGGGCAAGTACCCATATAATTCCATATACCTCTTTTAAAGATTCCAATCTTAAAAAAGAATTGATATCTTGTATTTCTGTTGTATCAATTATCATTTCAACGATCAACTTCCCCCATAATGATATCTATGCTACCAAGTATTGTCATAATATCAGCCAATTTCATTCTTTTAACTAATTGAGGAAGAATTTGCAAATTGATAAAAACCTGGTGGACGAATTTTCCATCTCCAAGGAAAACCATTCTGATCTCCTATTAGAAAAATTCCCAATTCTCCTTTTGGGGCTTCAACTCTTACATAAAGTTCTTGTTTCGGCAATTCAAAAGTTGGAGACGGTTTTTTACTAATGAATCGATATTCAAAATCATTCCATTCTGATTCCCTTTCCCTATCAAAGTAACGGATTTCTAAATTCTCATAAGGACCGCCAGGAATTCCTTCCAAAGCCTGTTGAATTATTTTTATGGATTCCACCATTTCACCAATTCGAACTAAATAACGAGCTAACGAATCTCCTTCTTTTTGCCATTGAACTTCCCAATCAAATTCCCCGTAAAACTCATAATTATCAATTTTACGGAGATCCCATTGTATTCCGGAAGCCCGAAGCATCGGTCCTGATAAACCCCAATTTATTACTTCCTTTCCACTAACCATGCCTATTCCCTCAACCCGTTCTAAAAAAATTGGATTTCTCGAAATAAGTTTTTGATATTCAACAACCCCTGTTAAAAAATAATTGCAAAAATCCAAACATTTATCTATCCAACCATGAGGTAGATCAGCCGCTACTCCCCCGATACGGAAAAAATTATGCATCATTCTCATACCTGTCGCAGCTTCGAATAGATCATATATTAATTCTCTTTCTCTGAAAATATAGAAGAAAGGGGTTTGTGCACCAATATCCGCCATAAAAGGTCCCAGCCATAGTAGGTGAGAAGCTATACGACTCAATTCCAACATAATTACTCGAATATAGTTAGCTCTTTTAGGTACTTGAATATTTCCCAACTGTTCCGGTCCGTTTACGGTTATTGCTTCTGTAAACATAGTGGCTAAATAATCCCAACGTGTTACATAAGGCAGATATTGTATAATTGTTCGGTTTTCCGCAATTTTTTCCATCCCTCTGTGTAAATAACCCAATATTGGTTCACAATCAATAACATCCTCACCATCCAGAGTAACAATAAGTCGAAGAACACCATGCATTGATGGGTGGTGAGGGCCCATATTGACTATCATTAGGTCTTTTCTTGTAGCTGGGACATTCATAGGTTTTTCCTCAATTTATTCATTGCATGAATTGCGTAAAACAAAAGAAAATAAATTCATCAAAATTCAAGACCTAATAAAATTAATCGAATAATTCCAAATTACTCTTCAAATTAACGAATTTGTGACTCCCGAATATCCAACTGATTTATTAATTTGTTATAACATATTCGATTTTTTTTTACAAATAAGACAGTAGTTGTTGTCTTTTTCCCAGAATTTTACGTAAACCTCTTTGAGATAAATAGTCTTTTCGGTGCAATTCCAAATATGAAGTAAGTCTTCGTATCTTATTGGTGAAATTGAATACTTGAAATTCAACCGATCCGAGGTTTTCTTCTTTTTTTTCTTGTGAAAAATTCGCTAGAAATAAATTTTTGACCATAAGTTGAAATCTTTCTTCTCCCTTTCCTTATTTTATAGCTATCTTTTTTAATCAGTAATAGTAATGACACTAATTTCAAATTTTGTATATACAATAATATTAATTTGCTTAAGATTTAGCGATTTTGTTAATCATCGAAAACCATATTTTTTTATGCATTCCAAAAAAAATGGTAGACTTAAAATATAATTAAAATATAAAAATATATTTTAAATATATATAATATATATAATATTAAATATATATATATAATATTAAATATATATAATAAATAAATATATATAATAAATAAATATAAATATATATAATTATATAATTTATTATATAATATATAATTTCTAATTATTAAATTATTATATATATATATTAAATTATTATATATAATTAATATATATATTAATATATATAATTATTATAATTAATTCTTATAATTATATAATATAAGACGATTTTGTTGATTCATTCATTTTTGTATCTAATGGCATTTAATTAGTATCTAAAGGCCTCAGAATACAGATCGGAATACAGAATAGAAATTAACACAATGTGTATGCGAATTTATGTGTGTATCCATATTTGTATCCACATCCGGGATATGTTACGCTAAATAGAAGAAAGAAATCATCTATAATAACGAATTCTCAATCGCGGATACATATGTATCCTTATCATACTGAAACGGCTTCCATTATAGGTATCAAACCAATATCGATTCATCGGATTATTTTATTTCTATTATATATATTTTATATATATATAATAAAATATATATAATAATATTTATATAATATATATATATATATATATAATATATATAGTATAAAATTAGTATAAAATATGTAGTAATTATATAGTAATATATTTAAGTAATATATATATTTGATATATATTTGAATATGCGCAAATTTAAATTTTTTTAAATTCGAAAATTCCAAATTGGATATATATATTTCAAATTGTATATATAGTAAATATTAATAGAAAAAATATTAAAATAAATTGAAATAAAATATTAATAGATAAAATTCTATATATATATGAAAATATTCAAAATATTATATTAATAAATATTATATTAATAATAATATATAAATTAATATATAATATATAAATTAATATATAATAATATTATTATATAAAAGCGGTTGAATAAAAAATTCGCAGCAAGTATTTCGCGCAAATACACGATTTGATATATTTTCTTATTAATTTAGTCTTTTCTTATCTTCTTACTCTTATACCGGATTTATTATCATATTTATTATCATATCATATTTCTATTAATTAATCTATTAATAGAATATAAATGATTCATAATCATCGGGTTATGATTGATCTAAACCAACTCATTATGTACACGACTCACCATGCCAACTATGAAACAACTTATTAGAAACACAAGAAAGCCAATCCGAAATGTCACTAAATCCCCCGCTCTTCGGGGATGTCCTCAGCACCGAGGAACCTGTACTAGGGTGTATGTGCGACTCGTTCCGATCATAGGCTAAAAAAAAGGAAAACAAATTTTGCTAGTATCGTGAATGGAAGAGCTCCATTCACTATCTTAACTAATATATATATAGTTATACTAATATATATATAATAAAAATGAAAATAATATAATAATATAAATATATAATAAATATATATAAATATATATATTTATATATAATAATATATATTCTTCTATTGTGTGTCAAATTTATGGTTTCGATTGGTGCAAACCCAATCACCTCACTTTGCAATTTAAGATGAGAAAGATTTTCCCATTGGTAGCAAATGTTTACCCATTAAGCGGGGAAATCCTATAATTCAATTAAAAATAAAAAGCATAAAAATTATGCCTTCTTTTTGCAAGAACGGACTAAGAGGGTTAGCTACCCAGCTAATCTTCATACTTAAATACCGTTACTGTATAGCTAGATTTCGTTGTGAAAGACCTATTACTAGATATTTCATGGTAGAGCCAATAAAGTGTGAACTGTACAAGTTAACAAAAAATCGAGGAAGTGGCTCCGGTGTATAGAGAGGATCTCACCGTTTTCAAAGTAATCATAGAAACGATGGAACCCACCATTTCTTTTTCTTTTTTCTATTTGAGTTTTTTATGTTTTTTCTCAATACACTCTCTTATTTCGAAGTTCAATGCTTCAAAATCAAAAGAAAAAAATCGTGGTTGGGAAGGTTATAGTAGCAAAAGCCATTGAAATTATTACTTTATACATTGGAAGAATCCCATTTTTGTTATTAATAGACTAGGAAGGGAAAAAGAATAACTGAAAGAAAAATAATTTTATAGTTAACTCCCGAAAAAGAAAACAAAATGGAACGTCAAAAGAATTGACTGTTGAGCCGTATGAGGCAGGAAACTCTCAAGTACGGTTCTAAGGAAAGGAATTTACTCACCTATTCCGACCGCGGAGAACAGGCCATTCGACAGGGAGATTCTGAAATTGCGGAAGCTTGGTTTGATCAAGCCGCAGAATATTGGAAACAAGCTATAACCCTTACCCCTAGTAATTTTATTGAAGCACAGAATTGGTTGAAGATCACAGGGCGTTCTGAATAAGAACACTCTGTTTATTTTGTTTATTTTATTTTCTAATTCTTTATTATTTTATTTTCAATTTTTTATTTAATATTCGACTTTTTTCTTCTTTATTTATTTTATTATATTTTATTTATTGAATCATTAAATATTATGAATTATGAAATATTATTAAATAAATATTATTAAATTATTAATTTAATATAATTAATATTTATAATTATATTTATAATTAATATTATGTTTTATTTAATATTTTTTATTTAATATTATTAATATTAAATATTATGTTATGATATATTTTATATTTAATTTATATTTAATTGAATTTGTTGTAATTAATTATTTATTGTCTCCATTAGTAAATAGTAAAATAAAACAGATCATTTATAATTTATATTAGGCTATTAGGAACAACCAATCAAAAAAAAATTTCATTATATCCCTTTATATAATATAAATCGTTCTATTTCGTCTGGTATTTCGTATAGATAAACGATATGTGGATACAGTAGAGTGGAGAATCCCCCCCTTTTCTCTGTTATTCCAACTAAAATTGAAACTAAAAAAAGAGATCTTAAAAAACTAAAAAAATATAAATACCCTCTAGGAATGCTAATGATTGCTCACGTGATTGGAAATAGAGTGCATAATAATATCTTCTATTTAATACAGAAAATTCGATTAGTTCCATCCAGAAATTTAGAATTCAAATCGGAATGCACTAGGTTGCACAAAAAATTTTTGAATTGAGATTCAAAGTCCAGTCAAAGTCCAGAAAGGGTTTTAGAAGATTCAAAAAAGGTCCGTTGAGCGCCTTTATTCTATG